>PYUH01000586.1:572062-646189 GCA_016808085.1 Suaeda aralocaspica | reverse complement strand
AACAAAGCACATGTTGAAGCTTCATTTGCCATGCATACTTAACAGAAGAGATTTCCAACCTCTGCTCCCACTATTTGAAACAAAGGTGGGAAATTTAGGGTTAAACGATGGGGATGATATGTGGCAACTAAATTTGCCAGAGGTTTTCTCTTGTAACGATGGGTACAACACATCCAAAGGTTTGTTATGCTACATTGATGACAAGGATTATGAGATCGCTCATCGATATGTCCTGGCAATTGTGAAGTTCTCTTGCAATAGAACGGTATGTTCTTTTCTGTTTTTTTTTTTTTTTGGTTATTAGATAGGGAAATATATAAGTAACTATGTAATTTGTAATTGAATGATAACAGTATATTTGAAGAACACGTTATGAGGACACATGTTGCATAAACACAGAAGAGGTTTGGTGAAATACGTGATTTCTACAAGTTGGTTCAAAGTTATGTGAGGTATGTAGCGTTATTAATGATACATCGTAAATTCTCAATTCAATTGAAATACCATATGAATTATTTTTGAGTTCCATATACAGGTTTTAGAAATGGGGTATTGAAGACGATGTCATTCACTCTCTAGCACTGGGCCATCTACTAGGATTCGAAATTTATAGATACTACGTTAATGGGTTTCATTTTCATACGTTCAATTTTGGCAAGAAAAATCAACCGCCAACTATTGCGTTGTGTGAAAGGGGTTGAAGGTAATTATTTCTTTGGGATTTTACAAGAGATTATGAAATGGTTTACGTTGGGCTAAGAGGAGCTATAAAACAATCTTGTTCAAGTGTGCATGGTTGATTCGGGACAAGGTACTAGAGTACATGAAAAATATAAGCTTATAGGGTCAATCAGACAAAAAAAATATCCTAAGTATGACCATTTGTATGGCACATCAAGTTCAGCAAGTTTATTTGCACCTTGTCCGACCATTAAAAAAGAAAGAAATCCTGGTTACATGTGTTTTATGTTAAGCCTAGAGGAACAATTGATGCCCCCTTGAATGAATGGCATTCAGCAGGAAGCCACCTTGAATCCTCCTTTATTGTCAAACGTTGACAAGATGATGATGATGACAATTTGTATAGAGATGCAATCGAATATGACGTCTTCGTCGATGATGATGATAATGAGAGGGGAGGAGGAAGACGAGAGGATGAAGAGAGGAGGAGAGAAGAAAGAAGAAGAGAAGAAGAAGAAGAAGAAGAAAAGAAGAAGAAGAGAAGAAGAAGAAGAAGAAGAAGAAGACGAAGAGAAGAAGAGGAAAGAGATGAAGCGATAATCAACCGATTTTGTGATCTCTGATTAATCCAAGTTGTTCTTAACTGCTTGTTGTTAAAACAAACATACTACTTTATTACTTCAGTTTGTATTTTGCTAAAAATTATGTCGTCTTTGTGTAAAGTAACACTATTGCTTGCTGACTTTTCTTGTATTTCACTTTTTTGTTCAAAATGTGAGTGGCTATTTTAAAGATGATATTATGCAGATGAGTAATAGGCGTAGAGGGGGTCAATGGCATGGGTCCTATATAGTCCACGTAGGGCCACTCAGGAATTAGAAGATGTAGACCGGCAAAGTCAGCAACCAAATGATGCATCAAACAAAATGTTGTTCTGAAATGAAGGAAACCAAATGCAACAAATGCTGAAAGCACAATCTCTGATGAAACGGTAATGTAGAAGCAAAAGTGGTACTAGACCCTACTTCACTATGGTGAGTTTGATAGTGGTTCACCTATAAAATAAATACTATGTATGTGTATGACTGTTTTGTTTCTCTCATTAATATTTAAATGATGCATCAATTTTTGAAATGTGATGACCAATGGAGGATTCTACACATAGCCCATGCCCCTGCCTTCTGCCCCTTGCCCTGCCCCGTACACTGCCCTTGCGCCTTCATCAAATGCATTAACCTTTTGTTTATTAGGTTTCACCATCGACGAGTGTTGACATAGTTGCGGATACATCTACAAAACCTACTTCAAAGGTTCGTATGCATTGGAGTAAAATCCAGAATCTGTTAAACTCAGGTGGTGGAACGCTTTTAAGGTAAAATGTAAAACCTTATGAAAGAATTTATTATTCCCTTTATACTTGTAAAAATTCTTTGATATAATGCCTATGTACTTACTAATTTGCAATATCATTTACTTTTTAACGCTGAAGCAAGAGTGCTCGGATGTTGTGTGATCCTGGTATATGTGATGGTTGTTATTAATTGATTCTGGGGGAAGGAGGGGGGAGCGAAAAGGATTTTCTGTGTAAAGTGTTTATTTTTTTTGAAATGGAACGGAGGTGAGCAAGCGTTATTTCCCAAATGTGCAAGGTCGTCTAAGTATATAATTGTTGTAAGTTTTAAAGATCCATCTATGAAGCCAATGGTGTGTCTCACTATAAAGGCACAATGCTCTAATGATGAGAAGATGGGGAATTGAAAAAGAAATCCGTACAATTTTCCAAAAATAGACAAGCAATCCTCTCAAAAGTGTCCACCATCGTCAGGGTCTATTCCGCGAAGAAGTTTAAGCTAAACCTTGTAGTGCCTAGGTTAGCATGTACCCAAGTTTGAATGCACCATTTTAAAACAGCATGTCACTGATGCACATTGTTACATACCTGCTGAACATGTTTAAAGCTTCTCAAACATAATTTTTCCTCATAATTACTGACTTTTTCCACGTGTTTTACATCGACTTTCCTCATGCTTAATCAGTAGGAATTTGCTGTAACTTCATTCTAAGTTTGATTAGTTGAGTACTTGCGCATTGTAGGACAATATAATATAAAACAGGTTTGAGTTTTGTAATTTAATTAAAATATGAGCAGGAGAAGAAGCTGGGGCGTAAGCCCACTGCTGCAGAGCTGTATTATGACAGTCATGCTGATAATGATGGCAAATTGGTCAATGCTAAGGCACAAGAGGTGTGGGTTAGTATTTTTATTCCCCAAACTAAACAATGGTTCCAAGTTTCAGTTTTTAAGTTTCAATTTCTCGTCCTTAATCGCTAATATTTGTGGTACATAATTTATCAAATAGCATTGCTTTTAAGTTTTCCACCATTTACTCTTTAAGGGGTTTAATGACAAAACTGAATTGCTTTTGATCCTTAGTTTTGAGCCTATTGTATTTAAAGTGCTTAACATTATGTTCGAATTTTTTACAGGATGAATTTCAGAAGAGGAAAGCTGCTAACGATGAATGTGACGGTGAGACTCGAAAAACTGAAGATCAGGTATTTTTTGAAGCAACAGGTGGGTGGAATGAAAAGGGTAGGGTATTTGGCATGGGCGCAGCAGCTACTTCCTACTTCGAAAGACCTACATATGAAGGAAGGAATGGAAAAAAGTCCCGAACAGATTACATAAAAGCTTTGGAGACTCAAGTTGAAGAGTTAAAGGCAGAAAATGTCGAGGTAAAGAAAGAATTGCATCAAACAAAAGATGCGCTTGTTGATACCCAAAAAAACGTCATTATAACTCAACAAGCTCTTGTCGATACTCAAGATCATGTGAAGAACGTTGAAAAACAAGTGCAAGCTATCATGCAAATGCAAGCCAGGCAATATCATCCTTGATTTATATTTACAGCCTTGTTTCCTTTTTACTCTTTCAAAGTAATCTTAAACTAAGCCCATTTTATATATGTGTTGGTTGTGGAGAACACCTACATATTTGGTCATGTAGGTTGTGTACATGATTTTTGTTGTTTTAGCTGGGTTAGTGCTCTACATCGTAGGCTTTAAAGCCTTCAAATGTAGCTTGGCAAATTTTGGAAGCTTTTAAATCACCTGGCAAATTTTGGAAGCTTCAACATCACCTTCAAAATTTTGGAAGCTAACCCTAGTAGTGTGCTCACTGCCCCTTGTATTTTTTGATGTCCGGACAGTTGGAGCTTATGATATTTAGGCATTGTGATTAATTAGGAGCTCTAGGCATTGCTTTTGTTGTTGCAATGCATAGTTGGTGTATATGCCTTGAATGTTCAACAATAGGCCTAACGGTCTTAAAAAATGTATTATGTATATATATATTTATACTAGTGTATTTATCTATTATCTTTGGTTATGTTGTGTTGTTAAAATAATTATGTCAATATAATTACAAACAAATTTTTACGGGTTTAGTCACTTTGATTGGAAGACAATTGTGGATAGTGTCTCTTTAAATTAGAGACGGATAGAAAAAATCCGTCACTAACATTAGATAGGTAGTAGGCAATTGTTTCCAAAGTTAGTGACGGATTTTAAAAATCCGTCACTAAAAGTAGAGACGGAATTCAGCAAACCGTCACTACTAGTAGAGACGGAAATTGGCAATACGTCACTAAAAGTAGAGACGGAAATTAGCAAACCGTCACTAAAAGTAGAGACGGAATTCAGAAATCCGTCACTACCAGTAGAGACGGAAATTAGCAATCCGTCACTAAAAGTAGAGACGGAATTCAGCAATCCGTCCCTACTTTTAGTGACGGAATTTAACCATCCGTCACTAAATCCGGTGACCAGACTTGCTACGGATTTTAGCTACGGAATATTTCCGTCCCTACTTTAGTGACGGAAGAAAAGTAATCCGTCACTAATTCAAATTAGCGACGACAAAGTCAGCAACGGAAGCAATCCGTCTCTAAATCCGTCTCTAAGCTTGTCTAGTGACGGATTTTTGGTGTTTAGAGACGGATTTGGTCCGTCCCTAAAATCAATTTTTTTTGTAGTGCATGTAGGAAGTGAGTAGTGAATCCTTTACCTTAGTTGTCTTTAATCTTAGACTTTAAATTAGTTATTTCAACCATAGCGACAATCTTTCTTTCCAAGCAAATCCCGACTTAAAGTTACTCCTTAGATCCCCTTAGCATAGAAACCTTTATCTCGTGGGATTTGATCCTTACTTGCCCTTACTTGTAGCCTAGTGAGCCTTGTATGGTTTATGTTTGCTAGTCACTTCGACAGGATATCAATTATAAATTTCATACGTTCGTTTTATCCTAAAAACACATAGAAATTTTGTTTGGCGAGTTTAATTAACGCATACATATCATTCTAATAACGTGCGTTGGGTGATCACTTTAGGATTAATTAATATTAATAGGTACCAAAGCCGATCGTCCAATATTAAATCTTCACTTTATGTGAGAACGTGGTTCTTCGATCTTTTAATTAGAGATTGATTGTATGAGATTAAAAAAATAAACAATTAGCATGAAAATCCCATAAAACAACCTAAAACAATGTTTCTACCTAAAGTTGATTTTAATTTAAAGTCAAACTATGATCAATCAATATGTCATGAAATTAGCTAAAAATGTCAAATTTCTAAAAAGGCAATTAAATCACATTAACATTTCAAGTAATTGAAGAACTGAAGATATAAATCTTATTGATGTCGGCCTCATTCGATGTACCACTCGTGTGGTGGTCAAAACAACATCCTTTGATTGATGCTTGAATAACGTAAATTAAAAGAATTATGAAATAGTAATAATAATTTTTTTGAGTTTAAGTGATTATTTAATTTCTAATGGTGTTAGGGGAGGCTTAGAAAGTTTTTTTTACAAAGAGAAACTAGAGAGAGAATGAGAGAGGTTTGCATGAATTGCGAGGTGAGATGCATGAAATTCGACATGTTGGAAATGGCCGAACAAAGGAACGTGTTTATAGTGCAAAATGTTAGAAACGTGAGTGTACTGGAGCCGGAGGAGTGCCATAGCGCTCAAGGCTCGAGCGCATGGGCGCTCAGTAAGCAGCTGGGCACTTAGCCAGCGCCCACTCATGGCCCAATTTTTTGAAGTTTTCTATTGTTACAATATTTTTGAAATACATCCCTCTTAAGCGCATGTACTCTTAGTTAGCGTATATACGCTCAAGGAGTACGTATAAAAAATTTCAATATTTCGTTAATTACTTCCATAAATCCTTTTATACTTTTCCATAAGACTAAAGTTACACGATTCCATACAGAACCTTCTAGAACATTCTAGTACATTCATTATCGTAATTGATCATATTTATTTGCCTAAATTATTTTCTAATTTTTTGAAATAAAACCAAATAAATAGAGTAATATAATATAGTTATGGACGCGGGGATTTTGGGGCTCACCTGCTCTTTTTACGTACATTGAATGTCTTTAGTTTGTTTGCATAGTGTGAGTATGCTTGGCTTAGGGAGTGAGTCTAGAAGCTCAAAAACTAAGTAGAGAAGTCGCCACCGTCCTCCTTTCGGGAGATAACGGAACCCTATTGGGTCATAGCCCAAGGGAAAAAATGACAACTGAGACTAAGAAGGTCTCATATCACTAGATTCGGGGATGAGGGTAAGGACAAAAGTAAATCACAGTGTCCCCCCCCCCCCCGGCGTACAACGGCCTCTACTTATTCTCATGTAAAATTTCATAATCACAATATCGAATTATAACATTTAAATTTTCGATTTTGACCTATAAACATATAGAAATAAGGCTAGGTGGGTTTTGAGCTAATTCACATATAATTTCTGGTTTAAGCATGCATGGGTGATTACTTTAGGATTTAATTGATTTTAATCTTTATTTAGTTGGAATATGCTTTTAGGTCTTTTAAGCTAAACATGATCGAATTCTAGGTGGTTGAAAGCATTAAACACTTAGCATGGATTCACATAAAGCCTAAAGCAATGTTTCTATTCAATATTAATCTTAATTTAAAGTCGAATCATCAATTAGTCAATGTTACATGAACTTGATTATAAACATCTCAATTATCTAATAAAGCATTAAAATCACATAATCATGCAAACTAACTCATTTGAAGAACTCAAGATGTTGATTTCGACACTACAACAATAAATCACTTGGGCCACGTATTATGCCACGGAAATTCTACATTCGTGGCATATTATCATCTAGCCACGGGAAAAAAATATTTTGACATATAACATTAATTACTCATTAAATTTATGCCACGGCTATAAGTAATTTAGTAGCAAAATGTGGTTATGCCATGAGTATTTTTATTTCTACGTGGCTAACATAAATTTATGCCTCACATTTTGTTTATTTTCGTGGCTAATATATGTTATGCCATAGAAATTTTAGTTTTTTGTGGCAAGCCTATCTTTCTCTCCCTCTTCCTCGTCTGTCTTTCCCTTCATCGTCGTTCTTCCTCTTTGTCGTCGTTCTTCCTCTTCGCCGTCGTTCTTCCTCTTCGTCGTTCAGGTTAGTTTTTCTTAAACCCTAAATTGTCCAATTCATGCTCAATTTGTCGAATTCACTACTTACTTTTGTTGTGGACTTTCGTCGTTGCTCAATTTGTCGAATTCCTCTTAGTTTTGTCGAATTTCATGCTCAATTTGTATAATTTGAGTGATTAAATAATGTCAAATTTCATGCCAGTATGTAATGGCAGGAGATTGGGTTTGGGAGTTGTTACTAGGGATGATAATAGGGAGTTTGGTTACTGCTCATTGCATGTAAAATGCTCATTCTGAAATTGCAATTTGGGTTACTGCTTGTTTTGCTGTTTGGAGGTTGGTTTGAAGGTCAGTTTGGTTGGTGCTGCTGCTGTGGTCTGAGCTTTGGTGCTGCTGGCTGGTTTTTTTGTTGGGTGGTTGCTGGTTGGTGAGAAAGCTGGTGGTTTCATGTTGGCTTGTTGCTATGTGGTGTTGGAGGGTGGAGTAGGGTGGCTGTATGTGGGGATGAGGCTGTTGTCTCTGTTGCTGCTGCCTTGATTTTGTATGTTGGATGTTCATAGCTGGTGGTGGTGTGGTTGTGTGGTTGTTGTATTTTTTTTTTTTTTTTTGCTGTTGTTGAGCAGGTTTTGTAGTCTGTTAGGCTGCTACTGTCTTGCTGTTTTGTTAACTGTTTGGTTTGCTTTGGGTTGAATGCTGGCTTGTCAGTTTTTGGGTTTGGCTTCTTTGCTAAATAGGTTTTCTGCAGGCTGGTTTGTGGGTGTGAGGGTGGTTCTTGGGAAGGCAGTTTTGTTGAGCAGTTTAGGTTGGCTGACTGGGCTTTAGTTGCTGTGAATTGGGCATTTTAGCTGTGTGTTTTGGGGCTGGTTTGGTTGTTTTTTATTTGGTTTATTTGTTTCTTGTATAGTTTGATTTGTTCTGAGCTGCCTTAACTAGACTGAGTCAGTTTGGTTAGGGATGGCTATCTAGGTTGTATGTTTTCTCCGTTTTGGTAATAAAATTTCTCACATTTTACCAAAAAAAAAAACACTAGCCCAACCACAGCAACACAAACACCATACAACCAGAAAAACCAACAAACACCACAAAACATCCATCACAACAGCAGACCACAAGCAGCAAAACCAAAACAGCACAAAAACACCCCTGCACCACTGCACCACACCACACACCCCAAATCAGAATTGCACCTGCCCCCTCACAGCAAAACCATAGTCCTGAGTGTGTTTGGTGGATTCTTCATTTGGCTAATCTTTCGCAAGGGATTTCCTTCTGAACATGCTAATTGTCGTGAATTCTAAAATCTATTAAGAATTTTTTCTAAATCTCACTTAAATAAAATCACTTAGCTTATACTCAACAATTGTACACACTGAATCTAAACTCAGTAGTACTCTTTTCGAAGCTGGAATTGAATTCTTATGGGAGAATAAAATGAGCATGACTTGATCTGGTTAGAATACGAATGAGAGAATGAGCGAGGACATTGGTTTAGCGAATGCATAAGTAAGATAGACTGACATATCATGAGTGAGATAGGTTGTTGACTAAGATAGAAGCTAATGAGAGGATGAGAGAAATGAGAGAATGAACTCAACATGACTTGATCTGGTTACAGTACCTGAACTAATTAGTTTCAGCGCATCAGTTATGTGCTATTAGTTGCTTTTTTTAAATAAGAACTCATATCTTCTAAATAACACACTAATGTCTTTTATGCTTATATATGATTTCTGATTTTAACAAAAGTGAGCTATCAATGGTAGAGTATTATTTTTCTTATGCGACCTATTACCATACACATGGAAACTAACACATGGATGTATTTTATGCTGTTATTAGTTTTTGATTGTGTTGAATGATTACAATATCAAAAACCTTGTATATATTAATTGCTTCAATTTTAATTTATTCATGTGAAAATGTTCTTTAAGTCATTTTTTTTTCTCATCTTGTAGTTTTAAATTGCTATAACACATGGATAACTTAGATGTTCAGAAAATGAGGTTAGAGTGGATGGGATGTGATGATAGGACAAGCGATTTATATATAAACGGCGTTAATCAGTTCCTTGACTTTGCTTTTAGTAATTTAGCTTCAAATAGTGACATATGGGGGGGGGGTGAGGATCAGATGGTACCGTGCCCTTGTAATCGATGTAATAATAGTCGGCATAAAACAAGGGAAGAAATCTTTAGTGACTTATTACTTAATGGAATTGTTCGAGGGTATTATCGTTGGATATATCATGGAGAATATAAACCTCCACATAAACGAAGTAAAGTTGAATTAGGTGAAGGTAGTGGTGATGACATATTTAGAATGATATAAGAAAATTTTGGTCCCGCAGAAAGTGCTGATGTAGATGATGATTTTCATGTAGATGACAAATCTAATGACTCTAATTTTCCGAAATATGCCACGGGTACCCAAGAGGCAAGATTGTTTGAAAATTTGATCAGAGATGCTCAAAAATCCTTATACCCTGGGTGTGAAGAATTCTCCAAATTGTCATTTATTTTAAAAATGTTCCAAAGTAAATGCATGGATGGCATGACTAATAAAGCTTTTACTAGTATGCTTCATATGTTCAAAACTGCTTTACCCAAAGGTGCTGACGTACCTTCAAATTATTATGAAGCACGAAAGACGATTATTGATCTAGGATTTGATTATGAGAAAATAGAAGCATGTGAGAATGATTGTATGCTTTTCTGGAAAGAGAATGCTAACTTAGAGAAGTGCTCTATTTGTGATACAAAGCGTAATAGATCTTCTCCAAAAGTCCTACGCTATTTCCCATTAAAACCAAGGTTGCAAAGGTTGTTTATGTCATCCAAAACAACATGCCACATGAGATGGTATTTTGACAAACGAGATGATGATGGCATCCTTAAGCACCCAGCTGATGGTCAAGCATGGAAGGATTTTGATAAAGAACATACTTCTTTTGGTTCAGATCCGCGTAATGTAAGGTTGGGTTTAGCTAGTGATGGGTTTAACCCCTTTCGCGGGCTTAGAAGTGATCATAGTATATGGCCAGTAGTATGTGTTGTGTATAACTTGCCAACATGGATGTGTATGAAGCAGCCTTACACTATAATATCTTTGTTAATTCCTGGGAAGAGTGGGCCAGGTAATAACATTGACGTATACCTGCAACCACTAATTGAGGAGTTGAAGGAGTTGTGGGAAACTGGAGCTAAGACTTATGATGCTTCCAAGAATGCATATTTTCAAATGCGTGCTTCATCGTTATGGACCATTAATGACTTCCCAGCATATGCTAACTTGTCTGGATGGTCTACCAAGGGTTATAAGGCATGTCCTATTTGTATGAATGAAACTAGATCTTTTAGGTTACCAAACCAGGGAAAATGTTGTTATATAAATCATCGTTGCTTTCTTCCTATAGACCATAAATGGAGAGAGAACAAGTCTTTTATTGGGGAAAGGGAAACAAGGGGTCCTCCTAAGCAAGCATTTGGAATTGAGATTTTAGGTCAAGTGAGGGGTCTTGAGGACATGAAATTTGGGAAAACAGAGAAGTTACCAAAAAGAGATGATAGTTGGAAGAAGAAGAGTATTTTTTTTAAATTGCCTTACTGGAGTAATCTTCCACTTCGACACAATCTTGATGTCATGCACATAGAAAAAAATGTACTTGACAATATCCTTGGTACTTTGTTAGACATTGAGGGAAAGTCAAAAGATACTATAAAGGCTAGACATGATCTAAAGCGTGTTAAAATTATGAAGCATTCATCTCCAAGATTTATAGATGGAAAGTGGCATATTCCTCCAGCACCTTACACTTTGTCCAAGGCTGAAAAGGAAAAGGTGTGCAAGTTCTTAGAAACTATAAAGGTTCCAGATGGGTAGTCATCCAACATTCCAAAGTGCATAAAGCTTGAGGAGCGTAAGATATGGGGGCTAAAATCACATGATTGCCACGTGCTTATGGAGCAATTGTTACCACTTGCAATTCGTGGAGTGTCATTACCCAAAGTTTATGAGGTGATAGTAAAGTTAAGCTCCTTTTTCAGAAATGTTTGTTCTAAGACATTAAAAGTAAAAGATTTGGATGATATTCAAAGTGAAATAATTGTGACTTTATGTGAGATGGAAAAGATTTTTCTCCACTCATTTTTCACGATCATGGTCCACTTGTGTGTTCACTTAGTTAATGAAGTAAAATTAGGTGGACCAGTACAATATCGTTGGATGTACCCGATTGAAAGGTAATTCCCATGAAAATTATTTATCATTTATTTCTAAATTTTACACTACCTTTATTTTCCAAGTACATAATTATTATAACTTATGTAACATAAATGATTTGTAGGTTTCTATGCAAATTTAAGTGTTATGTTCGAAATAAAAGTAGGCTAGAGGGTTCCATTGCTGAGGGCTACATCATAGANCTGAGGGATACATCATAGAGGAATGTATGTTTTTTTGTTCAAAGTACCTACATGACATAGAAACAAGATTTAACCGACTAGAAAGGAATAATGCCGATGAAGAAAGTGATGATTACCAAGGACTATCATTATTTTCACCATGTGGTATTCCTTTAGGAAAGGCTAGTTGTAGATCTCTTTCTGAGCAGGAGTTAATTCAAGTCCAAGAATATTTACTCAAGAACTGTGAAGAGGCTCAAGAATACTTACGGTACGAGTCTTCATTTTTTAGTTGGGATTTATAAGAGAAAAAAAAAATCCTAAAATATGTGATAATTCTTCGTTTTTCCTCCTAGTGAATACGAACAAGAAGTATGTGGAAAAAGTTTAATCGAATGGTTTCGTGAAAGGGTATGTAAATTGTTAAATTTTTAAATTATAAAATTCAAGTGCAATTACGCTAGCAATTATAATGATGTGGCTTTTCTCAGGTATTAGAAATTCCCGAGGAAGATAATATTCAAGTGGTGAAAGATTTACGAACATTGGCCTTAGGTCCTTTGCAAGGTGTCCAGTGTTTCAATGGATGTATCGGTAATGGTTTCAGATTTCACACAAAGGATGTAGAAAAAAAGAGGGTAAATTAAAATAGCGGTGTTATAGTTAAAGGTATTTCTGGGGCCAAAGAAGAAGATTATTTTGGGATACTAACCGACATACTTGAGGTTCAATATTTGGATGGAAAGCGTGTGATATTGTTTCGTTGTGATTGGTTTGATGTTCACAAGGTTGGTAGAGGAATTAAGGTTGACAAATACGGCTTTGTGAGTCTAAATAGTCAACGTTTGTTGGCTACGAAAGAACCTGTTGTTGCTAAAGCAATGAGGTGGGGTAGGGACAGTGAGGATTTCGCTGACGTAGACTGGATGCGTGAATGGACTGGTTGCCTGTTGACGTACCCTCCAAGTACCTGCAAAAAAGGGACAATAATCCTCGTAGGATTATTTCCCCTTCGATGCTTAAGTAAGTATTTGAAGGAGAGTAAGTGAATAATCAACAAGTAAAGAATTCTAGAGAAAAGTTTTAGAGAGAAGTTTTCCCTTTTTAGTAAGTGTTTTTGTCTTAATCTTCAGTGTACTTTTTTATCAGAATTTTGTGGACTATTTATAGCCTCAAGTACAATTTCTTACCCACTGAGATTGCGACACTTGTCATCATCTCTTTAATTACCTTCCTTCATTTGCCTAATGAGATTTTAGCAGAGAACTTTTTAAGGCCCCATGGTTTGTTTTAGCTCTTTTCCATTGGCGAATAAGGGCTTGACATGTGGCAAATATAGGATTACATATGGACCAGTCACAAGGTGACACGTGGCAGTATGGGCCCACTCATGGCAGACTTATCACTGCCACGTGGCAATCCCATGCTGGCATTTTAAGGACTCGTGGTCCAATTGTGATATGACACGTGGCCATGTAGGGTCCACTCATGGTAGACTCAACGTTGCCACGTGGCAATCCCATGTCATCACTTTATAAGAAAAATAGGGACATATGGTCCACTCAGAGGCTGACACGTGGCAGCTGACTTGTCATGCCACATCAATTGCCCATCAGATGGGCTGATGAATCCATAATTCATTACCCATCTGATTTAATCAGTTTTGGCCTTACTGTGCAAGCCCATTTACATTTTGGGGGGAAATGGGGGTTTCAAATTTTCCCCCCTTTTTACCCTCACCCCTTCTCTTTAAATAGAAGTGTGAGGTAAATTTATTTTTTCACCCTTCAATACTTGTGAATTTTCTTAGAGAGTGAAAGTAGTAAGAGAAATCAATAGAATTCCTAAGAATTTCCCAAAGGCGATTTCCGGTGAGTTTAAACGATTTCCGGCGAAACTTCAGTCAGTGAATAGTGATTCAGATCTTTAACCTACCAACTCTTTACTCAGGTAACTTATTACCTGATCCGGTTTCATTTTGTTTTTCTTTACTTATTCTATGATGTCTTCTAGTTCGTCTTCTCCTTTTAATGCTTGTACTCAATTGTTAGTTGTTCCTAGTAATAAACAAGTAGAAATGGGTCAGGGTTCATCACCTGGCTCCCAATATTCTATAGCCCCAAATATTCTTTCTTCATTGGGGTCACCGAATCTTCCATTCCTTCCTGTGCAGGAGGACATGGCAAGAATAAAACAAACTGCTTCAACAATATTCACAAGCAAGGATCCAGCAGACTCCATTGAAGAAATGGAGAGATCTGCAGACAAAGCCAAATCAGGACACTCGGCTTCTGACTCTGACAACGAGGTCACTGCACCTCNATATGTCAGTTAACTCCAAATCTATGGCATCATATTGTGACTTATGCTGCCACTTGTAAATTAAACAATCTTAGACCCTCTTCGGCAACCTTTGTACATATGCATAAGTTAACTAAGGCTGTCGGATGTAAACGTGGCTGGTTTACTTTGGCTAATGATGATGATTATATCACTGCCATTGAGAAGTCTAATAAGGCTACCTCTTGGCGTGGTGACTTTGTCTTCATTAAGTATGAGGACCCCGATTTTGTAGCTAGGATGAGCAAATGGAACTTAAGCCCTAAATTCAAAGGCAAAGTATCCAACCCACCCAAACTAAATACAAATGACTTAGCCATTTTAGATTTATTTAGGAAAACAACAGCTAAATGGAAAGGGATGACTTATGAGATTCCCTCCAAATGGATACCTTTCAAATTTCTTTTTACTGACCACAAGTTTCTTGAAGCTTGTGGGTTAGTGTATGGTGGTAATGCTGGTAGGTTACTTTTTCCTTTTCTTTTCTTTTTTAATCTTTTTTTTTATTTAAATTTGTTAAGTGTAAGTAATTCGGTCTTATTTTGCAGAAAAAGCATTAAACGAGCTACCCGACGAGAATAAAGGCAAAATGGATCAAGCCGAATTCCTTCGTCGTTTAGCCCAATCAAAAGAGAAGACGCCTCTCCAGAAGAGGCAAACTACGGAGGTATAGACACCGGACTTGCCAAAAGTCCTGTCACCTTCATTTCATTCGGCTTCCCTTTTATTAATTATTTAATTTATTTTTATTTAATTTATTATTTTTAACAATGTAACTTAAAGTTATTATACTTTGTAACAATTTAACTTGTAATCATAACCTTTCTATTGAGACCGGATTCTTTATACTTAGAATTTCTATTTTTTCTTTTTGTTTTTGAAAAACTATGTGACACATCCGGTGTTCTTATCAGACACCGGGTGTGTCGAATTATATTGCTTTTGCATTTGATTCGGCTTTCATTCACTTATAATTTTGCTGTCCTTATATTCTTATTAACCTTTGTTGACAATAAGTCATAAATACATCCGGTGTCATTGCTTTGACACCGGATGTGCCAAAACATATAACCCTCTGATTACATTCGGTCTCTTCCAATGAGGCCGGATATAACTAGAGCAAACCAGGATTTGACACATTCGGCGTCATCATATGATGCCGGATGTGCCAAATCTTATTTCACTTGGATTACATTCGGTCTCCTTAAGGAAGGCCGAATGTAAATCAGGTGAACCTGGTTTTGGCACATTCGGTATCATTATATGATACCGAATGTGTCGACCTTTATTTGGCCTTAAGCTTTTTATAAAATTTTAAAATCATATGTGTTTCTTTTTTTAAAATGTACAAAATCCAATATTTTACATGTTTCTTATTGTTTATCTTTGTGTAGTAACTCAGTGTCTAATTAGTCTAACTGGTCTTCCATGTCATTCAACTCGGTCAGCAACTATGAGGCCGAGTTAAATGTATGAGAATGCACTTTTGGCACATTCGGTGTCATTTCTGACGCCGAGTGTGTCAAATATCCCTCATAAGGGTATACTTGGTTAAGTGAGGACAGGCCGAGTTTAGTGTGTTAACGTGGTGATTTTGGCACATTCGGTATCTATAATTGAGGCCGAATGTGTCGAATCTGCTTCCACGTGGACGCCACTCGGTCTCGTCGAGCTATGACCGAGTTAAACACATATAAATGTTGTTTTGGCACATTCGGTCATGACTTCTGTCACCGAATGTGTAGATATGGCTGAAGACTGGTGTCACCGAGTTGAGGGTGTGCTTATGCAAATTTGGCACACTCGGTCATGAAATGTTTCTTGTAGTTTCATAACTTATCTTTCTTGATTTGTGAGGTTAATGGACTTTGTGTGAAATATATTTTACTGAATTGTTTTTGTGATTTTGCAGTCGACCAGAGATACCCGGCCATCTGTGCTGGGTAAAGAGAAGAAGGACAAGGGTAAGGAGAAGCTTAAAGCTCTCCCTACCAAAGTAAAAAGAAAGGAGAGTTCGACTCCACTCTCCATCAACCCACAACCCAAGAAGAAAAGGCCAGCGTCGCTGGCCAGTACTGAATCTTCTCCGGCTTCAACCCCAAGCAAGCCGGTTGGGGAAAGTCCTTCATCGAAGGAAGTTCCCTATAAAAGAAAGGAGAAGGCTGGCCGGACGTCTGGCAGCCTTCAAAGGGACTCTGTCTTTGACAATCCCTATGAAACAGAGACCGGCCTAATGGATCCGGTCGAACAGGATGAGGCCAGGCGTGCTGGCCGAACCATTGGAGGAACCGATCAGGATCCCTCCCTCCAGGATCCCAATGATCTTCCTCCACCAGACCAGGATCCAGTGGCCGGTATGCAGGAGACCATTAGGGAGAACATGTCCCTGGAGTTTCTCGACTCTGCTATGGCCACAGGTATTAAGTTTGCTCGTAACATTGTTACATCCGTCTCGAGTACTTGTTCTGGAGACTCTATTACATCTCCTAGAGACCCTCGGGCTATAATTATTCCCTTTCCCACTACAGATGTGGCTGACTCGGAGAAGGACTTCCTGGACGAGGAAGGTGACATCCCTTCTACCTCTAAGACATTCGACTCCAATTACAAGAAGGAGTTGGTCAGAGAGGTTCTCCGTTGGGGAGACAAGGAGTACAAGGAGTCTTTAAGGGGCATCCTTGATGGACAGCTAGGTCCATGTTTCAACAGTTGTATTGAAGTAAGTTATTTATTATGCTTTCTTTTGTTACTAACTTTCAATTGCTTCTTTATTACTTAGTGGATTTTTGCTAACTTGTGGATTTTTCTTTTGACAGATCATCTTTCGGCTTCAATACTTACAGAAATTGGTTGCTCAAACCAAAAAAGAGAGGGCAAAGGCGGCCCGAATGCAAACCATCTGCGAGTCTTACCTAAGTGAACAAGTCCGCAGAATCCAAGCTCAAAATTCACATGCTGTGAATGAGCTTTCTGCTTCTTTGGGACAGGCCAAGGAGCAGAACTTGGTCATGGCTAAGAGGAACATGGAGCTATGGACCGAGTTGGAGGAGCTCAAAAAGAAAGAGGCGGACTTTGAGCAGATGGCCTCTGACAAGAGGGACGCCGAATAAAGGGCGGAAGAGGCTGAAAAGAAGGTTGCTGCTTTGACAGAGCAACTAAAAGAAACTAACGTCCGGCTTGAAGAAGTTGAGAAAAATAATGAAGAAGAACTTAACCAAGCCGGACAATTTGCAGTCCAAAAATATCTGGAAGGTGAAGAATCTACCAGACAAAGGATTGCGGAGGCTTGGACACTCAGCCTCGAGGAATATGTCCCCTTCCAGTACTTTGAAAAAAGACTGGATTATGCCACAAGGGCTCACTTAGCCAAACTATGTGGGGACACTCCTCCCAGCCCCTTCTGCCCCTCTGACGCCGAAGAGGAAGAGGCCGGAGATGAAGAGGAAGACAAGGAGAAGGATGGAGTAGGAGCAGACACCACTGCATCTACTACCATAGAGCATCCTGCACCAACTGCTCCTTGATTTTTCTTTTTCAATTTACAACTTGTTGTATTTTTTACTTTTTATTCAATATTGGTTTTTTCAAACCAAGTGTATTATACTTCTATGCTTTTAAGCATACTTTAATCAATCCATCTTTTACCTTGTTTATTTTTGTTGCAATTTCTCAATGGTGGTTTCAATTTATTTATAAAATCCTTTACATGTTTCCAAGTGTTTTTACTTAGAAATTTCAAAGCATATTTATGCGTTTCTAAGTGTTCTTACTTAGAAATATCACAGGTATGGATACAATCCATTTGCAAAGCATGTTTCATATTTCTAAGTGTTTTTACTTAGAAATATTTGTAAGTGTTTTTACTTAGAAATATTTCTAAGTGTTTTATTACTCACAACCCTTGAATTTCATAAAACATAATTTTCTTAAAAACACAATTCATGAACCATTGAACATTGGTCATTAAGTTTTAGACTATAAATCACTTAGAGATTTAAAGTATAAGTTGTTCTGATTTGGCATTGGAGGACACATTGAGATTCAACCTTAACTTAGAAACTTCTAAGTGTTTTTACTTAGAAATTTCAAAGCCACTTTTATATTTCTAAGTGTTTTTACTTAGAAATATTTCTAAGTGTTTTAACTTAGAAATTTTAGAGGACTTAGGACTTTTAGAAATCCCTTTTAAAGATTTCACCCACCGGTCATAACCCCTATAAATATACATTGAGGTTCAACTTTGACTTAGGGAATTTTACATAAACCAAAAATTTGTTAAGTGTTTACAGTATATTTCGACATATCCGGCATAGTCACTTGACACCGAATGTGCAATAGTTAGTGATTTTTGTTGGTAGACTTGACCTTTTTAGGTGTCTTGACACCGGATGCGTTGTACTTTATTGAAATCGGATGCGTCATACTTGATGACGCTGGATGTGCCAAACTTGGTGTTCCTATTATTTCACTCGGTCCCTTTTTAATGACCTGTCGCCGAATGTATCTTACTTAATGATACCGGATGTGCCAAACTTAGTGTTTTTAACATTAAACTCAGTCTCCTTTTGGTGACCTAATCGAATGTGTTCAAACCCATATTTGGCACATCCGGTGTTTGGTCCTCTTTATGGGTGACCTAATTGAATGTGCTTAAACCCATTTTTGGCAAATCTGGTAACAATAAGATCCCTGTGTTTACAAACTTTAGACTTTGATTGATTTAATTCTCTTTAGAGGTGATGGGGTGATGAATCAACCATACTGATTGCCCCTAAACATAGGGATCAAGATTGTTATTGGTTTTATAGTAAGAATTTTTATCTTAAGACCGAATCTTGGGCCTTTAAAGTCGATTTGGTGATCCTTAATCACCTAGGGGAGATAAAAAGTCTCGTATTACTTTTTCCTCCAAATATTAACCGGTGGTTAATTTTTCGGGATCCTGCCCTTATTGCTTTCAAATCTGTTAAACAAGTTTTAACTCATAGTTAAGTGTGGGGCTGTGCCCTTGAGTGCTGAAGTCAGCATCTATTTAAACAGGTATAAACTTGATATATTGAGGCAAACATTAGAGGAAGAAGAAATTTCATTAATTACGGCCCGTAGCTAATTTAATACAACATGAAATTTCTTTTCCATTGATCAACGTGGATCAAATAGGTGGGCACATGGCCTTACACTATGGCTTCTTGAAACCAAGTTTATAAATAATATTTTTTCAGATTATTTGCATTCCAAATTATGGGTACTTCATATCCATCCATAGTTTGTAAACGATAGGTTCCATCCCTCAATACTTCAATTATCTTGTATGGACCTTCCCAATTAGGAGTAAGCTTGCCCTGCTCATCAGCTCTCCCAATTGACTTCATCTTCCTCAGCACAAGATCCCCTAACTTCATTGGCCTATGGTTTACCCTCTTGTTATGTTCTCTTGCCATTTTTAGCTTGTACACTTCTTGCCTAAGTAGAGCATTGCCTCTAACTTCAGGTAACATGTCCAAGGTGGCCTTCATCATTTCCCAGTTAGCCCCTTCATCATATAACATAATTCTTAGGGTAGGCTCACACATTTCGATAGGGAGAACTGCTTCCGATCCATACACAAGCATAAATGGGGTTTCTCCTGTGGAATTCTTTGTTGTTGTCCTGATAGACTAGAGGACATTGTACAATTCGTCCACCCATAAACATTTGGCAGCATTCAGCTTTTTCTTCATTCTCGTGCTGATGATCTTGTTGAAGGCCTCTACTTGTCCATTGGCTTGTGGATAGCCAACTGAGGCAAAATGAGCTGAGATGCCTTGATCTTCTAGCCATACTCTTAATTGCGGAGTCTCAAACTGAGGACCATTATCAAACACTATTGACTGAGGCACCCCGAACCGTGCTATTTTNCGAACCTTGCTATTATATTTTTCCAAAGAAACCATTTGACATCCCCATGTTTAATACTTCTCATTGGCTCTACTTCTACCCATTTGGTAAAGTAGTCCACTGCAACCAAGACATACTTCCTTTGCCCTGATGCTTGTGGAAATGGACCAAGAATGTCCATTCCCCACTTAGCAAAAGGTATTGGGCTCAAAATTGGGTTCAAGTTATTGGGTGGCTTTTGTGGTAAATTACTGAACAGCTGACACTTCTTACATCTTTTAACATTGGTCATTGCGTCATGTCTCAAACTAGGCCAGTAATACCCAGTTCTTAGTGCCTTTTCTGCCAGTGCTCTTCCTTTATATGAGAGCCACAAAACCCCTCATGGATATCTTCGAGAACCTCTTTTCCTTTTTCTTCTTTTTCTGGGGTGATGCACTTTAGTATTGGATGAGTAAAAGACTTCTTGTATAGTTGCCCCTGTCATAAGACAAACTATGCATCTCTAGCTTTCACATATTTTGCTTGTTGTGGGTCGTTTGGCAAGGTTCCATTGGTTTTGTAGTCAATAATCTCATCCATCCAAGAGCTTCCTCGGCTGATGAAGTTAACCTCCATCTCCTCTATGCTTCTTTTCTCTTTAACTTCCCAGAAAACTGTTCGGGGATTCTCACCAACTACAGAGCTTGCTAACTTGGAAAGAGCAACAGCTTGATTATTTTCAGACCTTGGAATCTGCATGATTTCAAACTTGTCTAATCCTTTGACTTCCTCTTGAAGTATATTCAAATATTTGGCCATGCTAGCATCTCTAGCCTCATAGTCGCCTAAGTATTGGCTCACAATAAGCTGAGAGTCTGATTTTGCTTCTATCTTTTTTGCCCCAGCAGCTCGGCATAATTTGACTCCGGCAATTAATGCCTCGTACTCAGCCTCATTATTTGATGTTTGAAATTTGAATCTCATGGCATATTCGTAGATGTCACCCTCAGGTGACTTACAAATAATACCTGCCCCACATCCAATCTGAGTGGACGAGCCATCAACATATAAGGTCCAGTGATCAATACTTGGTTTTTCCATGGGTGGCCTGGTCATTTCAACTATAAAATCAGCGAAAGCTTGGCCCTTAATAGCTTTCCTTGGTTCGAAGGTGATGTCAAATGAGTCCATTTCCAGAGCCCACTTTAGCATTCTCCCGGAAGTTTCCTTGGACAGGGCTTTTTTGAGCGGTTGATCAGTGTATACAATGATTTTATGAGAAAGAAAATAGGGCCTCAACTTCCGGCTGGCCATGAATAATGCGAGTCCAAACTTTTCAATTAGAGCGTATCTGATCTCAGCATTTTGGAGGACGTGACTTACAAAGTATACCGGATATTGAACCCCATTTCTCTCAGCTAACAGAACGGCTGAGAATGCATGGTCTGATACCGCTAAATAAATAAATAAAGTTTCTCTTTCAATGGGGCTGATTAATCTTGGGAGAGTATGTAGGTGCTCTTTCAAATGAATGAATGCTGATTTGGCTTCCTCTGTCCATTCGAACACCGGACTGCCCTTGCATGCCTTTGCCTGATCGTATCAAAGAAATAATGGCATTTATCACCTGCCCTTGATAGGAATCTACCAAGAGCAGCTAGGCATCCGGTTAGCTTCTGCACCTCTTTAACGTTCCGAGGAGAGGTCATATCCAGCACAGCCTTGACTTTGTCTGGATTAACCTCAATCCCTCGTTCATCCACAAGAAAGCCCAAAAATTTTCCAGAAGTTACCCCAAAAACACACTTCTTTGGGTTTAACTTCATCTTATACCTCCTTAATGTTTCGAAGGTCTCTCTTAAGTCTGCCACATGATCTTTCATTTCTTTACTCTTGACAATCATGTCATCGATGTATGCTTCCATGTTCCATCCCAACCGCTGTTTGAAAACATTATTTACCAGACGTTGGAAGGTTGCTGGAGCATTTTTAAGACCGAATGGCATCCTTGTATAGCAATATAGACCCTTCTCAGTTACAAAAGCTGTTTTTTCTTCATCTTCCTCCCATAGAGGAATTTGATGAAATCCTGAGTAGGCGTCCATAAAACTCAACAATGCATGCCCTGCCATTGAATCAACTAACCGGTCAATCTTTGGCAAAGGAAAGCTATCCTTTGGACAAGCTTTGTTAAGATCAGTATAATCGACACACATTCTCATGGTGTCGTTTGGCTTTGGAACCAAGACCACATTAGCCACCCAGTCAGGATACTGGCATGGTCTAATGAATCCTGCTTCCAAAAGCTTATTCACTTCTTCCTCTGCTGCCTTATTGCGAAGTTCGCCCAAATTTCTCTTCTTTTGGCGAATTGGCTTAGCATCGGGTTTCACATTTAGCTTATGTACAGCTATACTTGGGTCAATGCCTGGCATCTCCTCTACCTCATATGCAAAGACATCCCTGAACTCTCTGAGTAGCTTCCTCATTTTTGCCCCAACATGGTCGTCTGGGGCCTGGCCAACCTTGACTGTTCGGTCAGGCTTGACTTCGTCAAGAACGAAATCTTCGTGTTCACCAACTGCCTGAGGCCGAGTTACTTGGCTTAAATTATGAATGGCCATTAGTTCATTTTTAGCCATACTCTCGGTCTTCCTCTTCTTTGTTGGCTCTTCCACCTCTTCAACCCAAGCAGTAGGTTTAAGAGTGGTGATATAACATTCTCGGGCCATTTGTTGATCCCCACGAAGAGTTCCTACAGTTCCATTGTTACACTCATACTTCATGAGCATGAGATGTGTAACAATTACTGCTCTGGANTTACTGCCTTGGAGGCATTCAGGGTTGGTCGTCCCAAAATTATATTGTATGCTGATAGTTCTTTGACCACCAGGAACTTGACGACCATGTTTCTGGCACATTCCTTTTCCCCTATCCTTACTGGTAGGGAGACAGTACCCAAAGGGTTGATTACCCCTCCCCCGAAACCAATAATCGGGTGATGGATAGGTTCCAAGGTAGACACATCATACTTCAACTTTTTGAGGCAAGCATAACTAATGATGTCAGATGAGCTGCCAGTATCTACCAATATTCGTTTGACCCTCATGTTGGCCACTTTCAGTTCCACCACCAAGGGATCATCATGTGGTGTACGAACATTTCCTCGGTCTTTATCACTGATCATAACTTCTGGAAATTTGACCTTGGCATCATGCCCCATCTCCGGTGATCCTTCTCGGAAGAGACTCCGTAAGTACTCTTTATTCTCTCGAAGGGTTGGTCCGCCAGCTGCAAACCCACCGGAGATGACATACACCACATCCTCTTTAGTCTCCGCACCATCTTTAGGCTCATTAGCCTTGAATTCCATCTTTTGTTTGGTGTTCTTGTCATGGGACCTGATCAAGTGTTGTGAAATTTTTCCCTTGATAGCAAGAGATTCAAGGGTTCTCTTAAGATTGAAGCAATCATTAGTATGATGCCCCGTATCTTTGTGAAAGTGACAGTATTTACTTGAGTCCCTATCTTCTTTGGCAGTTCTTAGAGGTGGTGGATCATCAATCTCAACTTTATTACGAATTTCTCTAAAAACTGAATAGAGATCTTTTGTGAACTCTATCTTAGGACTATCGTTAGACTTTCTTTTCTTATTTTGGAAGTTTCCTCCCTTGCCTGATGTCCTAGTTGCCCAGGTGGCATGTTTCTTTTGATCCTTGTTTTTAGAGTGTGGTTCACTCTTTCTATCATCTCTTCTGTCCTTCCTGGTGGAAGCACAGAGCTCTTGTGCATGAATGAAACATTCAGCTTCTTCCAGAATTCCTTTCAGAGTTTTGCAATTTCTTCTTACAATATCAAATTTAAAAGTTCCTTCTCGGAGACCTCTAAAGAAGTTATCGAAGGCCACACCTTCAGATAAATTGGGGATTTGCAAAGATTCCAGATTGAATCTTTGCACATAACTTCTTAGAGACTCCTTTTCACCTTGCACTATTTTGGCCAGATGCATGCTAGTCTTCCTCTCCCTGTTGTTAGCCATGAAATGATGTACAAAGATCGTACTCAATTCATGAAAATTGTTGATTGATTGATCAGGGAGGCTATTGAACGATTTCTGGGCAATTCCTTTTAGGGTTACCGAAAAGTATCGGCACCAGGTCATATCATCTGGACCCTGAAAGTACATCAATTGTTTATAGGTAGCTAGATGCTCCTCCGGATCAGTTGTCCCATCAAATGGCTCAATTTGGGGCATTTTAAACTTATTGGGACGCGGAGCCATCATGATGGACATGGAGAACGGTGTCTTCCATTCCATCATTGTGTTATTAGGTGTTTGTCCAATAGCCCCCGTAGGGTTATGGACAGCCTTTGTTGATTCTCGGCAAGGATTATTTGATTTGCCTACATCCTCCCAATACTTGATCATCTATTCTTTTCTGCACTGATCGGCCTTATCAGCTTTCTTCTTTTCAATTAAGTCTCGTAGACTTGCATGTTCTCCTGATTCCAAGGAGACATGATGGGAGTCAGTCATCTCCCTAGTTGATGATTCTTCAGATGAACCAGGTCAGCCTCCTTCCTTCCAGGCCCTCTTAGCCTTCAGATACTCTCTTGTATCCATACTAGAGACTTTCTTGGCATCAAGGTATTCTCTTGCATCTCTGCTAGATGATTTCTTTTGCTCCAAATACTCCCGAGCATCACTTGCAATGGCCTTCTTGAACTCAATGAGTTCTCTAGCATCAGTTTCAGTCTTGCTAGATCCAGCTTCCTTACCTGCCAACTCCCATTTAGGCTTAAATCTGGGAGTGACAGGGAACCTCTTCACTGCACCCCATTAAGTTTTCAGTGGAGTTCGGTCCTTTCTCAATTTCTCAACTTTCTCATGGAAAGTCAATCTCCCCTGGCCGTGGCCTTCCTCAATCATCACACCTTTTATTTTTGAAGATGAAGGGCGTTGTGTCTCAACCTTCTCTTGAGTTTTCTTGGTGGAATACTCCCATAGAGTTTCCGCCAGGTTCTCTTGGAACCCAGCCAAGATACACTTGAGCTAACTCATGGTCACAGGTTGGTTTCCAAAATCAGCTTGTTCTTGTGTTCTTCTTGGTGAGCCAGTACCTTCCCCAGTTTGGTAATTTCCAGTTTGGTCTAGGTATTTGGTCTCATCCTCAGTAGGTATTCCATTTCCAGTCATTGTTAGGAATCCTCCCCACAGACGGCGCCAAATGTTGTTGCTAAAGCATTGAGGTGGGGTAGGAACTGTGAGGATTTCGCTGACGTAGACTGGATGCGTGAATGGACTGGTTGCCTGTTGACGTACCCTCCAAGTACCTGCAAAAAAGGGACAATAATCCTCGTAGGATTATTTCCCCTTCGATGCTTAAGTAAGTATTTGAAGGAGAGTAAGTGAATAATCAACAAGTAAACAATTCTAGAGAAAAGTTTTAGAGAGAAGTTTTCCCTTTTTAGTAAGTGTTTTTGTCTTAATCTTCAGCGTACTTTTTTATCAGAATTTTGTGGACTATTTATAGCCTCAAGTACAATTTCTTACCCACTGAGATTGCGACACTTGTCATCATCTCTTTAATTACCTTCCTTCATTTGCCTAATGGGCTTTTAGCAGAGAACTTTTTAAGGCCCCATGGTTTGTTTTAGCTCTTTTCCATTGGCGAATAAGGGCTTGACATGTGGCAAATATAGGATTACATATGGACCAGTTAGAAGATGACACGTGGCAGTGTGGGGCCCACTCAAGGCAAACTCATCACTGCCACGTGGCAAACCCATGCTGGCATTTAAGGACTCGTGGTCCAATTGTGGGATGACACGTGGCCGTGTAGGGTCCACTCATGGCAGACTCATCACTGCCACGTGGCAATCCCATGTCATCATTTTGTAACAAAAATAGGGACACGTGGTCCACTCAGAGGCTGACACGTGGCAGCTATCTTGTCATGCCACATCAGAAACTTTTGTGCTTATGTCTCAAGCTCAACAAGTGTTCTACGTTAGAGATGGATTTGATCCCAATTGGCTTGTTGTCATTGAGACACATCCAAGGCATCATTACAAAGTTTCTGAGAAGGAGGTCAATGAAGATGATGGGGATGCATTACAACAAAATCAAACAAGGTCCTCTCAAGATGCATTTTTCCCAACAATGGATGTGGATGAGATTGATGATCAATTTGTTGGGAAAAGAGACAATGTTGGGGATATGATAATTGATGCTACCCAGGAAAACCAACCTAAAGAATTTGATGAGAATGAAGCTGCCATTTTTTATGACGATGATTGCAATGATGAGGATGATTATAATGATGAGAGTGATACTGATAGTGACTTCTCGGATAGTGATGATGATATTGATCTTGCATGATTAATATTTTTGTTTCTTTGTTATTTTTTGCAAAACTTCTTAGCCATTTAACATTTTTAGTTAAGGTTTCTTTGCCATTTTTAGTTTGTTATCTTTCTAATCCCAATGCTATATTTTGATTTCTTTGATACCAATGATGTCAATGTTAACAACATATTTTTTTACTCACATTGTGCCACATATATTGACAGTCTTTTTCTTATTCACATTGTTCCATATATATTTACAGGCTTTGATCCATTGATATGCAAATATCAGTATTCACATTTTTTCTAAAAACAACACTAATATGCAGATATATTGTTTTCTTTGATCCCAATGCTGTTAATACATGTTGTCTTGTTGCCTTTTTTTACTGATAACTATATTATATAGTTGTTGTATATTCATATCTACTACTTGAAACAGTATTCCAGATGGCGAGGTATGGAGGTAAGGCAACTTCAAAGGAGGTGAATGAGTACGAACAACAGAGGCTTCTGACAATTCAGGCTAACAAGGAGTTTCTACAATCCTTGGGCATAAAATGTCTTGCATCCTCTCTCAGAAGCTTGGTTGAGAGCATAAAGGAGAAGAAAAGAAAGAAAAAAAGCATAGTATCCCAAGAAGATGATGATTATGTCCCCGAAGATGAACCGACTGATAAGGATAATGAAAAACAACCTAAGCTTGGAGTGTCAACAAGGGTATGAAAATAGTTTAAGATGATATTAATTACTTTTTTTTCGTTATTAATAAATTTCAGATGTTCTTATCGAATTTTGAATTATTATTTTAACACAGGCTAATACTTCGAAGATAAAAGAAGGTCAGAGAAAAAGTAACTTCATCCCTCCAATGGCAATGGCTAAGGTTCTTAGAATGAATAAGAAACAACAAGAATTAATAGCAGAAAACAAGGCATTGGAATCAATTTCTAATGCAAATGTGATTGGTGAAGAAGGTTATTCTATATGCCTTTTGTATCGTTTGATTCCTCTAAGTGTTTTATTAAAACTAAAACATTCTTTTTTTTAATGCAGCCCTTGGTAGCCAAGAACACTTGATTGACTTTAGTGATGAAAATTTTCAAAGTGAGGAAGGTAGGGATATGGCACAAGTGTTCCATAATACTTGCATAGTTTTTTTTTTTTTTGGCAGAAAATGCAGCCTGAGAACCCTGACCTTAGCCAACCAAACCAAGCAAAAACAACTTGCAAACTTACACTACAAGACTGTTAGTCTAAGAACACAGCTTAACAAACCAAACCATAAACTAAACACCACAGCTAGAAACAGACAGCCACTACAAGACAGAACAAGAGTCCCACTGCTCTTTGCCTATCAAACCATGCATAAACATCCTCAACTGTTCTCCAACCTGTGCAGCCATTGTTTCACTTGACTAGGCCATTTTGACTGATCCATGACCTGCAGTCTATTAAGCACAACCTTCTTAGTATATGCACAAGTTTTCCCCCTACTCCAATTACTACCACCCCACACTACTCTACTTCTTTGCCTCCAAATATTATAAACAAGAGCAGAAAGCACACAAAAACCATGTCAGACACAATATTAAGCTTAAACAACATGTCCTTTGTTTTCAGTCTGTTACGCATAGCTAACCAGCAAATAAAAGAGTGTTTAGGTGTATTAAAGGCTCCCCACACCCATTGCTGCCAATTTACCCTACTTGCATCCCTAAAGAGCAGTCTATACCTAGTTGCAGTAGAGAAACTTGCAATCCAATTCCACCGGCCATTCTCAACCATCCCTAGCTTCATTTCCTCCTTCACTCTACAAATATTCTTCCACCCGCAACTTGCATTAGCAGCAGGCACATAATCCACTTGCATAGAATATTTTTGTGTGTTATTAGGTAATATTCATGTGAATCATTGTTTATTAGTACTAACATGTTTTGTCTTCTCAAAACCAATTTTATGCTTTCTTAACTAAAAATCTTAAGCCCTTGAAACAGGAGACAATATGGAGATAAACCATAATCAAGATGGACAAGTTGTTGTAAGAGATGCAACTCCTCGTGGAGTTCAAGGTGAAATACTAAATGCCACAGATCAAGAGAATCTTGCTATTTCTGGTATGATGAATAAAGAATTCCCTTATTCTATTTAGCTAATATTACAAAAACAACCATAAAATTTTAATTTTTACATCTATGTACTGATCAAGAGAGTCATAAACTAACTATTGTCATACCATACGAAAAGTTGTTGATATTTGTTCATGTTATGTCTAATTTGTTTGAAAACCATACATCTAGGTGGCATTAGAAAAACAAGAGGGATGGTATATTGTAGAAAGCTTACAGCATTAGCTCCTGGTGAAAAAATCAAAGTAGAATTTGATGAGGATGGTAACGCAATTGGCCCGCATTCCTCGCTATATGCTTACTTTTTGGGTCAACAAGTACAAAATCGCTTTGTTTGTCCCGTGCAAGTCAAAGGTTGGGAAGAGTATACTTCTGAAACCTTGGACCATTTATGGGCTTGTATTAAGGTAAATTGTAAAAAATATGACATGTTATATTTTTGACTACATATCTTATGCTTAAAGCTTTATATGCCATTAAATAATTTTTTCATTGATTTATTTATTGGCCTACATATGCAGGAAAAATGCACATTTGACAAAAGGTGAGCGCTTAAAAAACAAGCCAAAAGACATGGGTAAAGCCGATTGGAAATTTTTAGTTGATTATTGGAGTGATCCAAAGTTTCAGGTAATCTCTATTGTAGATTAGCTACAGGAGGATATGTTATCTTCAAAGATGCTAACTTTATTATACATTAGGTGAAAAGTAATAAAGCTCGTGCAAGTAGATCCTGTCAGAAGATGCCTTACTATAATGGTAGTAAAAGTTTTGCTCGCCTCAGACAAGAAATTGTAAGAAGACATGCATTTTATACTAGTAAATATAATGTTTTAATTATGAAGCAAATAGAATAGCATACATTCGATGATTTAATTATTTTTTCTCGCATGTTTAATATTCCCTTTTGCTTAATTTAGATGGAGAAAAATGGAGGAAAGTGTTCGGGCCTTGATGTAATGGTGAAATCTCGGAAGAGAAAATGAAATAAACTTGTTAATACTGATAACTTATCAAAAAACATGCTTGTAGTGGTAAGTTTATGACTTTAAAAGGCCAATTTATCTCATAAATTACGTACGTATTTAACATGTCATTACATGGCCGCAGGAAGAGATGGAGAAATTGAAGGAGGACAGGGATAAAGGCCTGAATGAGAAGATAGATGAGCAAAATTTTCCAAGAGTTTCTAGGAAAAGATACTCATGGGTATTTGCGTGCTTATGGACCGGGTAGAAGCATTACAAAACATTTCAAAGTAAAGCCTTCCCGATTGGATCTTGCTCAAGAGGTTGTTGAGGTTAAAAAGACTGTTGAGCAAGCTGTTCAAGAAGCAAAAAAAGATGCAGAAAATGCTAGAAAAGAGGCTGAGGATGCTAGAAAGGAGGCTGAAGAAGCTAGAAAAGATGCAGAGCTTGCCAAGAAGAAAGTTGAAGAAAGTGCAGGTGAGGTGGATCGAAAAATTGCTGCAAATAATATGGTTTGGGAGAGAAATCTCAAGAAACTACTACAACTTTTTGGCGTGGATGCTGATGATAAGAATGATTCCTTAAGTGAAGGTTCTTCAGCTTAAGGTAAGCATATTTAAGTGTATCTCTTAATTATGGATATTTCAATTGGTTTGGTCATGTAGAGGTAGGCACAGGAAACCTGAGCACTCTGCTGTAGCTCCAAATTAGAAGCACTGATGTTAATTTATTCTTTAATCAGCAAAATATAGTATACAATATGGAACGCTTGCTATGGCTGATATGTTTGTTGAACTAATGCATTGCGAAGTCTTGATGAAATATATTCCATGGTAACAAGTAAGATTAATTTAAGGGTTAATTAAGCAGATAATGAGTTTGCCGGGATAACTTAGAATGACAATAAGAGTCATACACCATGGTTTCTTCATCAAGTGAGCTAGACTTTATAAGGTATATCGTTCATCAAATTAAAATTCACAAGACATGTCACTCATCTAAGAAACATGAAGTTTGTAAATGCATTCGAAATTCGATTTTTCCTAGTATGAGACATTAACTCATCTGACATTGTTGCTAATTGATTAATGCTTCTTTTATGTGTCCTCTTTATGTTGTTGATGCTGTAAATGTTCCTGTTGTTCGAAGAGCTTTTATGTGTATTTAGATGATTTTTTTTATATGTAGAAAATCCAACAAGGAAATTCTAGGAGGCACAACTACTTGATCAAAATTCCACACTTTATCACTCTTCCCCTTCGAATGTCCCTTTGTACTTGTTTTACCATGTCGTTTTTATACAAGNTGTTTTTATACAAGGTTTAGCATAATTTTTGAGGCCTTTTACTCTACTACTATTGTTGGTTTAGTAATAATCATTCTAATGTGAATATTTTTCTGATAGTATTGTATCTTAAAAAATTACTTATTTATTTATTNTAAAAAATTATTTATTTATTTATTTATTGTGGTGATGTGCTTGTAGGTTGGTACTATTCAAAGAAATGCATAGATGGCGAGCAACAACACAAGAAGCATATTGGTGGCAATAATATAGAGAATTTTGTAGTTTTACTTTTTTTTTTTAAAGTTATTGAACAATCGACTTTACTTTGTTGATTATAAATAATAATAGTATGTTTTAGTTCTTAGTATGCTAGTTTTAAGTACAATATTATGTAAAGGTTTCATTGTTTCAAAAGTACATTATATTATTAATATGAATATATTATTTCATTGTTCTAAGATTTGTTAATTGTATTTTATATTATTGGTAATAAATGTCTAAAAAAGACCTCGGTCAATAGAGATTGTTGGATATTAAAGTGTCATATATATGTCAGAACTTGGTATGTATATAGCCACGTATAATATATTTGCCACAGGATAATTAGTGGCTAGTTTTATTTCTTAGCCACGGGATATTTTGTGGCTAATTGTTTAGTAGCCATAATACTCTTTGGGAAATGAAATAGTTAGCCACGATAGTACTTGTGGCAAACAATTAAATTAGCCATGGTAATACATGTGGCGAAGCTAGTTTTTCGCCACGGGATTATTTGTGGCATAATTTAATATTCATGCCACAACCTCTATTTTCCCATGGCAAAAACATAGCCACGGCCACTTGCGCCACGATAATTATTTAAAAAATTTCCGTGGCAAAACTATATAGCCACGAGATTTTTTTACTTGCGCCACAATTTCTCCTGTTTTCATACAATTCGTCGACAATCCCTTTGAACCGAATGCTTAAATAACCTTAATTAATTAAATAATAATAATGATGATGATGATGATGATGATGATGATGATGATGATAATAATAATAATAATAATAATAATAATAATAATAATAATAATAATAATAATACTACCTCCGTTTTTTTTTAGTTGCAACATTTCAAAAGTTGTACTATTCATCTTTTAAGCTTTGATTTAATTTTATAATCAATGTATAAAGAGTAATATAGTCAGTATGGATCTCGTTTGTTTCGTCTTAGCGTGCACTTTATTAATATATAGTTTTTATAATTTACACAAATATATAATTAGAGTTATAAATTGTTAAAAATGTGCGTCGGCAAGTGTGAAAAGTGAATTATTGCAACTAAAAAAACGAAGGGAGTAATAAATTAAAAGTTACAAGTTTTGTGAAGAGAAGCACGATTGTCGAGGAAAGGCACAAAAATTGAGAGAGGTTTTAGAGAGAGAGTGTTAGAGAATGAGAAGTTGAAGTGTGTTGAAGTTGTTAAAGTGATGAATGAAGGTCGGAGGATGGGGGTATTTATAGGGCCAGAAGTGACGTAAGAGAGCACCAGAGCGCCAGAGGAGCGCTAGGGCGCCCTACCTTCCTCTAAACGCTCAAGGTGGGCGCCAGGGCGCAACCCCCTTCGACGCCGCCCCTGCTTCGTGGCGCTCGAGATTCTAATTTATTGATTTTCACACGGTGAATCTCTGAAGCTTTCTTATATCATATATTCATTTCCATAAACCGAAATATTTTGATATATTATAAAATTATACGAAATTCACTTCCATAAATCGATTTATTCACTTCCATAACCTAGAGTTTCCATAAACCGAATAAACCTTCTTAGAAGGTTCGACGAATCCGGTCACATTTAGATGCTTAAATGTCTTTCTTTTATTTTCAAAAATGAAATTAAAAAGATGAATTAAAATAGAATGAGAAAATGAAAAATAAAACAAAACTAAATGAAAATAAGAAATTAAAATGAAAATCATGAAATTATTTTCAGCATATTTCATTCGTCACAACCCATCATCGGTTAACCCCTTCCGACAGTTGTTTTATTTATTTATTCATTCATTTATTATTTTCAAGCAATCGACTTTCAGAAATTGGACATGTTTGCGACGCGGTACACGATAATCATCAGCCGCTTGGTGGGACCAATTGTAGGTGAGTACATTTAGCCCCCACTTTGTAGAGACAACTAGTCTCGTAAAACGAAAGTGAAAGTACTCAGTACCTGCAAAGAAAAAGGGTTGGTTTTACCTGTACCAAAATGATATGCCCTCAGAAAATGTTTCTCGATGATGAAAGGTCTTCTTAAAATATTGTTTGATCGTATATGAGATTCCGGAAAAGGCGTCTGTACCATCCGGAGATTGGTTGTTTGAGATTGTGGTTGATCGTTTGACGATCAAATTATTTCCACTTTAGACTTAGTTCGGTCTTAGGGAAACATGACAATGCTCTAGATAGTTGTCTTTTGACATTCTTGACCTGATTTGCCTTTCAAGGGCATTTTAGTAATTTTGACCTGATTTGTCTTTTGGGGGTATTTTAGTAATTTTCACCCAATTTATCTTTCAGGGGCCATTTAGTAATTTTGATAAAGGGTGTTGGTAATTGGTGGCAGGGAATGTCGGAATATGTGAAACAAATCTTGCTCGAAGATCGAAAGCGAAGCCCCCAAAATGCAAAGTGGGCCCCATAGGGGGTCCTAAAAATTGCCAACTGGGTGCTAGGGCACAGGCTGGGCCCCATGGTGCAGCCGCAGCGCCTAGTCACTCATTGTGGGGCCCTCTCAGTTCTGATTGGTCCATGTTGGTTTTGTGTTTGAAATTGTTGTTTGTATTTGTTGTTGTGGCCCTTGTTTTGTACTCACACAAGCACACCATGCTTTCTTCTTCTTCTTCTTCGAACGCCCCTAACCAAAACCCTAAAAACTCCATTGAAGCTTTTGTGAGGCATAAAGCTTGGATTTGTTGGCCATTTTCCTCACCAAACAATGTCAGTGCTCTTGTTTAGCTAAGCTTTCCATTTTTCTTCAATTTTTGCAATTTACTTCACTTAATTAATGAAGTAAGTAATGTACCCTAAAAGTGGGTTTTCTTGTTCTTGCCCATGAATGTCTAAGTTGATGCATGTTGTTGCTTCTACGAGTGAAATGGAACATATAGGAAGTGATTTGAGCCAAAACAAGTGCGATTTGAGTGAAAACTTAATTTGTTAGTTTAGGGTATGAAGTAGTGTAGTCGAGGGTGTGAATTTGACTGAATGAATCTTAAATAATCTTGTTGTGTTGGTTATAAGAATGAATTCTTGACTTCAAAACGGTATGAATATAATTTTGGTGATCTTTGTGACTTTTTAGAATTTCTAATTTATGAAGTTCATATAGTTCATATGAACTAAACATGAACTAAAATGGTGATTTAGGTGTGGTTTGTATTCCTTTATGAATGAACTTGATTCTCATATCTCGATAATGATGATGAGTTGAAAATGACCCAAATTAGCAACAAATTACAGATTCTGAAGCTAATTTCCGCAAAAATGACAACTAACTTACATAAGTCATATAAGTTAGTTAATTCATGTTGTCAAGGAAAATTTAACCCATTTTGGTCCTCATGAGTTGAATAATGGCTTGTGTGTCGTTGGAAACAAAACCATGCTGAAAAACACCTTGAAATGAAGGTAATGAGTACAACTCACAGGTCTTGGAAACATTTGATTTTTGAAAGGATGGGTTATTTATGCATTGTTTATGGTGACCAAGATATGGGGGTGTTACAATTAGTAAGCCCCCTATTCAATAGGAGCTTTGTTTGATGATTTGCCTCAGGACACATGTATTTATTATATATATATATATTTTTTTTTGTAATAGATGCCCCAGGGAGGTGTAACTCACCTACTGAAGGTGATAAACACCTTGAAGTACCAGGAAGCTAAAGGAGGCCTTATCACGTAACAGCAAGGACACTAGGTTAATAAAACAACTAACTCTGCTTTCCTTTATTTTAATTTTCTTGTTTCGGTTTTTCAATTTTCAATGAATCTTCTTCATATTTTAGGCCTATGAGCCGAGTTCGGGTGGGCTGCAAGGGACGGCTGGAGCGTCTTCTTCCTGGGGGGGCAGGTCCTATGGGTGTAGCAGAGGAGCCTATTTACCGTCCTTGTCTTGAGATTGCCCTTTCTTTTCGCAGCTGACTTTGGAGTCAATACCTTCTTCGTCACTAGCGGGAGGATCTAGTGGTACCCCAAGCCTTTCTGAGTTGTACATATCGCTCAATTTTACTCCTACAGATGCTCCATCGACGAGCCAGGACCCTGCAAGTTAGGAGCGTAACTTCTCGTTTGATGTATGCATACCTAAATGTACATATTTGACTTTGTTGATGTAAATTTAACACGACACTGTATATATTTAACTTAATTTTATACATTTTTGACTCGATTTTCTTATTGGCGATTTGACTCATTTGACTTTGATCTTGACTCGACTCAAGGGAGTGTACCGACTTTCCCCCCGAAAAAGAAAATAAAAAAATAGATTTGAACTAGAAACAAGTGAAATGGGCAAAAAGGGAAGACATGCGCCATGGCGCCAGTTGAGTCCCATCTTTGATCGTTATTTGAATCTTGATGCATATGTCATGGAAAAATTAGTTCATGGTAGGAAAGTAGACTTGGTAGCATTGATTGATCACTTCAAAACTACTGAAATAGCACGAAAGAGGTATAGGTGCGAGCTTTGCCAATTTGTGTATTTGCAAGATTTCTTTTTGTGAATGGTGAACCCTCATTTGGTAATGCTGCGTTGATCAACATTGTTGAACAATTTGAGGAGGGCAATCCCTATTTCTCTATTCACTGGCGAGCTATTTCTGACTCTTCATCGCTTAAAAAAGGATTCTCAAGCCCCCTTGACTTGTTGTCCTTTACTTCTCCTGGTAAGCATTTAAATGTCATTATGTAAATGTTTATAAGTTATTTAAACTTGAACTATTTGCAATATATAGGTCATTTAATTCTAAATTGTATGAAAATGCTTACATGAAATGAATATTATTTTATTAAATCATTTTGTTTCAGACATTGAATAGGTCATAAAACATTAGAAATATTTTACATTCAATACTTCCTCTTATGCTAATAATTTTAGGTGTGGCTCATGGATCGTTTGAACTTGATGGAGCCTCCTGCAAATATCCCCACGTATACTTTAAGGAATTTATATGGACGGCGCCAGCGGTACCACCATTGAAACATGGTTCCTTCTTTGTGAGGTTGTTCACCTTGTAGTCTTCTTCAACCACGCGAATATGAGCTGGCTCCCTTCTTCTTTCTACCATCAAGTGTAACACCCTGGAATTTCCTAACTTCTAATCTAGGTTTTCCGGAAAACATATTATAAAACTCCTAAATAACGAGGAAAAACAAAAGTATTACTGCCAACATAATAACGGCTAAGACGTTTATCAAAGCACCACAGCAGAAGACTTAAAAACCAAAACAAATTTAAAAACTTAAACCTCAAAAATAATCTCAAACTAAAATCAAACCAACAACCAAAAGAAAAATCAACTTAAAACTTTATTACACTTCGGAACCACATTAATGGCTAGGTTGCAAAAACAAGAATATAAATTGATACTATACAAGAGCCACCCAAAACCTAATTCGAGGGAAGGAGGATCCTAAAACCAAAAACTTAAATTTCGAAAATAGAATAACAGTTAGATAACTCCATAAGCAAATAAATTAAGAAACTACGAAGACTACTCAGCAAGCACTCTCACTCCAGCCCAGCATGAATGACTTATGTCACTTGTGCCTGTAGCTTTTTTTATTCTAGACTACTACTCGCCAACAAGTGGGTCATCGTAGGGCCAAGTCCAAGACAAAGTCATGCACACAAAACAAACAGTCAGCAAAGCTGAGTACATAACTACTAAAGACTATGCAACAAGACTAAGATAAAATAAAAATAAAACATAAATACATCTTACCGTTGGTAACTCTTCACCTGGGCATAGACTCAACTTAAACAAATTAATTATTATATTTAAAATTTGAATTTCACATGGAACGGGTTTCCTTTCCTTTAAAATCGCCCTATTGGGCACCAACTTGGGTGCAACTCCAAGAAGGTATTACCTATGTCACTTAAAGTGACGAAATTCCAGGGCATTAAAAACATAAAAGAGTACAACGTCTTATACTCTAATTAGTAGAAGTCATAGATCATTGTTCCATATGACTCCATCCATTGTTCATAGTCAAATTATATACGTTCCAAGATTTCCGGTGTGAATCTTCATTCACTTTACGTGATTAACCGGTTTAACAATATTATGACTCACATACGACATCACAGAAAAGCATGCATAAAATCACACAAGCCATATTAATTATCTTTGATTTAAGGTGATTCTAAAAATAATCTTGTGTGTTCTTTAATTAAACTAAACTTCGTTTACCAATCATTAACTGTGAGTGGCTAACTATTTACCTTTTTCCTTGACCACACATTAAACTGTGACTGGCAACATGCATAAAAATAATTGCTCATTAACTTTTATTGATCATGAGAATAAAAATTCACAAACTACCTTTATTGTTGATTAAGCAACTAATCAACTTAAATAACCTCCTTTATTCATTAATAAGCTATTGGACAATTTTAATCTTATCATAACATTCCAATTTAATTTTGAAGAATTTATATTGCTAAAAATATGGAATGTAAATTTCACAAACCAATCAAGCACAACAACATATCATATAAGATCGACCAAGCATGAATTCTAATTCCTAAGTTTGTCTTTAGTATTTACGTACCTTGTGTTGTAGTGGTGATCCGCCACAACTTCTAAAAGTCAACTAGTTTAAAGTTTCCTACATAGAGAAAACTGAAAGTAAATTAAAACCTTATCGACTAAGTTCTACAACAACTCTAAACTAACTTTCTACATTGGAAACTTACCCAAAACATTCCCTATATGGTCTCTATTCAATTTAATACTTTATTTTAATTTTTCTATTGCAAAACATTTGATTTTCGGCAATTTTTCAAAAATGGCAGCTTTGTAAACCTTCTTAAAAACACTCTTTAACCTTTCTAAATATCATATTTTAATTTGATCATAAAACACTATAGTCATGTCCTAAGATCAATAATACAATACATAGATGCATTAAAAACAATTATAACTTACTATATTACATGTTCCTTTTTTTATTGGGTTTAAACATGTGTTACTAAAAATTTACAGCATTATTATTTATCTAAAACTCATGAAAGCAACATAAATTCATCATAAAACTCTATTACAATCCACTATCATCATTATGAAACCAATCTACGCTTTAGAATAATTTTTCATAAAACAAAACATGTTCATAATATTTATTCTATTGATTTTCATGATTACGAAATTTGGACAGCAATATAATTTATGTTTAAAGCCATTAAAAACCAATCTAAACTTCATAAAATCATCATAAATTGACCCAACAACAATTCATGATCATAATATTGAAGCTTAAATCATTAAAAATTAAAACATAAAATCAAGAATTTCATAATTTGATAAACCCTAATTTAAAATTTCATGATTACAAAATAAATTCATGCTTTAAACTAAATCATAACTTCATGAAAATATAATTAAAACTATAGAAACATGATTAATCATAAATATAATCATGAATTTGCAAGATTGAATCAAAAAGAAAAGACGAATAATTTTTTTTAAGTTTCGAAAAATACCAAGCCAAGAGGGAGGAGGGGTGGTGGAGCCCGGTGGTGGCTGACAGCAGCAGGCACGGCGGCAGGTAGAGCTCCGGCGAAGGCAACGAATTTTTTTTTTTTTCCTGAAGTTGGCTAACTTTTGTTTTTGTTCGAATTTTTTTTTCCTTTCTCTCAAAATTTTTGGAATCCTAAAGTTGCAAATGAAATGTAAAAATTGGGGTTTTAAGGGGTATTTATAGGCCCGTAAGTAGGATTTGGTGCAATTATATAGATACCCTTAATGTTTAAAATTACTTTTATGCCCTTGTTTTAAAAACAATTTAGGAAACTCTAAAAATTCTATTTTCAGAAACATTTCAAAATAAAACATAAAATATTATTTATAAACATAAAATTATTACTTTACTTAAAATTTATTTAGATTTCCTTTGTTTAATATTCTTATTGAATATAATTTCTTAATAAAGATAATAAAATGTACGTATAAAATGCGGAAATAACTCCTTAAAATACGTGAAAATAAGGGGTATTACATCAAAGGCATCTCAGTCAAAGAGTTTGGGATGCGGATCATTGATGCCAACTTAGCCAAAGCATCGGCAAATCGGCGGATCATTGTAAGAACTTTTTGCTCAAGTAATAAATAGCATTTTCTTTCCCATTGATTTCTTGTGCTAGCATGGCTCCTGCAGCAGTTTTAGTGACGGTCAAGTAGACACTACTAAAAAGCTTTTTTAAAGACAAACAAGTTTGTCGTTAAAAGTCCAAAAATTCGTCGTTAATGCTTTTAACGACGAAAAATCGTTCGTCGTTTGTTCGTTGCAATAGCTTTCGTCGTTAATGGTACTAACGACAATGTCCGTCGTTAAATTTAACGAAAAAAGGGTTTTCATTGTTAAATTTTGACGACAAAGAAATTACCGTCGTTAAACATTCACGACAAAAAAGGTTATTGTGGTTAAGCACTAACGACAAAGGGTTTATTGTCGTCATTAATTTACAATAAATAACTATCCGTCGTTATTGAGTACTAAATAGCAGCATATAGTTGAAATTCTTAACAACCAATTAAATGGTTGTATTTAAACAATTAAGATACATCAGCATTCAACTAATTAATAATAAATTAGATTGTTCAAGAATTAACAACAAAAGATTCTTTTACTTTTATATTAATAACGACCATATAGAATAACAAAATAAAGCTATTCAAATTAATTTAAATAATTTCATATATTAAAATGTAAGTTAATCTAAAACAAGATTGATATTAATACAATCCTTCTAAAAACATGAATTATATATCAGAAGTTATCTTCATAATTTTTTCTTTGCAAAACAATAAACAAGGAAAACAATTCTATCACATTTAAGGAAAATGTAGATTTGATGATGCCACACAAGCCACCTTCTCATCTTCATAAATATATCTTCTAATCTTCATATACCTAAAATAAACAAATATAATTCATTAACAACATATATAAACATGCCTAAATTGTTATGTTCCAAGACGATAGTTGAATATATAAAAGAATATACCTAATGATGCTCATTAATTTTGTAGAGTGGCAGAAGTGTTTTGTTAATTCATCAATATTTTTTAAATCTTCGTCATTTGAGCTTCCATCAAACCCATACGACCCTTTAGTTCGTTAGATTAATTTTGCATACCACTATGTGACTTTCAAGGGCTTCATTCTTTTATTTTTTTCTTTTGTGGCATTCAATTCAGCTTCAAGTTCCTCTCTAGTACGTTATGGTCCCTTAATATCTTTCAATTATTCCTCTTCCAAGTCCAACAACCCGATCCCAGATTTAAAAACCTTTTACGCCACCTTTAATTAAATATAAGAAATGAAAAATTACATAAATAATTAATTACATACCTAATTTATAAAAACTAAACAAGACCAAAATTACAATTAAATGATTTTAGACAAATAAGGGTGTATTAAGTGGGCATATTCCATGTGAGTTATGATCATGTTGGTTATAAACTTAGTATCTACTAATTAAAGTTAATGGTCATGAAATTTTTACAGAACTTTTGACAACGCCTCCCTAAAAAGTGGCTAATCCATAATTTTTGATTCACCTGCAACGCAACTACTTTCCAATTAACACACTTTTTCTACAGAAATTTCGGCAAAACCTCCCTATAAACTGACTAATCCATAATTTTTATTCACCTACAATGCAACCACATTGCAACTAGCTCACTTCACAAGGATACACCAAAACCAATTCCATCCAATATATAATAAAACCCCTTTATTGCACCAAATTCCATCTATGAAATTTGCACAATTCAACATCTACTCTACACATAAAAACCGATTCCATCATACATTAAAATCAATTCCATCACATATTTGCACATTACAACAAAAAAAACCTCGATTTCATCTCAATAATAATCTAGCATTTATTTTATGTTTTAGACAATCTTACATACAATCATTGAAGGGAGCTACTTCAACATGAGAAAGTGATGGATCTTTTTCAACTATTTCTCGAACTTCCTCTTATAAAATGGAAAAAAAAAATAATTATGAAAAAGCTAATTATAAAATGGAAAAAAATGAATGTTGTCAAATATAAGTTTTATAAGATCAAAAGGAAATGAAGACAGACGAAAGAAAACTCATGAGATCAATTCTAATTAATAAAGAAGAGTGAAAATCTAAATTGAAAAATAAGCAACTCTTAAGTAGGGAACGATGAAGCATACGAGAACAATAAGAAAAAACAAGACATCAGCACACTCACCGGACAAGAGCTCCGTAGAATCTGGCTTCCATAGCAATCTTATTTTCTAATGATTTGGATGAAGGAGTGTTAGTGTTGTGTATGAGGCTACTAAAGGCAAAGTAGAAGAAGGCTTCCTCTACATTGCATGAACATTTCACCTTTGATTTTCGTCTTGCGTTTAGGACATGGTCATAAAGCCTTTTTGTTTCAATCAAATGTATGTACGACGATTTCAATAGACATCAAATGAAAAATGAAAAATAAGTTTTGTTTGATAGTTTTTTTTATTAACCTTTTTTTGTTTACAAAACATAAGCTCTATTTATGTTATTTTGTAAATCAAGACTTATTTTTGCCATAATTATATAAATATAGATGACTGTTAGAATGACTCACGAACACTTTATTTAGATGTATTATGCATAATAGTATAATACACACCCCTAGTTTCCTCAAACTCTGCACTATTCCATACCTTTAAGTATCTAATTCCCATACCCACTATTTCAGCTTCAATGTCACGAATATAGCATCCAACAGAAGCACTAATACAACTAAATCTAGTGGCATCTGTATGTAACGAACCAAGCCCCACCACCCTTGATTAGTACTTACAGTAGGAGGTCCAAATAGAAGACAAGCAACAGCAGTCACACCTAACCTCAAGCAGCAGCGGCATCTGTTCTAAACACTGTATTTACCTTCTAAACACCTATCATAGGAGCTTTGCAGCAGACGGTAGCAGCACCATAAGAAAGGACTTTTAAATACAATTTTCTGTAGTTACAGACTTGAACTACGATTACACTAATATTACAGACTTACAGACTATATGAATTGATGATTTACTGAAGTTTTGTTTGCTAAATCAGTAGGAATTATTAATTTGTATAATTATACTAAAATTGATTCAATTGGTATAATTCAGAATAAAAAATTTATCATTTTTTACATTATCAGTAATTATCGATCCAATACTCACGTAATACACATACATCTAAAACAAAATAATTCAAACTTCAGCACTCCCAATTTTGCACATATATAATACCAAGATTCAATTAAAATAGAACATCAAAACTACTTGATTGGATCAAATTTTGAGCATAATATCAACAATAAGTTAACTCGTAATTTACAAAAGCAAAATTGGATGAAATTCAGTACTAAATTCACGGAAAATTTACGAAAAAAACAAAATAAATGTATCAAATTTAAATCATACTCCTTACACCATAATCTGTGCAAAACTCATAAATTTAACAAAATATGTCAACATATATGCTATAATTGGGGCAAAAGTTCAATAATTTTGAATGCATATAGAACACAAAACTTTGTAACGTTGAAAATTGTTGTCCAGTCACGCAAATTCAGAATTTCGCCACCAAAAATTTACATAATTTGATTTGAGTAGAAAGTTAGGCTTTGATTAGATATGATATTTATGAGCAATTGAAAGGTAGTGAGAGAGTGGCAATTACTTATGCAGTTGGTTTTGGCAGCCGAAAACCCAGAAGAAGAACAGGGAGAGAAAAAAAAAAAAAAAAAAAAAAAAATGGGTTTTTGGTTTAATTTTAAATCAAATGAAATACCTAAGTGATGCCAATTAAAAGCAAATTCTCCAAAATAGTGGGTTTTGGGTCTTAGTAGCATCCAATTAAAAGCAAATTCTCCAAAACGCGATTGATTATAAACTTTTAAAGCGCTTAATTGATAGTACTAATATAAAGTGCTATTGTTAAGAGTTTTTAGAAGTGTTTATTTAATAGCGCTTAAATTAGCGCTATAGTTATATTTCTAAGATTTATTTTATTTCTATAAATATCTTACTACAACGGTTAAATAAAAGCGCTTTAATTAAGTGATGCCTCAATATTAAAAATTATAGTTGCTGTAAAATAAGCGTTGTCAATCTTTACATATGACAACATTTTTAGAAAAGCACTGTCATTTAGGGGTTATTATAAGGTGATTTTGGCATAGTGTGAGATTGAATTTGAGAATTGATGAACAACGAATTATTTTTACAAAAATTTAGAACTGATGAAATTGCCAAGTGAAATTGAGAATTAACGAACTCACAAATTGAAGATTTGAGAATTGGCGAATAAAATAATTTAAAGAAAAACAATAAGGGATTATTGAAATTGAGTAGGAGAACAAATAAAGGGTTTAGAAGTGAAATTGACCTAGATTTGGAAAATCTGTAGAATAGGGGGGAAATTTTAAGGTTTAATGTGTAAAAGGTGGTTTACATAATTTTTTCACCATAAAAAAAAATCTTCTAAATGTAAAGTCTAATTTAATTAATGAAATTATTTTAACGGCCAAATTTTGAAGTAGTTTAAACTCAATATCATGATCATCTTTTAATATTCTTGTTAATAGTACTCATATATAACGACCAATATTTGGTGTTCTTGCTATTAATATTCTAATATAACGACCAACATTTGATATTCTTGTTATCAGTGACATTTAATATCAAAAGTTTAATATGGTCGTTATTGATTGGTCATTAATATAGCAGATAGAGTCTCAAAGGATGTGCTGGAGTTAGTGGTACCAGAACAGGCAGATTCGTGAGATACTCCTTGATATTATCGAAAGCTTGTTAGTAGTCATCATCCCATTCTTTTCGAGCATCATTCTTTAATTTCCTGAAGATAGGCTTAGATACCATGGTAAGTTTGGAAATGAATCTACTTATGTATTGGAGCTTTCCCAAGAATCATCGGATCTCCTTCTTAGTCTTTGGTGGTTTTAAGGACATAATGGTCTTGATTTTTGTTGGATCAATCTCAATTCCTCTTAAGCTAACCACATGAACTAGAAGCTTTCCCAAAGTAACCCCAAAGGCACTTTTTTTAGGATTGAGTTGCATATTAAACCTTCAGAGTCTTTCAAAGAATTTTCTCAAGGCAAGGGCATGTTCACTCCTTTCCTTGGTTTTCGCTATCATGTCATCGACGTACACCTCTACTTCTTTGTGTATCATGTCAGTAAGAAGTGTATTCGTAGTGCGTTGATATGTAGCACCAACATTCTTTAAACCAAATGGCATGACCAAGTAGCAATACAACCCCCATGGAGTAGTGAAGGTCATTTTCTACATGTCCTTTTCATCCATACTGATTTAATTGTAGCCGGCGTAACCATCTATGAAAGAGAACAAAGTATGGTTGGTTGTATTCTTAATAAGCACATCGATGTGAGGCAACGGGAAGTCATCCTTTAGACTGGCCCTGTTCAGGTCCCAAAAGTGCACGCACATACTTACTCTTCCATCTTTCTTTGTGATATACGTGTTTCATATTACATTTCTCCCTTGTTTTCGGTCGATTTTTATGCTTAATAGTTAATTGTGGCTTTATTTTGATTAAATATTGTTCCTTGGTGTTAGGTTATGATCTAGAGCGGTTTTAGCAGTTTTAGTTGATTTAAAGAGCTTTTTATGTTTATTTTATGCTTCCTCGGTTAATAGACATGGTTTTTGGGTTGTTTTATGTGTTGTAGGAGCATAATAGGGAGTTAGTGATACAAATATTGATCACAACTTCGAAGGTTTGATTGAAGCTGCAAAGAAAAGTGCAACCATGGGAGAATTAATTGCTTATGGAGACTCAAGTCTAATGGGTGCATCTAGGGCTGGGATTTGTGTGTGCATGGTCACACATACCTAGGTTGGGCACGCAAATCAAGGAAAGATGGTTGATAATAGGGTTGAGCATCGGAACTGAGTACCCCGTATTGGACTCGGTCCCATTGGGTAAATACCCGGTCCCGGTTGAACTGGGTCCGGTACCAGGTCCCAAAATAACTACCCGGTTAGTACCGGGACCAGTACTGGACATTTTTGGACCCGGTACCCGGCGAGTATTCGGTTGTGCTAGTACCGGTACCGGGTACCCGGAACTGGACCCTGTTCCCGGTTGGTACCCGGTACCGATCTCGGTTCCAAGTGGTATTTTACTAATTTACTTATTTTATTTGCCTAATTTTAATATTTTCCGACATTTTACATATAAGTGATATAACCCACATTTGTAATAATGTATTTGATGTTAGATATTTTAAATTTTTTTCAAAAGTAATACAATATTAAAGTATTAAATTATGTTTAAAATATTTTTTCCAAAAAAAATAATTATGCAAAAAATATAACCGGGTACCCGGTACCGAACCCGGTTCCTTCCGGGACCAGTACCGGGACCGAGTAATCCAATACCCGGTACAACCGGGACCGGGTCTAGATCTGGGTACCCAGCCAGTACCGGGACCAATACTGGGTCCAGGTAAAATGACCGGGTACCCGGTTGTACTCACCCCTAGTTGATAAGGATAATAAGTTGGTTTTGCCTATGAGTTTTCTCCCATTTCACTTGATAGGGTTTTTCTCATTTTAGGCATTGTGTCTTTCATTTCTTGGTGAGTCTTAATCATCATTTACAACCTTAAAGAAATGGGAAATGACTTCTTGAAGGTTTTTTGATTAAAAGATTGGATCTTGAAAGTTTTCTTGAAAATTATGCAAACTTGGAGCATGTTTGTGTGGCGAGATTTTGGCGATTTTTGTGTAGGTTTGGGTACTTTGATTTTTTTTTTGTGTAATTCTGGTTGTAATTTGTTGATTATCTTGTTTATTAGGTTTTTGGAAGTTTGTTAGGGTATTTTTTTGTTTAGATAAAGTTTGTTATAGTTTGTTAGCAAGATAAGATCAAGATGCAGTGCTAATGTAGCAATCTTATCTTGTGAGTCATGTGTGAGTCATATAGGGTCGATTTTTAGATTGTTTTGTACGTGTGTTTTAGTTGTTTTTGTTAGGATTTTGTTGATGATTATGCCTATAAATATAAAAGTTTTGTTTTCTTTACTTGAAAACAAAAATCCAAAAATTAGAGTTGGTGGTTAAATCCTTTATACTCTTGTGTGCAGATTAATTAGTGGCTTTGAGGGTGCCTAGAGCTTTAATCAACTACTAGTTAATCAACCTAAAATCGTGGGTTTTGGTGGCTTGGCCTTTTTTGTTCATACGAAAATTCACATCAGTTAGGAAGTTAATAGAAGCTAATATGAGTCAAAATGTACTTCCCTCGTGATGCGTGCCAAGGTACGAGAAGCTACGAACGAGATTTGAAGGAATCGAGAGAAGAATTCTAAAGATTATCAAAAAGGTCGCTTAGATGTCTTGATGCGGATGCAGCCCTTTAGTGCCTTTGATCTATGCGCCCGCAACATTGATCGGGGTCTTCATAAGTTGCAAAATACTCGACTTGCGGGCGCAGGGATTTAGCAAGTCTTTACTGCTACGGGCGCCGAAAGCCTCGCGGGCGGTCCGTCCGGTTTTTATTCGCAGTTTTTGGTCGTGGACTTTATTAATCAAAATCCCATATACTATATATATGTTATGTTAGTGGGAGATCGACCTAACTAGTTTATGGCATAATTTTTAGACTTAGAATCCGAAAACACTTTCTCTGTTATTCAAGTTAATGCAGTTCAACTTTCTTTTGGTAATCTCTTTCCTTTATCTTTTTCAATTCTTTTTAGTTTTTAGTTTTTATTTTAGTTTGTTATTTTCTAGTATAGTTTAATTTGTTTTGTTGGTTTAGTTAATTAGTTTAATTTTCTAGTAATTAGTTTTAGTTTTAATTTCTTGTTAATTTATTAATGTTTATGATCTTGTTAATCATTTTTTTTTTTGTTGTTTTCATAATCATGTGTGAGTAGTCTTCTTTTCTAGGGCTAGGGAATCTATGAACATGTTATAAATTAGTTTTATGTTCTTTAATTAATTCGTAACTTATAAGTTGAATTCCAATTATTGACTACAATTGATTGCAATTACATTGTGGCCGGATTTAGTTGTGAGTTAGTTAATTGTCGAAATCTAGGCCGAGAGGTAAGATTACCACAATATATAAGACCAATGAATAATAGGAAAAAACGAATTGAGGGAGAGCTGGTAAAGGAGAATTGAGGGAGTCTAAGTTCAGGAGAATTAGTGAGCCCTAGTTCAATAAAAGTTAATGAATTAATTAATGAATACTTTGTGAGTTTGTTTATTTTTCATAGTGAACCAACCGCCCTAGGTTTCAGTTATTGGAGTTTAATTCGTAATTTTCTCATTATTTTCCTTAGTTTTAGTTCTTCATTGATTTACTTTGGTTTTGAGTAGTTCAGCTAGAATTTCACAAAGGCCTATTTCACATTTTAGACTTTTTACAGCTAATAGAATTTAATTGCTTTCCTAAGAATTCGATCCCTACTTCCCTAGCTATATTACTTACTGTTGTTTGGTTTTTTGTTAGAGGTATGCGACAACTTGCATCAAAATTTTGGCGTCGTTGCCGGGGAAGCAATTTTTAACTCTATTAGTCGGGTTAAATTGTTATATTTGGTTTTACTTTTGTTTTATCTGTTACCCACAAGGGACTTTCACTTTCTTTAAGGCAGTGCTCATATTTGTTCGCAATTTAATTGCTTGTGCAGGTATTCAATTTGTATGTCGGTGTGGATTGATCCTGAACTTGAAAGGTCATTTCATACGCGGATCCGTAGAAGGAAGTGGAGATCGAGAAGGACATCCCTTTCGAAGCGTACAGTTACTGATTTGTCAAGGGTATTTGAGGAATTGGTTATTACTGATTTGTCAAGGCTAAATGGTCTCAATATGGATAACTTCAATAGTTTGGATGAGTTGGCTCTTGCATTTCAAACGAAGTACTATCCTCCGGAGTGGGTTGCAACCCTTACAAATCAGATCACAAATTTCAACCCTTGAGAATGTGCCCTCATCACAGTCTTGAGAAGTGGTTTTTGTTTTAATCATTTTATAAAGGTTAGGGTAATGAGAGTAGGACATTGCTTTATTCTGCTGCCACTGGTCGATTCATGAACCAGGAAGTTAATGCTGCATACGATTTAATTTAGGAGATTGCAATTCATAATTTTCAATTCGGTAATCCTAGAGGACATGCTAAAAGAGGAGGGAAAATGTGATAGATGATAAATATGAGAATTTGGCTTCACAAATCAATGCAATCCATGATAATCTATAAAAGATCAATACCACATGCACCTTCTTCACCAATGACGGTAGCTGCAATGGCTGCACTTTTGGGATACGATAATGTCCTCTGTGATTCATGCGGATCGTTTGGTCATAATGCTCAAACATATCATAGTTCCATGGAGCAAGTGTGTGCATTTCAAGCTTACATGAATATTTCATTTTCTAACACATATAATCCAGGTTGGAGGATCATCCATACCTCTCGTACAAGAATACTAGCAACATTCAAAATCCGCAGCAGCTGCAATTTGTGCCACATCAGCAGGTTCAACGGTCTGCACCACCTCAACCATCGGGTTTCAATGGACCACCACCTCCAGCACCACTCCCAACACCTCTAGAGCCAACCAACAATGAGTTTTCGGAACTGGAGAATATGATGATGCAGATGTAGAAAACTATGGAAGTCATGCAAGCTCACAATTGGCAATTGGAAACTTAAGTTGCACAAAGCATCCAATCTTCAGCTTAAAGGCAACAATGGAAACTTCCACCTCAACCTCCTACTTCAAATTCTTCAAGAGATCATTGCAATTCTATTTCCACAAGGAGCGGTACTTTAATATGAAGGTTCGAGAATGCATGCTGGTGACACCAACAATGTTGGAGATGGAATGAAGAAGCCTAGTTTGGTTATGATTGAAGATCTTGAAGAAGCAATTGTAGAAAAGGATAATGAAGCATCCAAGGCAAAGGAAGCAGCTAAGAAGTAAGCTCTTGCAGCTGATTCGGTTACTGACACAATTCCTCCCTCAATGGTCCTGTTGCCCTTTCCGAACAGGGTAATCAGGAGTAAGAATGATAATCATTTTCGAAAATTACTAGAAATAGTTAAAAAATTTACAAGTTAATGTGCCTTTTACTGATTTGATTACTCAAGTTCCTACTTACACTAAAATTTGAAAGATATTTTGATCAGGAAACGTGAGTTGAATGTAACAGAGACGGTTGCACTCACTGAGGAGTGCACTGCCATCCTTCAAAACAAATCTTCACTTAAGTTGAAGGATCCGGGCAATTTTTTAATTCCATGCAATATTGGTCCTTTGTTTATTGATAAAGCATTTTGTGATTTAGGAGCTAGTGTTAGTGTTATGCCTTTATCAATTTGCAGGAAACTTTACATGGGAGATTTGAAAGTTACCAATGTTACTTTGTAGATGCCAGATAAGACTGTGAAATATCCTAAGGGTATTTTGGAAGATGTGCTTGTTAGTTTAGGAAAGTTTTTCATTCCTATTGATTTTGTTGTCTTAGATATTGATGAAGATGCTCTTATTCCTATCATACTTGGTAGACCTTTCTTACAAGCTGCAGGTGCTATCATTGATGTTAAAAGTGGAAGCCTAACTATTTTAGTAGGAGATGATAAAGTGACTTTCAATCTATATAATGCAATGAAAAACCCCATGATAGAACAATCATGTTATAGGATTGATATTGTTAATGAAATTGTTTTAGATAACATGCCTCGATCCCTTAAAAAGGATCCTTTCGAGGCCAATTTATGCTTGGATGTTGCTGTAGGGAAAGGAGATTCTGAAGTTGACGCCATTACTCATGAATTAAATGGTCAGAAGATGACTCTAGAAGAGAGCCAAAGGTACCATGCATTACCCCAACAATCATGTTCTGTCAAGGAGGTAACACAGCCTGAAATGAAACCCTTCCCCTCTAATTTGAAATATGCTTTCTTAGATGAGAATGAGATTTATCTAGTCATAGTTAGTTCTAAGCTTACTGAAAGTCAACTTGAAAAGTTAGCAGCTGTTCTTAAGTCTCATAAAAAGGCTATTGGTTATACACTTGATGATTTGATTGCGTAAGTCCTGATTTTTATATGCATATAATCCATTTAGAGGAAGGTCATAAACCTTGTATATAGGGACAACGGAGACATAATCCTAATATGCAGGAGGTGGTAAAGATAGAATTTCTCAAACTCCTTGATGCAGGTATCATCTATGTTGTACCAAATTCTCAATGGGTAAGTCCAGCGCAGGTAGTCCCTAAGAAGGGAAGAACAACTGTTGTGCGTAATGATAAGAATGAACTTATTCCTACCAGAATTGTTACATGTTGGCGAATGTGCATTGATCATCGAAAATTAAATGTTGCCACTAAAAAGGATCATTTCCCTCTCCCATTTATTGATCAAATGTTAAAAAGGTTAGAAAAGAATAAATACTTTTGTTATCTAGATGGTTATTCAGGTTTCTTTCAAATTCCTATACTTATGATAGATCAAAAATGATATTTACATGCCCTTATGGTACTTTTGCTTATCACAGAATGTCTTTTGGTCTATGTATTGCTCCTGCTACCTTTCAACGTTTTATAATGGCTATCTTTTCGGAGTATATAGAGTCTATTATGGAGGTCATCATGGATGATTTTAGTGTCTATGGTACTAATTTTGCTTCATGTTTGACTAACTTGACTAAAGTGCTTAAAAAATGTAAACATGTGAATTTGGTCCTTAATTGGGGAAAATGCCACTTTATGGTGATAGAAGGAGTTGTTCTAGGGCATTTTGTCTCTGAAAGAGGTATTGTGCTAGATAAAGCTAAAATCCAGGTTATTGAACAACTACCTCCACCAGTAAGGGTAAAAGGTATTAGAAGTTTCTTAGGTAATGCAGGGTTCTATTGTCAATTTATTAAAGATTTTTCTAAAATTGTTAAACCCTTAAATCAATTGCTATTAAAAGATACTGAGTTTAAATTCACTGATGAATGTCTTGAATCTTTTAATTTGATCAAACAAGCAATAATCTCAGCACCTATCATTCAGTCACCTGATTAGGATTTACCTTTTGAAAATATGTGTATTGCTATTGATTATGTAGTAGGTGCAGTGTTAACTCAAAGAAAAGATAAGATTTTGCATGGTATTTATCATGCCAGTAAGACTTTAGATCCAATCAAATTAATTATGCAACAACTGAAAAGGAATTGTTCGCTATAGTATATGCCTTAGATAAATTTCATTCTTATCTCATAGGTTCTAAAGTTATTATTTATACTGACCACCCTTATCTAAAGTACTTACTTAGAAAGAAAGAAGCAAAATCGAGGGTTATCAAATGGATTTATGTAATACCCCATATTTTCAGGTATTTTAAGGAGTTAATTTCATATTTTATACGTATGTTTTTAGTATATTTATTGAGAAATTAAGTCAATAAAAATATTAAAGAAAGGAAATTTAAATTAATTTTAATCAAAGCAATTATTTTATGCGTATAAATAATATTTCATGTAATTTTAAGTTGAATTTTTTTTTTTTGAAAAGTTTCTAAAATAGAATTTTTAGAGTTTCCTAAATTGTTTTAAAACAAGGGCACAAAAGTAATTTCAAGCATTAAGGGTACTTATGTAATTGCATCAAAACCTACTTTGGGCCTATAAAACCCCTTAAATCATAAAATTTCAGATTTAATTTGCAATTTAGTGAATTAGGAATTCAAAAAAAAAAAAGGAAGAGAAACGAAAAAGCATTCGGAAATTTACGAAAAAAAATTTCTTCATCGCTTCGTCTTCCTTCTTCTTCGCTCGGCCCCCTCGCCGTTCGCCCCTACCACACCACGCCACAACCCGTCGGCCTACCGCCACTCGCCAGCCACCCTCCTTCCTCCCCTCTTGGTAATTTTCGAGCACTATTATAAAACATTAAAAATAACATAAATTTCTTCCTCTTTTCTTTTTAATTCAATCTTGCCAAATTCATGTTTATAATTATTTTTATTCATGTTTTCATAGTTCTAATCATATTTATGAAATCATGAAATTTGTAGTTTTATGGTATTTAATGATTTAAACTTCTATATTATGATCATGAATTGTTGTAGTATGAATTTGTGATGATTTTATGAAGTTTAGATTTGTTTTTAAGGGTTTTAAAGTTGTTTAATATTGCTGTCAAATTTTTATAATCATGAAAACTAAGAGTAAAAATATTATGAACATGTTTTACTTCATGAAAAATTAATTTAAAGCATAGATTAGATGTAAGATTATGGTAATATATTGTAAAAGAGTTTTATGCTTGAGTTATGATGTTTTGATTAGTTTTTAATGAGTTTTGAATAAATAAATAAATAAAGCTGTGAATTTTTATTAACACGTGTTCATGCACAATAAAAAAAGTAACACGTGAAATAAGTAGTTATAATTATTTTAAATGCATCCAAATATTGTATGATGATCTTAGGACATGACTATAGTGTTTTATGATCAATATATGATATTTAGAAGGGTTTTTTTGTGTGTTTTAAAGAACTTTTATAAAGCTACCATTTTATGAAAATTACCCAAAATCAAGTGTTTGGTAAAAGGAAAATTAACCTAAAGTATGCAATTGAATAGAGTCTATATAGGAAACGTTTTGTACAAGTTTACAACATAAGAAGTTATTTTAGAGCTGTAGTAGAACTTAGTCAACAAGGTTTTAATTTTGTTTTGATTTTCTCTGTGTGGGAGACTTCGAGTTTGCTGATTTCTAGAAGTTGTGGCGGATCACCACTACTTTACAAGGTACGTAAGTACTAAAGGCGAAAGTAAAAGTAGATTTCATGCTTTGTTGCTGTTCTTACATGTTATGAATGTGAACATGAATTGTTGTTTGGTTGACTTGCATAAGAAGTATGCTAGTATGAAAGTATGATCTTTATATTTTGTTGGCATTCCACATCTATAGCATAAATAATTTGTCATGAGTAATTGGAATGTTAAAAGTTTCTTTTAATGTTGGCCAGTAGTTAATAAAGAAGAAAGGAAATTTAGTTAAGTTGATTGGTTACTTAATCAACAAGAAAGGTAGTTTGTGAATTTTATTTCACATGATTATTGGAAGTTTAACGAGCAAATATTCATGTTGCCACTCGCAGTTTAATGAGTGGTCAAGGAAAAGGTAATTAATTAGCCACTCACAATTAATGTGTGGTAAAGAAAGTTCAATTTAATTAAAGGACACACAAAATGATTTTTGGTTTCACTTTAAATCGAAGATAATTAATATGGCTTGTTTGATTCTATGCATGCTTTTATGTGATGTTGTGTGTGAGTCATAATAATGCTAAACCGGTTAGTCACGTAAAGTGAAAGAGGATTTGCACCAAAAATCTTGGAACGTAAATACCTTGAGTATGAACAATGGGGGGAGTCGTATGGAACAATGATCTATGATTTCTAATTGGGGTATAAGAGGTTGTACTCTTTTATATTTTTAATGCACCAAAATTTCGTCACTTTATGTGACATAGGTAATACCTTCTTGGAATTGCTCCCAAGTTGGTGCCTAATAGGGAGATTTTAAAGGATAGGAAACCCGTTCGATGCGAAATCCTAAGTTTGATTATAATAAATAATTTTGTTTGAGTTGAGTCTATGCACAAGTGAAGAGTAGTCAACGGTAAGAATTATATGTTTTACTCTTATTTTTTATTAATATTGATCATATTTTGCATAGTCTTTGGTATTTATGTACTTAGCTTTGCTGATTGTGTGTTTTGTGTGCCTGGCTATGTCATTGACTTGGCCCTGTAATTACCCACTTGATGACGAGTAGTTGTCTAGAATAAGAGAAGGCTACAAGTACAAGTGGGCATAAGTCAATCAGGATGGGCTGGAATGAGAGTGCTTGCATCGTAGTTTTCTTAGTTTAATGCTTTTGGACTTGTTAGATATTTATTACGTGATGTAGATTCTTATTTTGAGGTTTAAAGTTTATTTGTTTTTGAAGGGCCATTAAGATGGTTTCGAAGTGTAATAAAGATTAATTTTGGTTTTCTTTTGGTTTTGGCTTGGTTTATTTTAAGTTTTAATTTGAGTTTTAATTTGGTTTTGGTTTTTAAAGACTTCCGCTGTAATACATTGATAAAAGCCTTAGCCGTTATCACGGTGGCGGTAATACTTTGGTTTTCCTAGTTGATTTGGAGTTTTAATAATTATTATTCTTTATTATTTATATTATATTTCCGGAAAATCTAGTGAAGGAAGTTAGGAAATTCCATGGTGTTATAATTTATTCCTTCAAGAGTTTAACCTAGAAATACGTGATAAGAAAGGAGAAGAGAACGTGGTAGCTGATCATTTGTCTAGAATTTAATATGAAAATGGCGAGATTTCAACCCCCATTGATGATTCTTTTTTGGATGATCATCTTTTACCTTTGCTTTGTGATATACGTGTTTTATGTTGTGTTTTTCCCTTATTTTCGGTTGATTCTTGTGCTAAATAGTTAAGTTTGTGGCTTCGTTTTGATTAAATATCGTCTATCGATGTTAAGTTATGTTTTAGAACGGTTTTAGCATCTTTAGTTAACTTTTAGAACCTTTTACGGTTATTTTATACTTTTTCGGTTATTACGCGTGGTTTTCGGGTTTGTTTATATGTTACAGGAGCGTAATAGAGAGTTATGAAGTCATTAGAAGCTAAAACGAGTCAAAATGTGCTTGCCTCGGGATGCGTGCCAAGTTACGAAAAGTCACGAGCGAGATTCGAAGAATCGAGCGAAGAAATAAGCAAGATCGTCAAAATATAGGAATGCAAATTTCATGCGGTCGCATCCCTTAATCATCTTTTGATCTATGCGCTCACAACATAGATCAAAAGTATCAGAACTCACTCATTATTCACCATGCGGGCGTAGGGAACAAACTAGGTTTGTTCTATGCGGGCGCAGGTGCAATATTTTGGTGCCCGATTTTTCTTTCCGTGCGGTTTTTTCTCGTGGGTTTTATTTTAATAAAACCCATATTCTATATATACTCTATGTAAAGGGGGGCACGACCCTAACTAGTTTTTATCATATTTTTAGTCCTAGGAATCCAAAATTACTTTTTCTCTCTAGAATTTTAGGATTAATTACTTTGTTCATGAATTCAAGCTTTCAATCAATGCAATTCAATCTTTATTTTGGTAATCTCTTTCCTTATGCTTTTTAATTCTTTTAGTTTCATGATTCTCTTTAATTTCTTAGTTTTTAGTTTAGATTAATTAGTTTTGCTATTTTGGTTCTTAATTTAGTTTTATTAGTAATTAATTTAGTTTTAATAAATTCCTTGTTCTTGATCATGTTGTTTGATTTCAATTTTGCTCTTGTTCCCTTAATTATGAGTGAGTAGTCGTTTTCTCTAGGGTTAGGGGGTCTATGATCATGACTTGAATTTAAATTATGTTTTCTAATTAGTTCTTGGCTTCTAATTGAATTCCTATTATTGATTTCTAGTGATTGCAATTAAATTGTGGCCAGATTTNACCAGGTTTAGTTGTAAGTTAGGTTATTGTTGAAATCGAGGCCGAGAGGTAAGGTTACCATAATTAGACCACTGAATAATAGGCAAAAACAAATTTATGCGAGCGAGAGCCGGTAAAGGAGTTTTGAGGGAGTCTAAGTTCGAGAGAATTAGTGAGCCCTAGTTCAATGAANAGTCCAATGAATGCCAATGAATTGATTAGTGAGCGTTAATTGAGTTTGTTGTTTGACCATAGTGAACCGATAGCCCTAGGTTTCCACTAATGGAGTTTAATCGTTAATTTCCCGTCATTTCCTTAGTTTCAGTTCTTAATCTTCTTAGTTTTAGAAACCATTTACCGAAATTTACACCAATGCCCTTACACGCTTTAGGCTTTTTAGAGCTACTAGAGTTTAATAGCTTCCCTGAGGATTCGATCCCTACTTCCCTAACTATATTAGTTAGAGTTGTTCGGTATTTTTGAGAGGTGCGATAGCCTGTTCAAATTTTGGCGTCGTTGCCGGGGAGGCAATTTTTAATTCTATTAGTCGGGTTTAAAGTGTTCTTTTATCTTTATTTTCGGTTTTATTTTCTCACCTCAAGGAACCTTCACATTCTTTGAGGTAGTTCTCATTTCGGTTTCGAGTTTCGATTGCGTGCAGGCATTAGGTTGTATGCCGGTTTGGATTGACCCTAAACCGGAAAGATCGTTGCATAAGAGGAGTCGTAGAAGGAAGTGGCGATCACGAAGAAGCATTCTTTCCGAACGAACACTGGTTGATTTGACACAATTATTTGCTGAGTTGAACATTTCTGATAGTTCAGATAAAGAAGAAGAGATGTCAGGATCACAGTTCAACAAGAATAACCCACCACGGGATGATGCACCGCAACCGCCACCACCACAAGCAAGGTCCTTAAAAGACTACTCTCAACCGAGTTCTGCAATAGTGGGAGGTGGATATCGAATTCCTGATATAGAGGCCCTGAATTTCGAATTGAAGCCAGCTTTGGTGAACATGGTTGAAAGGAATCAGTTTGCAGGCACAATGAAAGAAGATTCGAACTTACATTTGAATAACTTTATTCAGTACTGCAATACAATCAAGCAAGCTGGTGTATCTCAAGATTACATACGACGTACGATATTTCCATTTTCATTAAAGGAGAAAGCTCGATCTTGGTTGAATGGTCTGAACATGGATACTATTAATAGTTGGGATGACTTGGCTCTTGCTTTTCAAAGGAAGTACTATCCTCCGGAGAGAACTGCACAACTTAGGAGTCAAATTACGAATTTTAACCAAGAAACAGATGAAACTCTTTATGATGCATGGGAGAGATTTGAGGATTTATTGAGAATGTGCCCTCATCATGGACTTGAGAAGTGGTTTTTAGTGCAATCATTCTATAATGGCTTGGGTAATGAGAGTAGAACTTTGCTTGATTCTGCTGCTAGTGGTCGATTTATGAACCAAGAAGTCAATGCTGCTTATGATTTAATTGAGGAGATTGCTATTCATAATTCTCAATTTGGTAATCCTAGAGGACATGCTAAGAGAGGAGGAAAACATGTGATAGATGACAAATATGAGAGTTTGGCCTCACAAATCAATGTAATTCTTGAGAAGCTAGACAAAATCAACACACCATCCTCCAATCCAATGACAGTAGCTGCAATGGCTGCACATTCGGGAGCTACAGATGTCTTTTGTGATTTATGTGGTTCTTTTGGGCATAGTATGCAAGCACGTCATAGTTCTATGGAGCAGGTATGTGCATTTCAAGCTTACAAGAATAACCCAGTTTCCAACACCTACAATCCTGGTTGGAAAGATCATCCATACTTCTCCTACAAGAATACTAGCAATGTTCAAAATCCGCAGCAGCAGCCACATTTTTTGGGGGGGGGGGGGGGGGGTACCACCAGCACAACAACAGGTTCAACGGTTTGCTCCACCCAACCCACCGGGTTTCAGTAGACCACCACCTCCAGCACCACTCCCAGCACCTCCACAACCATCTAGCAATGACATTTCAGAATAAAGAACATGATGATGCAGATGCAGAAAGCCATGGAAGCTATGCAGGCCCACAATCGACAATTGGAGACTCAAGTAGCACAAATTGCTCAATCATCAGCACAAAGGCAACAAGGCCAACTTCCTCCTCAACTTGCTCCATCGAATGCTTCATCAAGCAATCCACCTCATGTTCATTGCAGTTCCATTGCAACAAGGAGCGGTACTTACTGTGAAGGTCCTAGAATGCCTGATGATGATACTACCAAGGCTGCAGATGGAACGAAGAGGACTAGTTCGGTTGTTACTGAAGACCTTGAGGAAGTAGCTGCAGAAAAGGAGAATGAAGTCTCAAAGGAGAAGGAAGCATCAAAGAAGCAAGCTCCAGGAGCGGATTCAGTTACTGGTACGATTCCTCCCTCAAAGGTGCCGTTACCCTTTCTGAACAGGGTAACAAGGAGTAAGAATGATAATCACTTTCGTAAATTCCTTGACATAGTTAAAAATTTGCAAGTTACTGTGCCTTTCACTAATTTAATTACTCAAGTGCCTACTTATACTAAATTTTTGAAAGATATTTTAAGCAGGAAACGTGAGTTGAATGTAACAGAGACAGTTGCACTCACCGAGGAGTGCAGTGCATCGTTCAAAATAAATCTCCTCCTAAGTTGAAGGATCCAGGAAGTTTTTCAATTCCATGTAATATAGGTCCTTTATTTATTGATAAGGCTCTATGTGATTTGGGAGCTAGTGTAAGTGTGATGCCCTTATCAATTTGTAAGAAGCTTGACATGNCTTAACATGGGAGAACTTAAATTTACTAATGTTATTTTGCAGATGGCGGATAGAATTGTAAATTACCCAAAGGGTGTTTTAGAAGATGTACCTGTTAGAGTAGGAAAATTTTTTATTCCTGTTGACTTTGTTGTCCTTGATATTGATGAGGATGCTCATATCCCCATCATTCTAGGTAGACCTTTCCTACATACTGCAGGTGCCGTCATTGATGTTAAAAATGGAAGTTTAACTCTTTCTGTAGGGGATGACAAAGTAACATTTAATCTTAATAATGCAATGAAAAATCCCATGATAGAACAGTCATGCAATGTAGTTTACACTTTTAATGAGATTGTTCATAATGACTTGCCTCGATCCCCTGATAAAGATCTTCTGGAGGCCTCTCTGTGTTTGGATTCTATTGCAGGTGACGGAGATAGTGATAATAATGAGACGTATCAGAATCCAAAGAAAAAGAAATCGCGCCCTAGGAAGCGTCGGAAACCTCGAAAGTCATCCCCACATGCTTGTAAAGTGAAGAAAACAAATAATGAGGTTCTTAGCAAGGAACATGGGGTATTTGAACACACAATAACCCCAAATTGTTGTGGGTGTTTAACTACATGGGGCTCACGTTCACTTTTTAATCCACCTTGAGTTCTAAGGTAATTACGGTCAAGCTAATGACCTTAAACAAGCGCTTTGCGGCATGCAACCCGTAGGTTAGTAGTTTCTTTCTCCCTCTAGCAATGAGGACATTGCTAAGTTCGACTTGGGGGAGGTAAGTATTTTATTGCTTTCCTATTTTATTAGTTAGTTTTATTGCTTTATTAGCTTAGTTTTATTGCTTTCTTAGGACTGTTGCATGATTTGTACCATTCGTTAGGAATGGGAGTTTACATGTGACCAAAAAGATTGTACTGTTTTCTTACGTTTAATTTTAGATAGAATTGGCTTAATGGATTATTCGTGTCCCAGTTGAGTTTTATTGTCGGAATTGACTACTTCTGGACCCCTTGTGCTTATTTTGAAAACTTTATGACTCTTGACTGCGGATGGATCCACATGTGTGATTTGTTGGCTATGACTTGAATTTGATTGCTTGATTTCCTTTTATTGGTCAACTCTTCTCAACCTTGCTTGGGTCTTGGACTTGAACCGTGTTAACGGGAGGATTTGAGCCACTTTTGAATATAAATTCATTCATATTTTCTTTTCATGTGTGCTTAGTTCCTGGTGCAATTATGATCTTGGGTTTGACTTTGGATTCTAGTAGCTTTAATTGTGGATTTTGTGTATGTTGCGCATGATAAAAGGCTCTCATTTCTTCTTTTGAGCTTCAGAATTTCATTTCCCACATTTAAATTTTCCCTTGATCCCATGTTTTGAGCTTTTATCCCTTTCATTTGTATTTTAGCCACATTACAAGCCTATCATCCCTATTACATAATGCATTATATGCCCAAACTTGGTTTGGGGGAGTAGAAGTAGTTGTGATGTTAAAATAAAGTTTTGAAGGGTCTTATGGAAGATTGATGGTGAAATAGTGGAAATGTTATTGATGAAAGTTAAATTATAAAGTTTCACATATAAGGCTCTGATCTAGGTTGTTGTAGTTAACTAAAAAGTCATATTTTATTCATGGCCTAGTTATGTATGTGTGATGATTATTGTTTATTTTTTATTGAATTATAAGCATAAACAAATCATTAAGAGTCGTGAAACTATGTTTTATTATGCATGAAAAATAAAGTGAAAAAAAAAATTTATGAAAGCATAATAAAGTTGAAAAAAAAGGCTGAAATAAAAAGAAAGAAGTTTAAAGTTTGTGAAATAGTGGTTGATGATTGAATTATGAGAAGTATGGTGTTGATGTGAAAAATGAAGAAAAGTTTGGTTAGATTTGGTTGAATTGGATGATGGAGAATATTGATGATTTTCCTCGATTTTATATGCGTATACCCCGCATTCCACCACATTATCCCAAATTTTTATCCTAACCATCACCCTAGCCACGTTACAAGCTTATTAAAGTCCTTTTTGATCTTCGTGCACATGCTATGGTTATTGTGAAGTGAATCCTTTGTCAAGGTCGTAGAGTATTAATTGCATTTCGAGTCAACATTTAGGATGAGTGGATACCATCAAACACTTGCATGAGGTGTGAGATGTGGGTTTCGGGTTCTTAAAATTGCATTTAAACACATTTTGCATTGCATTCCACATTTGGTTGGGAGGTGAGGGTTAGAGCTTCATTGTTATAAGCTCATCATTAATTGTGTGGAGTGACAACCCGTGAGCTACTCTAGTCATCGATTCATTAAACTTGCTTGGTTGGTTTTGTTTGACCCGTATTTAGGAAGGACGGTAATTGGGTGCTTGATTGCCTAGCCTTGATCCATGTGTCTTCGGATGTTCTCTTAAGTTATGATGCCTATTTTATTTTTATAGGGTGTAGTCAATTTCGTTGTGTTTTGCTCGGGACGAGCAAAGGTTCGGTTTGGGGGAATTTGATATATGTGTTTTATGTTGTGTTTTTCCCTCATTTTCGGTTGATTCTTGTGCTAAATAGTTAAGTTTGTGGCTTCGTTTTGATTAAATATCGTCTTTCGATGTTAAGTTATGTTTTGGAACGGTTTTAGCATCTTTAGTTGACTTTTAGAACCTTTTACGGTTATTTTATACTTTTCGGTTATTACGCGTGGTTTTCGGGTTTGTTTATATGTTACAGGAGCGTAATAGAGAGTTATGAAGTCATTGGAAGCTAATACGAGTCAAAATGTGCTTGCCTCCGGATGCGTGCTAAGTTACAAAAAGACACGAGCGAGATTCGAAGAATCGAGCGAAGAAATAAGCAAGATTGTCAAAATATAGGAATGCAAATTCCATGCGGGCGCAGCCCTTAATCATCTTTTGAGCTATGTGCCCGCAACATAGATCAAAAGTATCAGAACTCACTCATTATTCACCATGCGGGCGCAGGGAACAAACTAGGTTTGTTCTATGCGGGCGCTGGTGCAATATTTTGGTGCCCGATTTTTCTTTCCGTGCGGTTTTTGCTCGTGGGTTTTATTTTAATAAAACCCAAATCCTATATATACTCTATGTAAAGGGGGGCACGACCCTAACTAGTTTTTATCATATTTTTAGACCTAGAAATCCAAAATTACTTTTTCTCTCTAGAATTTTAGGATTAATTACTTTGTTCATGAATTCAAGCTTTCAATCAATGCAATTCAATCTTTATTTTGGTAATCTCTTTCCTTATGCTTTTTAATTCTTTTAGTTTCATGATTCTCTTTAATTTCTTAGTTTTTAGTTTAGATTAATTAGTTTTGCTATTTTGGTTCTTAATTTAGTTTTATTAGTAATTAGTTTAGTTTTAATTAATTCCTTGTTCATTATCATGTTGTTTGATTTCAATTTTGCTCTTGTTCCCTTAATTACTTGAATTTAAATTATGTTTTCTAATTAGTTCTTGGCTTCTAATTGAATTCCTATTATTGATTTCTAGTGATTGCAATTAAATTGTGACCAGATTTAGTTGTAAGTTAGGTTATTGTTGAAATCGAGGCCGAGAGGTAAGATTACCATAATTAGACCACTGAATAATAGGCAAAAACAAATTTATGCGAGCGAGAGCCGGTAAAGGAGTTTTGAGGGAGTCTAAGTTCGAGAGAATTAGTGAGCCCTAGTTCAATGAATGCCAATGAATTGATTAGTGAGCGTTAATTGAGTTTGTTGTTTGATCATAGTGAACCGATAGCCCTAGGTTTCCACTAATAGAGTTTAATCGTTAATTTCCCGTCATTTCCTTAGTTTCAATTCTTAGTCTTCTTAGTTTTAGAAACCATTTACCGAAATTTCCACCAAGGCCCTTACACGCTTTAGGCTTTTTAGAGCTAGTAGAATCTAATAGCTTCCCTGAGGATTCGATCCCTACTTCCCTAGCTATATTAGTTAGAGTTGTTCGGTATTTTTGAGAGGTGTGCGATAGCCTATTTGCTTTGTAATACTTCATGGTTTGCTGATTATGCTAGTTATGTTGTTGGAGGAGTTTACCTCCTGATCTTACTTATCAGCAGTGAAAAAGGTTTTCACATGATGTTAGGCGTTATTTTTGGATGACCCTAACTTATTTCGTGAGTGTGCAGATGGTTTATATCGCAGGTGTGTACCTGATTGGGAAGTCTATGGAGTTCTTCATCATTGCCACCCATTACCTTATGGAGGACATGGGGGTCTATCTGAAACGATGATTAAGGTAGTACAATTTGGTTTTTATTGGCCAACAATACTTAAGGATGCTCGAGATTTTGTTATTTCTTGTGATCGTGCCAAAGAACTAGTAATGTCTCAAAAAGGCACGAAATGCCTCAAACAGGTAACTTAGAAGTTAAAATTTTCAATGTTTGGGGTATTGATTAAATGGGTCCTTTTCCTTCTTCTAATGGTAATCGTTATATTTTAGTTGTTGTGGGTTACGTTTCTAAGTGGGTGGAAGCGATTGCTACTCCCCCATTGTGACTCTAACACCATTTTGAGATTGTTTAAGCAGGTTATTTTTCCTAGGTTCGGAGTCCTTAGAGGAATGATCAATGATGGAGGAACGCATTTCCATAAGAAGAGGTTAGATAAGCTACTACAAAAGTATGGTGTTTACCATAGAACAGGGTTAGATAAGCTACTACAAACCAACAGTCAAGTAGAAAAATATCGTATCGAGAAATCAAGTCTATCTTACAGAAGACGGCTGCAAAACCGAGAAAAGATTGGAGTAGCAAGCTTCATGACACTTTATGGGCATATAGAACGGCTTTTACGACTCCAATAGGTACTTCTCCATATCGATTGGTTTATGGAAAAGCGTGCCATCTCCCGGTTGAACTCGAGTATAAAGCTTATTGAGAAATTACGGAGCTAAACATGGATGAAAAAAGCTTGCTGGAGAAAAACGTTTACTTTAGTTGAATGAATTTGATGAATTTAGGTTTGTGAACAGACTATCGCACACCTATCAAAAGTAAACCAAACGACACTAACTAATGTAGCTAGGGTAGTAAGGATCGAATCCTCAGGGAAGCAGTTAAACTCTATTAGTTCTAAAAAGCTTAAACTGTGTAAAGAGCCTTGGTCGAGAAGTATTGACTAGCTAACTGACTATTGACTAATTACTAACTAATTACTGGAAATGACGAAGATGAAACCAATAAACAGCCTACGGTCATTCGTCACCAAGAACAACTAATGGATTCACAACAAAGATCGTTCAATCTCACAATTATCGTCAAATTAGGGCACTCACTATTCTCTCTCGAATCTAGACTCCCTCGAAACTCATCTAGCGCTCTCGCTCATGCCTAGACTAATTTCACCTATTATTCATGGTCTTATTGTGGATTTACCTCTCGGCATCACAATTCAACATTACCAGAATTACAACTAAATCTGCGCACAATTCAATTGTAAACAGGAAACCAATAAGGAAATTGACTAATAATTGGAATTGAAACAACCTAACTTAATTAGTCCATTGATTGATCAAGGTTCCCTAACCCTAGAAATTAGACTACTCACTCATGATTATGAAATTAAAGCAAGACAATTGTAAAATTCCTAATTGAATTCATGACGAAATTGACAATTAAACTAATTAACATAAACAAATAACTAAATTACTAGACTAAAGAAACTAAAAAGCAGATTTAAACTAAATAAAAAGAACAAAACAGAATTACCAAATTGAAGAACGAATCGAAGACTTGAATGAATTGAAAATCAAAGTTATGAACAAAACCCTAATTTCCCCAAATTAATTTTAGAGAGAAAGTGCTTAATTCTATATCCAAGAGAGTAATTCTAATATATGAAAAGCATAAGTTGTTTTTGCCTAGAAGTCGTGCCTAATGTAACCCAGTTGGGCTTACAAAGCCTAAGTACGAAAAAATAAAGAAAAACAAAAAGTCGGGAAAAATCGTCTGATGCGGGCGCATAGGAGGTTATGCGCCCGCATCGAACCTCCAGAATGCCTTCTTAGTCCTTTCTCGTTAAATGCGCCCGCAAGGTATCTTATGCGCCCATAAGTACCTCAAAGCTCTATTTTGCTTTCTTTTCTTTTATTTCTTATAAGTTCTTAAGACTTGTTTTATACTTTCTTGACACGCATTTCCATGCATCTTCACTCGATCCGTCTAGCTTTCGGCTCGTTCCGGCCTGGGTTTTCGTGCCTGAAATTACAAAACATACCAAACCGAGCCTAACAACCGTGGACTGATAAAAATCAACTAAAAAGCTCTAAAATTTGCCGGAAATCAACCAAACTTAGCGAGACACTCAAATTAGCTAAAGAACATAAATGAGCTAAAATAAAGCCAGATTAATAACCACTAGGCAGAAAATTGACTTCGAAACACGGGGGAAAAAACACTGTAAAACCACACATATCAAATTCCCCCAAGCCAACCCTTTGCTCGCCCGAGGCAAAGATAACGAAATGACTTTCCACACCCCATACAAACAATGCATCACAGCAAGATTCCTTCCGAGTTACTAGACAAGCAAGTCCAAATGCTGAACACCATTCCTGAAGCAAAAGTCAAACAAAGCCAAACCAACAGTTTAATGAATCGATGAACTAGAATGAGCTCACGGGTCGGTCACTCCACACAATTGAGCAATCTAAAATGTAGCCTCACCCTCACCACCCAACCATAAGAAATGAAATGCATATGCAATAGTGGTTTTAAAGTGCAAGTTTGTTTAGGAGCCCGCCCATCTGCACCTCACACATCATCAAGTGTTTAAGGCGTATAACAACTCAATCCTAAGTCGACTCGAAATGTAATTAATCTCTACGACCTTGCCGAAAGACTCTCCACAATCACCAAAGTCATGAACAACATGAAGTCACAGAGACTTTAAAGCTTTAAACGTAAAGCTAGGGTGAAGGTAGATAACCTTTGGGAATTAGCTGAACAATGCGGGGTATACCGCATACAAACTCGGAGACTCACCAACACATCATACATAACATCAATGCTCCCTCTCCATTCCACAACCGTAATCAAAACCAACTTTTCAATTTTCACATCACACATTTCACACTTTTTATTTCATTCAAATCACAAATATAAATCGAATTCAATCTTTTCATTCATCTATTTCAAATTGTTTTCTCTTTTCTCCTTTTTTTCTTTCAAATTTTTTCTTCTTTCTTTTTTTCTTTTCTTTTTTATTTGTCTATTTTTTTTGTTTCATTTTTCTTTCCACCTTTATAGTGTTGGCCATTAGACCAAACTATCCACACTACATAACCGACTCCATTCCAAATACATTGAAAAAAAACCACACATTGGTTTGTTAAAACACAATTCATCAGTTGGTACGTCAGAGCCTAATTAAACTTATAGAACTCCTGCACATCAAAATTTTTTTCAATTTCACAGCTATCCCTCCATATACATCCATCACAACAATCAACAACCTATAACAAACCACAACATGACTCCCCCAAACCAAGCTGTGGGCATACATATGTGATTAATACCAAGGCTGAAAAAAAAAGGCTGTGTGAATTTGTTAATTTTTGTCGTGGATATAGTGCTTCAGAAAAACACGGGATAAGGTACAGAAAATTTTCATAAAAGTCCTAATAATGTATCTACGGAAGCTCGAAAAACAATTGAATGCTCTTATCATGCCACATCAACAAACTTCAATAAAAGTTACTAAAAATCCAAGGCAACTCAAGATCATAATGCTAACCAGCAGCAACCTAAGCACACATGAAAAATACCAGTTTAAATGTAGCCTAAAGAATCAAAGTGGCTCAATCCTCCGCGCTAACCACAGTCAAGATCCAAGACCCAAGCAGTGTAGACGGGTTGACAATTGCCAAGGAATGGCTAAGCAAATTTAAAGACTAAGTCTAGCCACGGCAAATCACAGTAAACTCCATCCAATCCAGAATCATGAAGTTTCAGAAGATTTAAAACCAATGGTACATGACAGTCAACATCAACGAAAAACGTGGACGACGCCAGCCAATCACACAAGAATTCTCTTTGACAGTCTAACTACATTAAACAGGAAAGCAAGTACTTTTTTGGTCATATGTAACCTCCGGCCTATAAGGACGGTACAAACCATTAACGTTCCTACGAACAGTAAACTACAACTACTAGAAAACAATAAAAAGACCCTAGGAGGCAAACAGCTGATTCCAACACATACAATACGAGCAAAAGGAGAGCGGAGTTTAGAACACTTGTAACCCAATGTAAATCAACAATTCGTAAATTCGCTATCAATAAGTCCGTAGTGCCTGCTCCGATTGTCATTCTGCAAAGGGTGAAAAAGAAACACAAGCCAGTCCAAAGAAAATAAAAGAAATAAAAAAAAACAAATTGGTTTACAATTTACTTACACCTAATAAAGTAAACTAATTTCCTCCCCCCCAAGTAAGCACCAACACTGTCCCGTCCCGTGGATCCATAATCAATGAAAATGGGAGAGGATGGATCTGCAGGACTCCTACGGCGCACCTGGCCCCATAGGGTGGCAAACTGTGAGTAGTTAGTGGTGGAGAGGGAGGTGAGGGTCCACGTTAGGGTCATACTGGGTGGCCATTCGGGTGGTTGGGGAATGGTTGCACGTGGCCCTGTCAACTATAGCATGTGCTCTCTCTCCATTGGACCCGCTGCGGTGATCTCCACATCAGTTCTGAGGTCCGCGGACACTATCATCTAGTCTAGCAAACCGGTGTCCCGTATTGCTCGAACCGCTGACAATCTGATTCGAACCGCCGGAGTGTTGTAGGCGGCATTTAGCAGGTATCATTAGATGAGACGGTCTCAAGGCGCCACCCTGATCTTGGCTTGTGAGCGTGCGACCGCTGGTTGTCTTACTCAGAGGCACTAGAGGTTCTTTCATGTCCTTGGGTCATATCTGGTCTGGAGGGACAGCCGTGCTTGAGAATTTCGTCCTGGCCCCCGCCCCTGCATCTGCTGGTCCATTCTAAGGCCCTCTTCTCAGCATCCGCCTCTTCCACTAGTGTGGATGGGGTCTGGGGGAAGTCCTCAGGGTTACGCTTCGGGTGTTCCCAAGTATAGTGGAGGTAAGGCGTTGGGGAAGGTAGCACCAGATAGTTCCTCGGCTTCCATAACCAAGCGTCATGCCGGCCTCTAGTGTATGTTCTACAGAACCCACAGTCCGCAGGGAAGGGATCTCCATCAGTGGGTTGTTTCTTCAATGGGGTGCAACCCTTCAAATGTTTCTCGATGACTAACTGGTAAGCCAACAGGTAATCATTCCATTCCTCCACATAATAACCCCCGTGTTTGTGGCACCCTCGGCTATCTCAGCAAATCTCGGGGCAAGGCAGAACCCGTAGTTTGTAGTCTCGGCCTTGAGATGGGATCCCTCAGTAGCTAACCACATAGTCTCAGCTCATCGGGATAAGACCTGCCCCAACTCTCCTCGGAAATAGGCATTAGGTAATGAACCGGAGGAAGTAATCGGAGGGCTGCATGTTGGACCTCCGGGTCTTGCTGGTGGATGAGGCATGGGGGTGGTACCGTCAGTGATACGTAGCCACCAGGAGGCTTCATCATAGTTGGACCAGCCATGCTCGAGAGCTCAGAGACTAGGTTGGCTGGGTCCCAGAAGAAGTGTTCATTGAACTGTTGAAGGGAAGCTCATATGGGTTGCCAAGATGGGGAACTGACCACCCCGGTTCTAGCTGTTGGGTTACTGGGGTCCCCACAATAACCCTGAAGTGGAGGTGGAGAGGAACTCCATAGTAAGTTCCCGTATGGGGGTGGTGGGGGGCCATTGTTTTGCCATCAGGTCCTGGCATGGTGACTCCGAGCCATGCACCCCAACCGATGTTGTCTGCCATTTGGACCACTTGGTCAGTGATCCCCATTTCATCGCATGTGCTGCGGTCAAAGAACCTGGTAGAGCGGATGGGCCGCTTTTGCTGCAGTCTCTCGAACCGGCCTATTTGGCGCGGTTGTGTGGTGCGGGGTCTCCCGAACTAGAGCTGGCAGGTTGTGTTTACCCCTGGAGGCCGAGGTAGAAGACTCGGTCCTCTGTGATTTCCTCGAGTGTCTTTGAGAGCTCATGTTTCTTGAAATTGAAAATGAACGCATTAGAACCTAGGAAGGATCAAGACAAAACACATAACAGAACAACCCATGCAATGACACACACGAACAAAAAAACCCCAGAGAAGCTTCAATTAGATAGTTTGAGGTGAAAATTTCGGCATGACCCTGTATTTATTCGAGACATCTAAAAGCCTGAGGCTAACAACAAGTCACCAAACCAAGTGTTTTTCAACATAGAACCAAGATTCCACATGTTTCCAAAGTTTTCAACATAAGTTCAATAGAGCACAAATCTCATTAAACCGCATTGCAACATTACCAACATTTTAAACTCACTTACTAATTCGAAACACTATAATTTATCAAGTACAATCTACTAGACGGGAAGGAAAAAATAATCAACTTTATGGCATTGTCAACCAAAATTAATCAAAGTTAGCACAGTAAAACTATAAGTTATGATCACTATCAGCATCTAAATTGTTTCCATTGTAAAATGGGGCATAAATTTTTTCTAAGTTCATAACTTCGAAATGTGAAGATAAACAACTTGAACAGCAATTATCAACTCACACAAGCTAAACTCAAGAAAAATTGTATTATAAAAACTTATACGAAAACCTATAGGTGAAGCGCCCTGACAATTCCCAATGAAACTTGTTTAAACGCTTGCTTAAAGTTGGATTTATACCTTAATTAGATGATAAGTTGATTGGAAGTAAGTAAAAAGAACGCCCCAATGTCCCATACCAAAAAAAAAAAAAAACGCCCCAAAATACGAGAAATTCGTGTGCCCCTTTAGAGCCACGTATTGTCAAATATTTTCGAAGATTGATGGCGGGTTTTGAGAGGGAGGTAGAGGAAGCTTGTGTAAATTTGGTTTGATTTTGGTGATGTATTGAGTAATAGTTATATGGACGGAAGTTTTTTTGAAGTGGGGGTTTTAATGGAGTTAGTGAGTTTAGAAGAAGAGACGATGTGGTAAAGGGAGAGAACAGATAACAAGAGAATAAAAGAGTGAAAGAATGCGACAAAAAATATAAAAAAAACATTTATCGGCCAGATGGCGCCCGCATAGAGAAACATGTGCCGCATCCCCCCCTAATTTTAAAGCAAAAGCTGGGGCTACGGGGGGTGACATGCGGGTGCATAAATTTCTTATGCGGGCTCATGTCAGTTTTTGGTGAAATTCTTTGGGGTTCTGGGTATGATGCGGCGCAAAATTATAACATGCGGGCGCTCTTACCTTTTTGTCAAAAGTTTGGGTGCCTCTGGGGGTCAATGCGCCCGCATAAAAAGGCTGTATGCGCCTCCCGCACTGCCCAGATTTACTCGACTCATGCTCTTTTTCCTTCCTCTAAAGCATTTTTGTTACTACTATTACCACTCCGACCTTGCACTAAGAATTTTTTTAAGCTACGGAATGCAACTGAAAACCTCTATTTCAACTACTACCCTAAATGCAACATCAGCAAAAACACAAACACAGCTAAACTGAAAATTACGAGAAACTAAGCTATAACCACCAAGGCACATAAAAGTGAGTTAGGCGGGATAGAACTCGGTTGCCTCCCCGAGAAGCGCTGTTTAGGGTCATTAGCTTGACCGTTACTGCCTGCCCGAGTGTGTCAGTGTGGAATCGGATGTCGAATTTGCACCTTCTTCACTCATCAACATGCATCACCACTTCCTATAGAGCTTCCAAAATCGTTGTCCGTTGACCCTTGAACTTTTCACCTTTATCATTTTGGACGTTAACGAACCGAATTTTTGCTCACCATATTAACCGAAAAGGGACCCAGCTCGCCCTGGACTGATCCATATTTCCAGGAATCCAATCTGAGCCGGAATTAAATAAGAATACCCTATCACCAACTAGAATTCCCTTCTCCTGATCTCTGTTCTTTGTCATGTGCCACCTCTTATATCTTTTCTTTATTATTTTGCACTATCATACGCACTAAACAGACATCCTCGAACTCATTTAGTTAAGGATCCGTTTTTTTTCTCCGCTCCCCTCCCGTTTGGCATCCCCATATGCAATTCGTTACTATGCCCAGTATGCCTTATATTCTAACTCAACAGAAGTTGACCATGCTTTACCATAAACTACCGAAACGAGAAGTGCCAATGGGGGTTTTGAAAGCCGTCCTATATGCACCCTAGAGCATCATGGGGGAGCTTGTTGGTCCCAATCCTTGCGATTTTGCAACTGTCTTCGCGAGGAGAGACTGATCTCGCGATTAGAACCGACTTCAACTTGGCCGCTTGTCCTTGGGATATTTCTAGTGCCTGTTCTAGGTAAACACATACTTTTTTCACATCTTATCTACACCTGTTGCTCATGGAGAATGTCCGTTCCCCCCATCACTGATGACACTCTAGGGCCTCGACCCTAGGAAAAATACCACCTGCTTAACACCGAAACCGTATTGAGGTCACAATGGGGGTAGCCAAGCTTCCACCCATTAGAAACATAATCCACCCAGCTACTAGAATATAAAACGGTTTCCATTAGAAGATGGGAAGGGTCCCATATGTCAATACCCCAAACATCAAACATTCAACTTCCAATATACCTGTTTGCGGCTTCGTCCTTTGTGAGATGTTACCTGTTCGTTGGCACGAATCACAAGACATAAAAAACTCTCGCGTCCTGCAAAATCGTGGGCCAGTAGAAACCTGATTCTAAGACCTTGAACACTCGTCTGGAGGGTCCAGCATGACCTCCATAGGGTGAGAAGGCAATGGTGAGGACACCATAAACCTCCCATTCCGGAACACCATCCTGTATAAACATCTGTCACACTCACAAACAGTTAGGATCATCCCAAAAATATCGTTTAAACACGTGCAAAATTTCTTTTTCTGCTGATAAGTCAAGTCGGAGGGTAAAACACCTCCTACACATATTAGCGAAATCAGCAAACCAGGTGAATGCACAACAACACAACAAGATGTTCATCAGGGAAGGAATCGTCAATGGGGGTAGGGATCTCCCCATCATCATACCGTTTCGATAAGTGGTCAGCTACCACATTCTCTGCTCCCTTCTTATCACGAATTTCGAGGTACAAACTCTGAAGCAGCAAAATCCAAATCCACCAGAGTCTCGGTTTGGCTTCCTTCTTTCCAAGTAGATATTTAAGACTGCATGGTCAGTATACACAATAACTTCGAACCTACAAGATAAGCACGAAATTTTCTAAAGCATAAACTAAACGTAGCTCCTTTTCCGTGGTGGCATAATTGACTGAGCTTCAGCTAATCTGACTAGCAGAATAATAGCATGCAAGACCTTGTCTTTCCTTTTGACCATGAAAACCGCATCAACTGCAAAATCACTAGCATCACACATTATTTCGAAAGGTAAATTCCAATCAGGGGACTGTATAATGGGTGCAGAATTAGTGCATTTTTGATCATATTAAAGGACTCAGACACTTGTCAGAACTTAAACGCATCTTTACGACTTGGGTAGTGGTTTCGCAGTTTTAGAGAAATCTTTAATAAACCATGTGATAAACCAGCATGACCCAAGAAACTTCTTTACCCCTTTTACATTTACTGGAGTGGCATTGCTCAATTACCTGTATTTTTGCCTTATCCACCTCAATTCCGCGTTCGGAGAACCAAATTCCCAAATTACTCCTTCATTGACCATAAATGACACTTCCCAATTTAAAACCAGATTCACCTGTTCATCTTTCGAGAACTTTAGTCAAATAGTCAAACATAATCAAAAAAGGAGCCGTAAACACTACACATCATCCATGAAGACTTCCATAATAGACTCTATAAATTCGAAAAATGCTCATCATGCACGTTGAAAGTAGCAGGTGCATTACATAATCCAAAGGCATCCTACGATATGCAAAAGTACCATAAGAACATGTAAAAGTCGTTTTCTCCCTATCATCAGGATGATGGGGATCTGAAAGAAAACCCGAATCCATCGGATAACAGAAATACTTATTCTTAGCTAATCTTTCCAACTTGATCAATAAAAGGAAGGGGGAAATGATTTTTAGTTGCAAACATTCAATTTCCCTCGGTAATCAATACACATCTCCATCCTGTGACAACTCTAGTAGGGATTATTCGTTTTTCTCATTACGAACAACGGTTGTCCCCCTTTCTTAGGGACTACCTGTACGGACTTACCCCTGGGAATCAGGTACTGAGTAAATAAACTGCATCTAGAAGTTTAAGGACTTCTTCTTCATAACCCTCCTGCATGTTAGGATTCAACGTCGTTGACCTCCGGGATACAGGGTTTGTGACCCCTTCTAAATGAATTCTATGCATACAAAATCAGGAGTAATACCGGTCAAATCATCAATAGTATAGCCATAGCTTCTTATGAGCTTAAGTCCACAGAAGTTTATTTAATGATTATCATCAAGAGAAGCAACTAACAATAACAGGGTACAACTTCTTATCGTCAAGAAAGCATATTTCAGTGAGAGGGGAGGGCTTCATCTCAGGTTGGGTTACCTCTTAACAGAACAAAACCTCTTGAGGTAACTTAATAAATCTCCGGTTCTCTTCCGAGTTCGATTCCTCACCAGTAAGATCCTGGACTAAAGCATCAGTATATGATTTACCATCACCTGCATCAACATCAAGACAACAACAGCCCCAGAAGATCTTTTGTAGCAGATCGAGGCATATCATCAAATACAATTTCATCAATGACATCGATGCATAAACATGATTGTTCCATCATTGGACTTTTAAGAGCAGCATTAAGATAAGGTAACTTTGTCATCTCCTACAGACAAGGTCAACTACCATTTTTGACATCGATAACAGCTCCTCAGTGTGTAAGAAAGGTCGACCAAGAATGATCGGGATGTGTGCATCCTCATCCATGTCTAGCACAACAAAATCAACAGGGATAAAGAATTTTCCCGACTCTCACGGGACATCCTCTAAAATACCTTTAGGGTATTTCACTGTCCTATCTGCCATCTGCAGGGTAATGTTAGTGACTTCAAAGCACCCATATCAAGCTTTCTACAAATAGACAGTGGCATAACACTAACACTGCTCCTAAATCACATACAGCCTTGTCAATAACAGGGGGCCAATGGACAGGAATAGAGAAACTTCCTGGGTCCTTTAGTTTTGGTGGTGACTTGTTTTGCAATTGGCACTACATCCTTGTGAGTTCTATACTACGGTCTCCACTACAACTCAATCGTGTTTCCTGCTCAAAAAGTCTTCAAAACTTAGTGTAAGTAGAACTTTGATTGATTAAATTAGTAAATGGAACAGTAACTTGCAGATTTTTAACAATAGCTAAAATTTACTAAAATGGTATACGTTCTTACTCCTGGTTACCTGTTCGGAAGGGCAACCTAACCTGGATTTCGGGATAGTATCAACCTTGTATCATCTCCTTCTCCTAGGTGCTTCACCATCCTATCTGGAACTGCATCTGAATCTCGCAATCACCTCACTCCGGTCTTCTCAGCTCCACCTGAAACATCAGAATTAAACATTACAGTAGGCATTTTCGGACCTCATAAGCAGCTCCCTCCTCAAGGAATGGCATGACATGATCCCTCGGGGATTCTGTGATGCCTGTGATTTTGGGGGTTTGGGTTGTGATGGAAGGTGGCCTGGTTTGCCTTTGAGCAGTTTTATTGCGCAATCTGAGCTATCTGAGTTTCCAATGCTTGTATGAGCCTGCATCGCTTCCAATTTTTCCATTGCAACACATATTCTTCAACTCCGAGATTTCTCCCTAGTTTTGAGTGGCATTGGCGTGTTGGTAGTGGTGGTCTGCTAAAACCTGGTGGGTGTGGTGGTACATATCTCTGCATCTGCTGGGGTGGCTGCTGAGGTGCATGGCTTGCTGAGGGTTCTGGACATTGCTGTTGTTTTCTTGTAAGAAAAGTATGGGTGATCCTTCCAG
>PYUH01000586.1:531183-571241 GCA_016808085.1 Suaeda aralocaspica | reverse complement strand
TACCTTCAAACAGCGGATTGAAGGTGAAATCGAAAAACTGAGAAAGTCAGAAACAGTTTCCTCCACAGATCGGGGAAGAAAATTCGGGTCTACTACGTCTCAACTGTTTCAGAAACACTCGCGCGGCTCAGGGAAGATGTAAGTATCAGGCTCGTGGTCGTTTTGCATAAACCTATGAACTGCACACAATATAAACCCGAGCAAAGATAAGATAGAAATAGCCCCAAAGAATGAATAGTTCTATGAGACTAAGAAAAATAAAATAAAACAGTAAAAACCCGACTAATAGAATTAAAAATTGCCTCCCCGGCAACGGCGCCAAAATTTGAATAGGCTATCGCACACTATCAAAAGTAAACCAAACGACACTAACTAATGTAGCTAGGGTAGTAAGGATCGAATCCTCAGGGAAGCGTTAACTCTATAGTTCTAAAAGGCTAAACTGTATAAAGAGCCTTGGTCGAGAAGTATTGACTAGCTAACTGACTATTGACTAATTACTAACTAATTACTGGAAATGACGAAGGATTAAACCAATAAACAGCCTAGGATCATTGGGTCACCAAGAACAACTATGGATTCACTAACAAAGATCGTTCAATCTCACAATTATCGTAAATTAGGGCTCACTAATTTCTCTCGAATCTAGACTCCCTCGAAACTCATCTAGCGTCTCTCGCTCATGCTAGACTAATTTCGCCTATTATTCGTGGTCTTATTGTGGTATTTACCTCTCGGCATCAAATTCAAAAATTACCAGAATTACAACTAAATCTGCGCACAATTCAATTGTAAACAAGGAAACCAATAATAGGAAATTGAACTAATATTATGGAATTAAAACAACCTAACTTAATTAGTCCATTGATTGATCAAGGTTCCCTAACCCTAGAAAATAGACTACTCACTCATGATTATGAAAATTAAAGCAAGAACAATTGAAAATTCCTAATTGAATTCATGACGAAATTGCAATTAAACTAATTAACATAAACAAATAACTAAATTAACTAGACAAAGAAACTAAAAAGCATAGATTAAACAAAATAAAGAACAAAACAGAAAATTACCAAATTGAAGAACGAATCGAAGACTTGAATTGAATTGAAAATCAAAGTTATGAACAAAAACCCTAATTTCCCCAAATTAATTTTAGAGAGAAAAGTGCTTAATTCTATATCCGAAGGAGTAATTCTAAATTATGAAAAGCATAAGTTGTTTTGCCTAGAAAGTCGTGCCTAATGTACCCAAGTTGGGCTTACAAAGCCTAAGTACAGAGAAGAAATAAAAGAAAAACAAAAGTCGGGAACAATAAAAACGTCTGATGCGGGCGCATAGGAGGTTTATGCGCCCGCATCTGACCTCCAGAACGCTTCTTCAGCTGCTGATTACATTAAATGCGCCCGCATAGTATTTTTATGCGCCCGCATAATGACCTCAGAAGTTTATTTTGCTTCCTTTTCTTCTTATTTCTTCATAAGTTCTTTAAGACTTGTTTTATACTTCTTGACACGCATTTCCATGCATCTTCACTCTTATCCCGTCTAAGCTTTCCGGCTTCGTTCCGAGCCTCGGTTTTCGTGCCTGAAATTACAAAACATACCAAAACCGAGCATAACAACCGTGGACGATAAAAATCAACTAAAAAGCTCTAAAATTGCCGGAAATCAACCAAACTTAGCGAGACACTTCAAATTAGCTAAAGAACATCAAATGAGCTAAAATAAAGCCAGATTAATAACCACTAGGCATAAAATTGACTCGAAACAGGGGGAAAAACACTATAAAAACCACACATATCAGTTTGGAGCCTATGATAGTGCCAAAATTTATAAGGAGAAGACGAAAAGAGGGCTCGATAAATGAACCATTAAAAGAGAATTCCAAGTTGGCGATAGAGTTCTATTATTTAATCCAAGGCTCCGATTGTTCCCTAGAAAGTTGAAGTCTAGATGGAGTGGTCCTTTCACGATGATAATGCAAGTATATTCGGCTATGTTGAAGTTTAGAGAGAGAAGGTGAAGTATTCAAGGTCAATGGTCAAAGATTGAAGCCATATTATGAAGGGGATGTCATCGGTTTGGTGGAAGTCATCCAACTCGATGATGCCGAAGCACCTTGATCACTAATGTAACCATGGTAAAGCTAGTGACCTTAAACGAGCGCTTCTTGGGAGGCAACCCAGCCTTTCTATCCCTTTATATCTCGTTTTGCGTGCTTTTAGTTATTTTATGTGTTTTTGGTATGTTTTCGTGCTTTAGTTTAGTTTAGCATAGCTTTTAGTTTAGGATTTGAAGCCTAGCTAAGGGTTTAATTTATGCCATGCTTAATTAGGGTAATTTAGGAGAGATTAAGAGATTAACCGTGCTTAATTTTCATTAATAATAATAATTTACAATGTAATATAAGTCATTAGAGGAAAAAGCGAAAAAATAAGCAAAATAGGGATTTTTAGGCTTCCTGTGGGCGCAGCACACAAATACCCTTCCTTCTATGCGCCCACAAATAAAACAGGCCATTTCCATTTTCTTGTGGAGGAGGTCCGCAGGCACAACCTCTAATCAGGATTTGTTCCCTGCGGACACAGCAAGCTCCCCCCTCCCCCTGCCTCGTTAGTTTTTTTTCCTTTCTTTCTCGCGTCGACCCCTATAATTTGCACGTTATTTTATTCGCCCCCCCCCCCCTTTTCCCTAACATATATTTATTATTATTATTTTGTATTTTATTTTTGATATTATTAATTTCCTTTTAATCTCTCAATCTTTCTCTCAATCCGTCTTCTCCCTCTTTCAATATCACCATTAAAACCCCAAAACTTCCAACTTCAAACCTCCATAACTCACTCCTCACGACTCCTAATCATTCCAAATTTTGACACAACACTCCTCCCACTCCCCTAATCTATCTCTTGGAGTCAAAAATCGAAAAAATCATCCAAAATCTAACCTATAGGGTCCGAAAATTCGAACAACATTGTGCTTGATTTTGGGTTTTCTTCTTCAATTTCTTGCAATTTCTTGCTCCATTTCTATCTAGTGAGGTATAACTTCCTTTTTACCCATGTTTTAATATGTTTTATGAAGTTTTCATGAATTTTTAATTTTTGGGTAGTTTAATTATGAATTTAATTATTGATTTTAAACTTGATTATTGATGCTTATGAATGCTTAATTTTTTTTATACTTCAATATCATGTTTAAAGTTGTTAATTTTGAGTAATTGTAAGGTTTGTGTTATTTTGTTTGGTAAGGAGTTGTTGGAATTTTTTATTATTGTTAGTGATTAGAAGTATTTTAATTAGTCAAATTCACACTTAAATTGCTTAGAATATTGCTAATAATGCCATGAATTGAATTATATGCTTAGCTTTGTTCTAATTTCTTCAATGAATTCTTATTAGTAGTTTCATGTATGATTTATAATGCTTGTAAATTTTATTAGAAGTTGTTACTAATCTTAGCTAGTTAATATTGATGTCAATTTGTTGATTGGAGTTGTTTTGAATGATGAATTAGTGCTATATTGTGATTGGAGTTGAATTTTGTGGTTGCTTTTGGAAATTGATTGAATTTTGAGCTTGAGGATGATGGTTTAGTTGTTGGATAGAATTAGTATGATGCTATTGGAATTGGTTTGAATGATTATTTTCATGGTTATGTTTTTCATGAGAATTTGTAGTTAGCAATGGTTTTGTTGATTTTACAAACGGGTCATGCCGAAATTTCCACTCAACTTTGTTAGTAATTTAGCTTTTTTATGAATACAACGGTTCTTACTTTCTTTGTTGACCATGAAACTTTAGTCACTTGCATTATATAATATTTCTATGCGATACTATCGCCATGCTTATAGTTTTGATGCTCAAAAACTGCTTGAATGGAATTCTAATCCTTGGTTTTTCATGCTTATGTTTTGTAGGATAATGAGGAAGTCCATAAGAAAATTGCTTGGCGGAGGCCTCAAGAAATCTCAGAAAATAGGGGCATCAACTTTAGCTTCCAAAGGGAAGCAGCTTACATCGTTTAGAGCACCACCAGCAAACAGGCAAGAGAGACAGTGAAAATATGAGAAGCTCTCCAAACGTACTATCAGGTCTACAAGGCTCTTTCACAAGGAGACTTGTGATAATCTGGCAATCACTGATCAAGTTATGAGGATGACCTATCGTATTGGATGGGGCAACTTGATAAATGCTACTATGACAGGTCCTGATGGCAAAACCTTGCAAGTCCCACATACTTATTGAGAGCTCACTCTTGAGTTCTTGTCTAGTTACCACTCCCACGTCACACAGGAGACTCCTTCAACTGAAAGAAAGGGTCATATCAGCTTCACCATCTCCGGGTCGTATTATGAGATGGATGTGGATGAGTTGAATAAGAGATTCTTGTGGAATGTGGACAATGCTATTTGGCGTACAACAGAGAATGAATGGGGACCTTTCTTTGAAGGTGCATGGTGGGAGAGAATTACAGATGGCAATTCCACCTTCACTTCCACAACAGCTAAGGCATCGGAGGTTCAGCACCCAGCCCTCCGATACTTTCTTCGATATGTGGTCTATTGCTTATTTTCTAGAGGAGAGCTCGAGCAAGTGTACCCAGATGAGATTAGACTTCTTTGGATGGTTACATAAGGATATGGCAAGCAACCTCTTCACTATAACTTTGGGTTCTTTTTGGCACGCCGGTTCGCTGAGATTGCTGAAGGTATCACAAACACCGGCACTATTTACATTAGAGGCATGATTACATGGCTTGCCTACTCTTTAGGCCATGTAGAGGACATTCACCAGCTGCATCTAGTTGAGGAGAACCTCTACTTAGATGTCAATGCCCTTAAAGCTGCAAACTTTCAGAGACATTACCGGCGAGAGCATAGAGAGAGACTTGTCTGGTGTGTTCGGGAGATTTCATGGTGCTACTTACCTAATGCCCATGTCAGCCTTACTTATCTAGAGCACCCGGATAGACAGAACCCCTGGAGGACTCCACCTGATAATATCGCATTGCAGGAGAGGGTGGACTTCGAAAAGAGAGAAATTCAAATGGTTAACCTGATTCAGCAGGCAGGCGGCCAAGTTCACCTCAATGCCACCAAGCCCCACCTCGACCAGAGCCTCCTAAACACGGCTATGCAGGCCATTCCTCCTCCACTTTTGACATGTCACCCCTCAATCAAGAATTGCCTTGATGATATGCAGCTTTACAACCACCAGCGGTTCGATGGGGTTGACCATTCTCTTAGAGGACTCCACACTGATGTTGATCTACTAAAGAGTCCAGTGGCGGGAGTATATGAGCAATGTGTAGGTTGGAACGGTCCAAGGCTTCCCAAACCATCCAAATTGGCCACCCACCTATGATCCCAACTCTGATCCTACTTCCTACCCATACCAACCCTTCTATGACAAATACTATCCTAGGTACTGGGACCCTGGTCAGTAGAGGTCGGCTTCACCTCCTTCCATTTGTTCTTCATGGTTATTTGTCTCGAGATGGGACTTAATTCAGTTGAGAGGGGGGGAGAATTTCTTTTCTGTATATATGTAATTAGCTTTATTGCTTTGAAAAAAATAGAAAAAAAAACACAATAAAAGCCTAAAAACGGAAAAAAATAAAAAAAAAATGTTAGTTTAATTTTATTTTTTACCTTTTTCTTGGGAGTTTGGTTTGTTTTCTTTCCTTTTCAGGTTTAATTTCGAGCAAGATGTATTTTGGATTTAGTGCTTTATTGGACTCTTGTTGGAGATTGAATTTGGTTTGGTTAGATCATTCCGACTCTTCTTTTTTTTGGTGTGTTTAGTAAGTTTTATTGCTTTCTTAGGACTGTTACATGTTTCGTACCATTCATTTGGAATGGGAGTTTACATGTGACCAAAAAGATTGTACTATTTTTCTTAGGTTTAATTTTAGAGAGAGCTTGTTTTGTTTTTTTAGATTATTCTCGTGCCAGTTGAGTTTTATTTGGAATTGACTACTTCTCTAACCCTTGTGCTTATTTTGAAAACATTATGACTCTTGACTGCAGATGAATCCGCATGTGTGATTTGTTGGCTATGACTTGACTTTAATTGCTTGAATTCCTTCTATTAGCCAACTCATCTCAAGCTTGCTTGGGTCTTGCACTTGAACTGTGTTAACGGGAGGATTTGAGCCACCTTTGCATATTTCTTTTTTATATTTCTTTCATGTGTGCTTAATTCTTGGTGCAATTATGATCTTGGGTTTGACATTGGATTCTAGTAACTTTAATTGTGGTTTTGTGTATGTTACGCATGATAAAAGGCCTCCATTTTCTTTTTGAGTCTCCAGAATTTCATTTTTTTATTCATCTATATATATTTTCCCTTAATCCCTTGTTTGAGCTTTTATCCCTTTCATTTGTATTTTTAGCCTCATTACAACCCATTAGCCGTTCTACGTGATTCATTATATTCCCAAACATAGTTTAGGGGAAATCGAGTGGTTGTCATGTTGTTGATGTACTTTTTTATGGTTGTTTTGGAGGATTGTTGGTGAAATTTGTTGGAAATGTTCTTTAATAAGGTTTATTTGATTACAGATTTCACATTTAAGGCTCTGCATACCAATGTCTACGTTGTTGCAAGTTAATTGAAAAGTTATATTTTATTCATGGCCTAGTTATGTATGTGTGATGATTATGTTTATTGTTTATTGAATTTTAAGCAAAGACAAATCGTTAAGATTCAGGAAACTGAATATTATTTTGCGTGAAATATAAAGTGAAAAATTATAACAGCATAATATGTTGAAAAAGTATGAAAGAAGTGAAGTAAATGAAGAAAATGTGAAAAGTATGAATTTCATGATAAAATGAGAAAGAAGTTTAAGTTTTTAATGTAGTGGTTATTGATGAATTATGAGATTTATGGTGTTGACGTGAATTAGAAAGAGAAGTTTGGTATTATTTGGTTGGGATTGGATGTTGGAGAATGTTGATGATTTTTTGAGTTGTTGACAGTTTTCGTTGATTTTATTTGCGTATACCCCGCACTCCACCACATTATCCCAAATTTTATCCTACCTATCACCCTAGCCCCGTTACAAGCTTATTAAAGCCATTTTTGATCTTCGTGCACATTCAATGGTTATTGTGATGTGAATCCTTTGTTAAGGTCGTAGATGTTGACTCATGAATTGAAAGAAAAGTTTTGATGATGACTAACACAAACAAGCTTAACTAATATATACTTTGAGTTCCTATGAGATTTCACAGGTTCAAAGTGTAAGGAACTTGGAGCAATATTGAAGGAACGTAACAAGCTAAACAACCAAGTTCATGGAGAAGTTCCTAGGCAGAATATTGCAAAGGAACACAGAAGAAAGAAAAGAAGTTCCTTAGTAACACAGTTATGTAGGAACAAGCTGCGAGAATAGATCTGTTCCTACAGGAACAGGCGAACAAAGTCAAGACATCCACATGAAGTGTCTTGGTAAAGAGAAGAGAATTTCCAAGAAGATTATAAGCATAATCTTCTAGGAACTTAGTAATTACATTGGAGACTCAAATCAGATTGGAACATCAAACCTAAAAGCAAGTTACGAATCTATCCTACGAAGTGGTCTAGGTTAATTTATTGGGCTGATTTTGCTGAAGAATAAAAACGGCATCTAGGGTTTTTAACAAGTCAAGAAAAGTTGTTAAGCGTCCTAGATTGTAGGAATAAAGTCATGGGTTCATGGGCAAGAATAAAGCGGTTAAATTAGTCAAGTCAAAAGACCTATTTTCGTGGTCTACATACTTGGGATAGTGGAAGAAATCGTGGAGTAGTGGATGAGCAGAGAACGTGGTTGAAGACTGAAGATTACAAGCCAGAACCATTCTATAAATACTCCAAGAAATTCAGAAGAAGAAGTGAAGAAGAACATCAGAGAACACATTGAGTATTTAACGAGTACATGTTTTGATGTTGTTGTTCCAGTCCAGTTTAAAAGGTCTTTTCAATGTATTAGAGTCAGAATTGAGTTGTAATTAGTGAGAAAAGGAGAAGTGTGAGAACTAGAGAAGAGTGGAGAAAAAGAGAAAGAGAAGCGAGAGATAAAGAGTGAGAATTGAGAATCAAGTTCCTACAGGAACTGACGAGGGAAATTAGAGAATTTAGGTTGTAATAGCTGTTACAGGCCTATAATAGAAGTGGAGTTTTCTTCCTTAGGGCCAAGGAAGTTTTTCTCATAAATATATCACTCGTACTCTTTAATTCGTTTAAATTTGTTTAAATTCCGCATACAAGTTCCACACAGCAATTCACCCCCCCTCTTGCAGTGTTCCTATAGAAACAACAGTAGAGTATTAATTGCATATTAAGTCGACATTTAAGATGAGTGGATACCTTTAAACACTTGCATGAGGTGTGAGATGTGGGTTTCGGGTTCCTAAAATTTGCATTCAAAACACTTTTTGCATCTGCATTCCATATTTGGTTGGGAGGTGAGGGTTAGAGCTTCATCTATATAAGCTCATCATTAAATGTGTGGAGTGACAACCCGTAAGCTACTCTAGTCATCGATTCATTAAACTTACTTGGTTGCTTTTATTTGACTCGTATTTAGGAAGGATAGTAATTAGGGTCTTGATTCGTTGGCTTTGATCCATGTGTCTTCGGATGTTCTCTTGAGTTATAATGATTATTTTGTTTTATGGGGTTTCGTGTTTTCTCGGGACGAGCAAAGGTTCGGTTTTGGGGAATTTGATATACATGTCTTATATTACGTTTTTCCCTTGTTTTCGTTCGATTTTTATGCTTCGTAGTTGAGTTTGTGCCTTATTTTGATTCAATACCGTTCCTTGGTGTTAAGTTATAATTTGGAGCGGTTTTCTTTGATTTATAGAGCTTTTTATGTTTATTTTAGGCATCCTCGGTTATTACGCGTGGTTATCGGGTTGCTTTATGTTTTACAGGAGCATAATAGGGAGTTATGAAGTCACTAGCAGCTAAAATGAGTCAAAAAATACTAGCCTCGAGATGCATGCCAAGGTACGAGAAGCTACGAACGAGATTTGAAGGATTAGGCCGAAGAATTCTAAACATCTTCAAAAAAAAAGTCGCTAAGATGTCTTGATGCGGGCGCATCCCTTTAGTGCCTCTGATCTATGCGCCCGCAACATAGATCAGGCTTTTCATAAGTCGCAAAATACTCGACCTGCGGGCGCAGGGTGTAATACCCTGAAATTTCCTAACTCTAGATTTTCCGGAAAATGCATTACAAATATTAACGAAATATAATTATTAAAACTCCTAAATAACGAGGAAAAACCAAAGTATTACCGCCACTGTGATAACGGCTAAGGCATTTATCAAAGTACTACAGCGGAAGCCTTAATAACCAAAACGAATTTAAAACTTTAAACATCAAAAATAATCTCAAACGAAAATCAAACCAACATCCAAAAGAAAAATCAACTTAAAACTTTATTACACTTCGGAACCATCTTAATGGCCCTTAAAACCAAAACATAAAATTTGAAAATAAAACAACATCTAAATTAGTTAGATAACTCCATAAGCAATTAAAAGCAAGAACTAGGAAGACTACACAGCAAGCACTCTTACTACAGCCCAGCATGAAATGACTTATGTCCACTTGTACCTGTAGCTTTTCTTATTCTAGACAACTACTCACCAACAAGTGGGTCATTGTAGGGCCAAGTCCAAGACAAAGCCATGCACACAAAACAAACAGTCAGCAAAGCTGAGTATATAACAACTAAAGACTATGCACCAAGACTAAGATAAATTAAAAATATACATATATCTTACCGTTGACAACTCTTCACCTGTGCATAGACTCAACATAAGACAAATTAATTATTATATTTAAACTTTGGATTTCGCACCGAACGGGTTTACTTTCCTTTAAAATCGCCCTATTGTGCACCAACTTGGGAGCAGCTCCAAGAAGGTATTACCTATGTCACATAAAGTGACAGAATTCCGGCACATTAAAAATACAAAAGAGTACAACACTTGTACTCCAATTAGAGGTCATAGATCTCTGTCCCATACGACTCCCCCCATTGTTCATACTCAAGGTATATGCTTTTCAAGAGTTTTGGTGCGAATCCTCTTGTACTTTACGTGAATTACCGGTTTAACAATGTTATGACTCACATGTAGTATCACACAAAAACATGCATACAATCAAGCAAGCCATATTAATTATCTTTACTTTAAAGTGATTCTAAAAATATTCTTGTGTGTCCTTTAATTAAACTAAACTTCCTTTACCACACATTACCTATGAGTGGCTAACTATTTACCTTCTTCCTTGACCACACATTAAACTGTGAGTGGCAACTTGTATAAAAAAAGTATTTGCTCATTAACTTCTATTAACTGTGTGAATAAAAATTCACATACTACTTTTCTTGTTGATTAAGTAACTAACCATTATAATAACTTCCTTTCTTCATTAGCAAGCTTTTGGCCAACTTAAAATGATCATAACATTCCAATTTAATCTTGTAGAATTTATATTGCTAAAATATGGAATGTCGAAAAATATAAAACCATACTTCTAATAAAACTTGTCATGCATGTCAATTCACAATCCATTCAAGCACAACAACATATCATATAGATTAACCAAGCATATATTCTAATTCTCATGTTTGTCTTTAGTACTTACGTACCTTGTAAAGTAGTGGTGAACTGCCACAACTCCTAAAAGTCGACTATTTCAAAATTTTCTACATAGAGAAAACCGAAACTAAATTAAAACCTTGTTGACTAAATTCTACAACAACTCTAAACTAACGTTTTATATTGGAAACTTGTCCAAAACATTCCCTATATTTTCTCTATTCAATTCCATGCTTTACTTTAATTTTTGTATTGCAAAATACTTGATTTTCGGTAATTTTCCAAAATTGGCAGCTTTGTAAACCTTCTTAAAATCACTCTAAAACCTTTCTAAATATCTTATTTTGATCATAAAACACTATAGTCATGTCCTAAGATCAATATACAATACTTAGATGCATTAAAAATAATTATATCTTACTATATTACATGTTACTATTTTTATTGGGCATAAACAAATGTTAATAAAAATTTACAGCTTTATTTTTTCATCTAAAACTCATTAAAAACGCATAAAAACATCATTAATTCATCATAAAAACCTTTTACAATCTACTAACATCATTATGAAACCAACCTATGCTTTAGAATAATTTTTCATAAACCAAAACATGTTCATAATATTTATTCTATTGATTTTATTATTACAAAATTTGGATAGCAATTTAATTTATGTTTAAAACCTTTAAAAATCAATCTAAACTTCATAAAATCATCATAAATTTACTCGTCAACAATTCATGATCATAATATGGAAGTTTAAATCATTAAAACCCATAAAATCAAGAATTTCATAATTTTATAAACCCTAATCTGAAATTTCATGAACAACAAATAAATTTATGCTTTAAAATAATCATAACTTCGTAAAGACATGATTGAAACTTATAAAAACATGATTAATCATGAATATAACACATGAATTTGCAAGACTGAATCGAACAGAAGAGAAGAAGAATTTTTTATATAGGGTTTCGAAAATACCAAATGAAGGGGAGGAAAAAGGGTGGCCTAGCGGTGGCAGGTGGGCAGGCGCGTCCGGCGAGGCTCCGATAAGGCACAAAAGCAGAGTTTTTTTTTTGTTTGAAACTTCCTTCCCCTTTTTTCCCTCTTTTCCTCTCTAGATTTTTGGAATCCTAAATCACCAATTTGCAAAATAAAATCTGAAAATTGGGTTGGTATTTGTAGGCCCCAAAGTAGGTTTTGGAGAAATCCAACAAATATCCTTAATATTTGAAATTACTGTTATTCCCTTGTTTTTAAAATATTTAAGGAAACTCTAAAAATTCTATTTTTAGAAACTTTTCAAAATGTTTAATTTTTCAAAATGTTCAATAAAACATTAAATATTATTTATAAACACAAAATAAATATTTTAATTAAAGTTTATTTAAATTTCCTTTGTTCAATATTCTTATTGAATATAATTTCTCAACAAAATATTAAAACATACGTATAAAGTACGAAAATAATTCCTTAAAATATGTGAAAATATGGGGTATTTCACAAGGAATTAGCGAGTTTTGACCAATGTGAGCGCAAGAAGCCTCCCAAGAGGTCCGTCCGGGTTTTTTTTTTTTTTTTTTGCGGTTTTTGATCTTGGACTTTATTAATTAAAAGCCCAAATTCTATAATTATGCTACGTTAGTGGGAGATCGACCTAACTAGTTTTTGGCATAATCTTTAGACATAGAATCCTAAAACTCTTTCACTCTCTAAAATTAGTAATCAGATTAGTTTGTTAATCAACAATTAATATCAACTTATTCAAGTTCATGCAATTCAAGTTTCTTTTGGTAATCTCTTTTTTTTTTCGTTTTCAATTCTTTTTAGTTTTTAGTTTTTATTTTAGCTTGTTATTTTCTAGTTCAGTTTAATTTGTTTAGTTAGGTTAGTTAATTTGTTTAGTTTTCTAGCAATTAGTTTTAGTTTTAATTTCTTGTTAATTTATTCATGTTTATGATCATGTTAATTTTATTTTTGTCTTCTTTTCTAGGGCTAGAGGATCTATGAACATCTTATGGATTAGTTTTATGTTCGTTAATTAATTCTTAAATTATTAGTTGAATTCCTATTATTGACTATTATTGATTGCAATTAAATTGTGTACAGATTTAATTTTGAGTTAGGTAATTATCGAAATTGAGGCAGAGCGGTAAAATTACCACAATAAGACCAATGAATAATAGGCAAAACCGAATTTTTGCAAGCGAGAGCCGGTAAAAGAATTTTGAGAGAGATTAAGTTCGAGAAAATTAGTAAGTCCTAATTCTATTACAATTAATGAATTGATTGATGAATGTTTTTGTGAGTTTGCTAATTGTTCATAGTGAACCAACTAGCCTAGGTTTCCATTATTGGAGTTTAATTTGTAATTTTCTCGTTATATTCCTTAGTTTTAGTTCTTCATTCACTAGTACATAAATCATCATTTGCTGCGGTCGAATGGGGGTTATTTGCTCCGGTTTTTGGCTGCAGCAAATATAGCAGCAAATGGGGATGGTCTAATTTGCTGCGGTTCAACCGCAGCAAATAAGCAACCAAAAAAAAAATTTTAATGTTTTTAAGCTAAATTGAAACATTAGATGATACATATACATAATATTGATGATTTCCAATCAAATCTAAGTTGTATGACATACAATTGACCTTAGAAAAATACACTAAAGCATAAACTACAGAAAATAGTAGCAACAACTGAGGAACCAACAAGCAGCAGCCAATACGCAGCAGCCACCAAGCAACGACAGCAACCATTAGCAGCAGCAATAGCTACATATATAAAGCATCTACATAATCAAATGACTTGATGTCTGTAAAACAAGCATAATCAAATAGAGATGACTTGTACGAACACTTTCGTTAAGGAAACTAGCAAGCAAATAAAATGAAATATCTATAAAAACTAAAGAATCCAGAAGTAAAACACAAACATTTATAATCAGAAAAGCATGATGAACCATATCATAAGTCACTCATTCATGTTCATAAGTCACTTGTTCACGTACGTAATCAACTTCAAAACCATTCATAATCTCATTCATGAACTCAATGGTCTCTTTCATTAATTCTTTCAAGCTTTTATCAATAATCATTCATCTCACTCACAATATCCGTTCATGTGAACTAATAAGAACGACACCTACAACTTTCCTTTTGCATCCTAACACAACTAAGATGAAGAGAATGTTCAAAGCACTAATAAAAGACATGCCAAAGGCTTTCATACTCCAAATTCACTCATTTAAACTCTAAACTTCAAACTCAAAATGTAACTCCACATTAAAAATATTTCACTCCATTCAATATTCCCATATCAACAACGTAAGCACAACAACTAAAACATCAACAATGAAGAAGTACGAAGTTATACTTATCAATAATCACAAAACAAACAAATCAAACAACATCAACAATATTACAATCTACTTTCACTAATTTCTTTCTTTCTTACATACTCTTTTATTCAATCGTCGATAATTTATCAATATGAAAACCTCATTCATAAATATCAAACAAAAGTCATTTATTAAATTTTTAATAAATAAGAAGCCTTAAGAAAAAAAAAATCTTTGGCTCCACTCTGATCACTAATCTTCTATTACTGGTCTTGGTTTGAGGTTTTTTATTCGAATTTGCTTTTACCTTTCTCAGATTTATTCCATTTGTGTAGTTTCAAGATTTTAATTAGAGCTTGTAAAATTTGAATGTGTATTTTGTTTAGGGTTTGCGATTTCTGGGTGCCGAAGAAAACAATAACAGGTGCTACACAAAAACCCTATTAATGTTCCATGATTCATTTCATATACTCCGTATGATCAAGATTGATTTAGGTTGATATATCTCTCTTTTTTTGCAAGGTTTACGAAGGCATTTGTATTGCCGCATGTCTGTTGTTTCTCCTCCCCTGTAAGGTTTATTCCATTTCATTGGTGTACTATTCAAGATCTACTTATTTTCAGATTATTAGTGATATCTATATACTATGATTCTAAAGTTTTCTGTGTGTTTGTTGTATTGTCTTTAATTGACCTATGTTTAGGTCTTCAATCTTATTAATGTAACAATGGTTAGCTGATTTTTATTCCTTTGTTTGGCATGTTACAGTTGTTAGTTTAATTGTAGGACAGAAAAATAGTGGGATTTTTGTATTTAATAGCAAATCAATAATTGTAACTGTAATTGGTTTTGAATTGTCTTACTGAAAAGAATATCTGCCTTGATTTTTTGTTATTGATTTAGAGAGTATATTTTTGCTACTATGCTAATAACGTGGTCGGGGTTTACAAAGATATACCTAATAATATTTACATAATAATAGTCCATTAAGATATGTATAATATTTTTGTAATAACATTTATATAATCTAGCATTATTGTTGATCATTATAATGTGTTTAGTTTAAAATGATTGTTTTAATTTCATTAGGTTGTGTTAACCTTTATCAATTTGAAAGAGGTTCCTTGGGTCACTGTTGAAGAATTAATGTGTAAGTAAAAGGCATTCCATGCATATAATAACTAAAAGTAAGGAATGGAAGAGTTTTGTTAATGATATGCGATCTTCTATATTCTTTTGATTGAGCCTAATATGGTATCAAGTACTCTTAAAATATTTTGAAGTTCATTTGTGTTTTGTGCATTAGAAGATAAAGCAATTGGCTGCATGCATGGGAATCGTGCAATAGTAATTAGCTCGATTTTAACAACTTTTTGTGCCAAAGAATAATGGTTAAATTTCTTTTTAGGGTCATTAGGGTTGCTAGTACCAACATATGTGCAACCATTACTATTAGGTCCTATGTTCTTCAAATCATACTTTTAGATGACATTAAAGAAAGAACAAATTACCATAACCTAAGTGACTGTAATTATATTATAGTAAACCTCAAAAATTCTTGTGGTAAAGGAATAATAATGTAAATATTGTCCTTTCCATCGAATGCAAATCTTCTCCTATTTAATTTAGATGAGCAGGTCAGGAATAGCCTATCAGTAATTTTTCTTCGTGTATAATTGCTTTCGATTGATAAATCCTCAGCAGTCATCTTAATTTGCAAAGACCAAGCAAGTCTATAGTATTTTGTAGCATATCAATCTTTTTGATGAGATAGCAAAATACAAGTAGTATATTATAGCATATTGATAAAAGGTACCGTCTAAAGATTCAACTGAAATTTTCAAATGGCTCACGAGCATAGATATGCGATGACCAATGCTCCCAAATCCTGGGCTGCACATTTGTGGAAGAGAGACAATAATGCGAATTTTATCTTTGTGGAAAAAACATTAAAGGTTTCCATGAATATACTTCAGGCCTTTAATGTATTCTTTTCCTATACCAGAGATCCATTATTTCTTCTCTATGTGTTATGTGCAGAACGATGACCAATGCTCCCAGAATCTGGTTTTCATATAAGTCAAAGGAGGAAAATAATGGTAACCCTAGGTTTGTGAAAAAATACGTTGAAGGCTTTCATTAACGTATGTTACCCCTTTAATGTATTTTTTCCTTATACTTGTCAATCACTATTTTCTCTCCTTATCTTATATGGAAAACAAATTTTGAGAGCATTGTTCGTCGTATACCTGTGCTCGTGAATTGTCTGAAAGTTTTGGTTGAATCTTTAAACGGTACCTTTTATCAATATGTTGTAATATGCTGCTTGTATTTTGCTATCTCATCAAAAAGATTGATATGCTACAAAATGCTATAGACTTGCTTGGTCTTTGCAAATTAAGATGACTGCTGAGGATTTATCAATCGAAAGCAATTCTACACGAAGAAAAATTACTGATAGGCTATTCCTGACCTGCTCATCTAAATTAAATATGAGGAGATTTGCATTTGATAGAAAGGACAATATTGATATTGTTGGTTCTTTGTCATAAGGATTTTTTGAATTTGAGGTAATGTATAGAGTGTGTTGGACTGAGGTAATTTTTTGTTTAGTTAGGATTGCATTTGCTCTTATTCAATGGATTGATGTTGTTTATTTCTTTTTGGAGTAGGAGGATGGGATCTACTTCTCACGAGCATGAAATTACTATTAAAGCTAGTTCTCGGTTTATGTTATTATTGGAGGGGCAGTGGAAAGACTATGTGGTATTATTTCTGTTTATAGTATTTCCAATCTTTTATGCTGTAGTATGTACTTAGAGTTGCCTTGTTGGTCTGGGCATAATTGTTTCTGCGTGTATTAAACTATCTGCAGAAATTACCTAGGAAATTTGTTGCATGTTTTGGGAGTGAGCTGGCTGGTCACTGCAAGCTTGTTAGTCCAAGTAAATGTACTTGGTTTGTGAAGATAATCATGGAGAATGGGGACGCTATGTTATGTGATGGTTGGGCAAAATTTGTTGCTGATTTTAACATAGGTGAAGGGTATAGCGTATTTTTTTATTATTTAGCGAATTCGGTATTTGATGTCCTCATCTTTGATGAGTCAGGCTGTGAATGCCCTCATTCATATTTTGTGCGTGATTGTTCTTCTAATGATGTCAGTGCTTCTTCTGAAAAAGGCAGCAATTCTGCAAGCAATGACTGTATTATCACAAGTGTTATTGACTGTGAGACTTGTGCTGATTTGAATGTTTTGGAGTTGAAAGAAAGATTGCGGAGTGCAGGACTACACATACGAGGACACAAACATGATCTGATAGCACGCCTAACAAGATACATGAGAGGGAAGGTCCTTGAAGAAGACAAAGTGCAACCTATTGGTCGCCCAAAGAAAAAATAAATATGTTAGGATAATTAATGTATGGTTATAAGATATTTGTCCCTCTTTTTTTTTTAATTGCTAAATATGTATGCTTTTTATGACTACTATATGGTATTATGCTTATGAAGAGATGATTTATTTTGAAATGGCTATAATTGTAATATATTAATACTTGTACCTAATTTGTTTGGTTCTAGTATATTTTGGAGTTTTTTTATTTATTTTCTTATAATAATAATTTATTTGTTTTTAGTAAAATATGTATGTTCGTGGTTATAATGTTTAGGTTTATATAATTCATAGTATTGTAATTATTGATTAGATTGCATATAATGGGTTAGGTTCTTATATTGGTTCATGATAAAGTATACGTACGCTCCCCAAAATGGCGGTTCGATGGTATAAAATCAAATTCTTACAGTCATGTGTAATAGTTTAATAAGTAATTTTGGTTTGCACCAAATGAGACGTTGATATATTAGTTCCATTCGTAATTTCAATTTATGAGTTTTATAGTTCATTTGATTTATTAAAGACAGTTTTACCATTCATGAGCGAGAACAAAATCATTGTAATTATGTATAATAAACATGGTGTATTTCCCTAAATAATGTCTCGTTGTCTAGTAGACAATCTGACTATCTACATTATACACTTCCATGTTTACCCCAAATTCTTAATGCTATTTCAAACTGACCAATATTAGAAGAAAAAAAAGGCCAAAATTTGATTTATTCTCTCCTCGATGTACATTTCCTATTTCAGTGATACAAATATGATGAGAGACTGGCTAATACGATGTTGAAGAGAACTGAAATAGAAAGTGATAAAGGTTAATGTTTTGCTCTTTCAAAACAAATGAAATATAGTTTGTTCCTAATCAGTCTGTCCTATACATTCAAAAATAGGAAAACAATAATTACTTCAGACAAAAAAAAAACATCGGATGTTATCATCTTATATTTAAAGTATCACAAAACTAATTAAATGACACATCTTACAAAGAAGTGACCTGATTGATCAAGTAACTCTAGAAATGAAACATGACTGTTTCAAACTTTCAAATGAAATTATAAACATATGACAGTATTGGTTCTGATCATGTTCAGAGAGTTACAATAGCATGTAATATAGATGTTATCACATATCTGTCGCGTGATGTAAATCCTTGAACAAAAATTGCCTGCCGTAGCATATATTTCGGTCTTCTTTACAGTATTTGTACAATTAAACTGCTTGAATTCAGAGTTGTAGCTGAACTGATTTTGTCTGCTCCTTTGAATATTTATAGGGTTCTGTGGAAAATGCAGATTATGAATTAGTGTAATATATGGAAGAAATCTCAAAGATACCAACATAATATAAAAAAAATCGTGGTAAGTATAATATATCAAACAGACATGAAAGATACTTGCATAGTATTTAAAGTGGTATAAGCTGAACTGTGTGGTCATTGGATCTGTCGTTATTAGTAGACATCACTAGTTTTTTAGGCTAAGTTGTTGTGTGGTTTTTATTATTGCAATGCTTTCGATTCTTGTATGGTGTTGGCAATAAATAAACTGGTTAACTGTGTGCATCCTACATCAAATGTATAAGTGTATCAGTATAAACACGAACATTGTTTATATAATGCATTATAGATAATGAAAATAAGGTAAATAAGACATATACTTGTATGATGCCATCTCTGGCAAGTACTTCAAATGATATAACATTTCAAACTAAATTTGGCGCGATTAGGTTTACAGGTCATTGTTGCGAATATAACAGGTTTACCAAATCGCTGAACAAGAGTCATTGCATTTAAATAGCGACGCCGCATATCTCTTGGTCCACCAATAAAAGACGGTGGCAATACTATCCGTTGGCCAGCTTCTGCACCTTTAACTTCTCCCATAACAATAGCATCAGTAAGACCTTTGTACAAATCAACACAAATTTTACTCTGATTATTGCGAAAAAAATCCAAACGTGTGCTTTCAAGTTTGACATACATATCAACTATATACTGTAGGAGTAAACAGCCTGCTGCTAGTACACGATTCCCTTTTCGGATTTGAAGCATATATGCATAGTACTCACGACAAGAAATATCTTCATTATAACACCTAATCTGTAGAACAGAACACCTGCGAAAGACCAGAGAAAAAAGAGCTTGCATATCCAACACAATTATATATAATAACCATGTTTTGTGAACTTGAAACCAACCATTATTTTATTTCATCATTATATAATTTACAATAGCCTCCCTTTGTGAGGTTGTTCATTATACAGCATTTACAGTTTGACTAATTTTATTGATATAAGTAAATCATTTTTCATTTGTTTTGGAATGGGGGCTAATAATTAACTTTGAATCAAATGTCTAATGTTGTTACAAACTAAATTAAGGCTAATTTAAATTTTAAAGTGGTGTTTTTATTTGGTAATTCAGAGACTATATTTATAAAGAATAAAATGGGTCAAACAAAAATTAAAGTAATATATAGTCTCAAAATCTAATAACATAAATTGAGGAAAATTGCATTAAAATAACATGTCAAAAACAGCAGAAACTTAGTTTTGAAATCTGAAATACCAAATGTAATGGACTGAATATTATTATAATTATTAAAATCACTGTTTCCAATCAACAAATGATTCGTTTACAGTGAGGAAAAACTGAAAAAGTATTTAAATTGGGAAGAGGGATTATAAATGCATTGATTTTTGTTTTGAACTATGTGTTTTGAATTAATATTAGGTTCATAGGCTGTATACTTTGCATTGTACCATCATTTCATTGGATATTCAGGATTGAACAATTACTTAAACAGGAGAGAAGTCTGTTTAGACAGTCTATTAATGCATATCAAGAATTAGTTAGAACTGAGCAGTTGCATTTGAAGAGTTGCATTTATAGTTTCATATCAGTTTCCAAGGTGTTTGGAATTAATAGGTTTTGAAGAGTTGCATTCTGTTGACAGTTTCTAAGGGCTATATAAAGCAATCCCTGGTTAGTTTTTAACTATACAGTTTCTTCTTCTCTTTTTAGTTTGTCTTGTTAGCCATGGAAGGAGAATATACTAATCTTCTATGTCATACCTTTGCATACAAAGAAATCTACAAGAATTTTTTGGTATGTACATACCTTACTAAGTACAAACAGATAATTTGGTTGAGTATATAATTATTTATTTTACTTATGAATTTTAAAAACATAAGTAATGAATTCTACAGTGGAATATAACATTGGAATTCTATGTCTATTTTACTAATGAATTCTAATGTTTTGTAGCCTTTACCACAACAGTGGAGGCTGTTGATGGTGCAGTGCTCTGGCAGTGCAACAGTTTCTCACACAAGCAGTGGGCAACCTTCCACTGTCAGGGTGCTTGCAAATGAAGAGGGATCAAAGTTCGGAGGCTTTTTTTACGACAGAGAGTGGACCGACTTTGTGAAGAATAACAATGTTGTTGTTGGTGAAACAATAAGTGTTTATTATGTTCACCGTGGTATTTTTTATGTCAGAATTTTCAACAACAACAATGTAGAAAGGTTGCCTTCTGTTGTATAGAAATTATGTTGTTTTTGTTAATTATTGCTATGTTTATATTTTATTGACTGTTAAAACATTGTTTTGTATATATTAGGTTTGAACAAAATTTACTGTAGTATGATCTATTGTTAGCATTTTGGTTCTCACCTCTCCCACTACACATATCAACATCTATTTCACTTCCCCCACTCATGCCTACAATTGAATGTGAAATCATCAAGTAGTTGCTAATAGCCTAATATGCTTAAAGGTTAAGTACGAAACAGTCCTAAAAATAGACAAATTTACACAGTAAAGTACTGACACAAAAGTTGCAACAAAATTGTGATTCTTTCCCCCTACACATATCAAGTAAGATCTAAGAGAAATACAAATAAACCTGTCTATGGCATCTCTCTAACCTAGTCCGATGCAAAAATATGAGGATCAAAATCACCCACAGTAGAGATGAACTCTTTTTCCCCCGTGACATGTTTCAGATATTAAAAAAACCATCCAAAGCAACTACTACATCCTAGATAAGATACGATACAAACATAGTGAAAGCAACACACTGAAACAGTAAATTAATGGCCAAAATCCTGATATAGATGAACATTCAAAACAAACTTTCCAGCAAACCCAACTATACTGTGATAGTAATACAAAGAAAAAACATGAGCAGCAACATTAGAAAACGCTAGGCTAAGCTGTTGCAATGATATTGTGCTTTCTTCATCATGTTCTTCGTTCACATTCTGGAAATTAAAATTTAAATGAAATTGTAGTAAGATAGAGTGAAGAATTAACCAAGCGAACTTCATTCAAAAAAGCTGAATAAAGGACGAATTTTTCTAAATTCTAAATAAAATATATGAACAACAAATACAAATTGAAACAAAAAATAAGCCAAAATAAAAATAACATTTATTCATAATAACAAACATAAAATTAGATAGAAATTGAATATAGAATGAAAAATCCCAATATAATCAATACCCTTATTGATTTACCAGAGATGATTGACCATTAACGGAAAAAAAAGTTGAAAGGAAAAGTTGGATTATATATATACTTTTGAGGGGATCAAAAACGACCCCAAAAAACTTTAACATTCATATAAATGGAACCCCCCTCCCCCTCCGGATCATGATGACTCCTCATCATCTACTTCTTCCCTTGTATTCAGAATATGCTTTCTCTTGATCACAACATGCAAAAACTTTGCCATCTTCAATTCTTGAAACTTCATTATGATGAACAACATTTCTGATTTATCAAACCCAATAAAAAAAGTAACACATTTAATGTAATCAATCTACAAAAAACTGTAAAAATCGAGATCCTTCACCGCAATGTGAATCAGTCTGAACCGTAGAATACAGTCCTCAAAAACTCAACCCTAAAATCGAATGTATACCCAACAAATGGGATTTCAACAGTGAAACATTCGAGACCCTAATTCAACAGCAAAGACCGAGTTCAAGATCCAATAATTCAAAACCCTAATCGTTTTCACCCTAATTCAACCCCAACAATCGAATTCAAAGTAAAAAAAATCGCATTCATCACACAAAAGTTCAAACATCAATGTACAATATTTTGTTTTGTAGCAAAGCATGTCAAACGTTTAGCTACTAAATGACAAAATAAACATTTGAGAAGGTGGGTGTTGCTTTGTGAACTTGAAACCAACCATCATTTTATTTCATCATTATATAATTTACAATAACCGCCCTTTGTGAGGTTGTTCATTATTTAGCATTTCCAGCTTCACTAATTTTATTGATAGAAGGGAGCTAATAATTAACTTTGAATCAAATGCCTAATGTCCTCACTAATTAAATTAATACTAATTTAAATTTTAAAGTGGTGTTTTTATTTGCTAATTCAAAGACTATATTTATAAAAAATGAAATGGGTCAAACAAAAATTAAAGTAGTATATAGTCTTGAAATCTAGTAAATAAACTGAGGAAAACTGCATTAAAATAACAGGTGAAAAACAGCATGAACTTAGTTTTGAAATCCAAAATACCAAATGTAACGGACTGAATATTATGATTATTATGAAAATTACTATTTCTAGTCAACAGAGGATTAATTTGCAGTGAGGAAAAACTGAAAAGGTACTTAAATTGAGAAGAGGGATTATAAATGCATTGATTTTTGTTTGGAACTGTGTGTTTTGAATTAATATTAGGCTGATAGGCTGTATACCTTAAATTGTACCATCATTTCATTGGATTTTCAGGATTGAAGAGTTACTTAAACAGGAGATAGATCTGTTCAGACAGTATATTAATGCATGTCAAGAATCAGTCAGTGCTGAACAGTTGCATCTGAAGAGATGCATTAATAGTTTCATATCAGTTTCCAAGGTGTTTAGAATTAATAGGCTTTGAAGAGTTGCATTCTATTGACAGTTTCCAGGGGCTATATAAAGCAATCCCTGGTTAATTTTAAGCTATATTTTTAATTTTTTCTCTTTTACATCATCTCTCTCATTGACATCCATTTCTCTATATATACATTACTCCATTGAAACCCAATAAAATCTTAAATTTTTAGGTAGGTTTTAATTTAGGGATTTTGCAATTGAATTGGGTTTTTTCCATTCATTTGTTTAATTTTGGGTTTTAGTGGTTAAAATTCATCCCACATTTTTCAAAAATTCCAGATTTTTTTCAAAAATCCAAAAATTTAGCCATTGAGGGAGAATATGCTAATCTTTTGTGTCACACCACTACATACAGAGAGATCTACAAAATTTTTTTGGTATGTACATACTTTACTTAGTACAAACAGATAATTTGGTTAAGTATATAATTATCTATTTTACTTATGGGATTTAAATACATAATCTGTCTATTTTACTAATGGATTTTAATGTTTTGTAGCCTTTACCACAACAGTGGAGGCTGTTGATGGTGCAGTGTTCTGGCACTGCAACAGTTTCTCATTCAAACAGTGGGCAACCTTGCACTATGAGGGTGCTTGCAAGTGAAGAGGGATCAAATTTCGGAGTCTTTTTTTATGATAAAGAGTGGACTGACTTTGTGAAGAATAACAATATTGTTGTTGGTGAAACTATAAGCGTTTATTATGTCCGACGCGGTATTTTTTATATCAGAATTTTCAACAACAACAATGAAGAAAGGTTGCCTGCTGTTCCATAGAAATTATGTTGCTTTTCTTAAAAAAGTTGTATTTGTATTTTATTGACTATAAAAACAATGCCTTGTATATATTTGGTTTTGAGTAAATTTATTGTAGTATTACCTATGTTTAACATTTTCATTCTCACTTCCTCACTACACATATCAACATCTATTTCACTTCCCCCTCTCATGCCTACAATTGAATCTGAAATCATCGCGCAGTTGCTAACAACCTAATATGCTTAATGGTTAGCTACGAAATAGTCCTAAAAATTGACAAACTTACACAATGAAGTACTAACACAAAAGTTGCAACAAAATTGTGATTCTTCCCCCCTACACATATCAAGTAAGATCTAAGAGAAATACAAATAAAACTGTCTATGGCATCTCTCTAACCTAGTCCAATGCAAAAATATGAGGATCAAAATCACCCACAGTAGAGATGAACTCTTTTTCCCCCGTGACATGTTTCAGATATTAAAAAAACCATCCAAAGCAACTACTACAAATCCTTAGGATAATGATAACGATACAACCATATATGAAATCAAAATCAACTGAAACAGGTAAATTAATGGCCAAAATCCTGATATAGATGAACACTCAAAACAAACTTTCTAGCAAACCTAACTATACTGTGATAGTAATGGGAAAAAAAATGAGCAGCAACATTAGAAAGCGCTAGGCTAACTTGTTGCAACAATACTGTGCTTTCTTCATCAGCTTCTTCTTTCACATTTTGGAAATGGAAATTTAAACAAAATTATAGTAAGATAGAGTGAAGAATTAACCAGGCGAATTAGTGCAGGTTTATAATGCGAATCGTGTTCTACATCTATATGTACACCTCCCCTTTATTAGATTGATATTTGAATCAAAGAATAAACTCATCATAAGCAAATCAATTATTGTTGATGAAGATTCGAAGCTGGAAGAAGCCTTTGTGGAATGCAACGAACCCTAAATCACAAAAAAATCCAAAAATATACCCAAAAAACAGCAACAAATCAAAACAGAAAAATAATCTAAGAAAGATGCTTATACCACTTACTGCGATTCATTTCAAATTCAAAAGTCCAAAAACATGCTTTATGAAATAACTAAGTAGCTGATAACAAATTACCGTCATTCACACATTCATTCGACATTAAGATGAGTGAGCACATGAGTGAATTAGGGATGCATTGAATGAGTGGGCGAATCAGTGCATGAGTGATATAGATTGAGTGTATAAGAGAATGAATGCACTGGCTATATGGATTGAGTAATGTTGGTGGTGTTGGTAGTGGTGAAGGCAAATCGAAGTAAAATTATTTCCATCGTAACCTGCCATCTTACACTTGTGCTCAACACATGACCTGGAGGAGGAGTTGCACCAGATAAGTGGGCAGCTGCATAGAATGTTGCAGTTGTCTACTGCAGAAAAGAATTGCTGAAAAAGACGGAACACTAAAATGCTAAGTACATTCTAGTATCCCACAACTTTAAGTCTAGATAGTCACTGCTTTACAAGCGCTTTTCACTATAGTCTACGGTATCAAAGGAATATATTGACATTGATGCTTTTATGATATATATTTAAAACTGTAATCATATCTTTACTGCATAAACAAGTGCTGCACCCATCATCATAAAGACACTGTCTGTAATAAATATTGGAGTAACCCACTGGAAAGGGTATGAAATTTTATCCTAGATATTACCCACATAAATTAGATGATGATAAACATAAGAGTCTGAAAGAAAAACTTGCCAAATTATAACTTGAATAGAAAACAAAAAAAACAACAACATTGTTGCTATGATGAATAAACAACCAACTTCAGTCTAAAAGATTGAGCATTGTAATATACTACATATTATAATATGAGAAAGGTAAAAAGAATTCCAAAGGTAGTATGTAGAAAGGGCATTCAACTTAAACCCTCAATCACTCTGTCATTCATTCATTTGTTGCTGATTGCTGATTCTTCAGTCAAACAGTCCAAAACTGGTAAGTCAATTACTCCCCTATTCATCTCCTTCCCCTCTCTTTCTCTCTCCTCACCTCTTCAATTTTTCTGGGTAATCACAAATTGTTGTTTGTAGTTGTTGTTTTAGCATTGAAATTCGTGCAGAAAAAATGGCAAGAATTCCAGTAGGTTGCGAACCAGTGGTGGGTTCACTCACCACACCAAGGAATAAGGAATACAAAGTCACAAATCGTCTTCAAGAAGGCAAACGTCCTATGTACGCCATTGTTTTCAACTTCATTGATTCTTGATTTTACAATGTTTTTGCTACTGTTGGTGGCAATAGGGTAAATAACTAAATATCCTTTTTATTCTTTCATTGATTTTGTTGGTTTATTTTGTTTTTTGATGTTACTGAAGAAACAATGAAGAATCCAATCAGATCTAACAATATAAACAATGAGAACATCTAAAATTTGCGTAAAATCGAAAATTAAAGCAATAGAAAGCAATTAAACCACAAATTAAATTGAGAAATATCGATTACCTCATCACCATCGTCTAAGATCTACCGACTGATCGAAAGCAATGGGATCTGAGACTCGAGGAGCTATGCCAATTCGATCAAGTAATTGAGTAATAGTATTCGTTTAGACTCCAAGGCCTTTACGAGCCTCCTCACCTATAATTTTGGACTTAGTCTTTGACTCAAAAGCAGAGCTTATATACGACAAGTCTGTTTTTTGGGCAGCAATTGGTTTATGAACCGGAAGCATTGAGGAAATTGGATACTAAGAGTAGTCTCAACGAAGTAGTCGTTTTGGCTATGGAGGGCGTGGCATGAACCAGGTTAAATCTACCTCGACAACCACCCCTTCTTAGACGTGCAAGGGTCGCAACGAAACGGCAACCAAATGCCCCAGCAACCATTGAATTTTAGACATGCAAGGGTCGCAGAGAAATTGGGAGGTTAGAGAAGAAGAGAGGAGCAATTTTCAGATCCAGAAGAATCGTGAAGGAGAAGTGTTTTTCTTTTCTTTTTTTTTTTAATTCAAAAGAAAATAGTGCCTACTTGCTGACGTGGACCAATGGCAATGGGTTCTGTTAAAAGAACAGTAATTTCCCCAATACACTTTTATATATGTAATAGATGTACAAAAACCGCAGCAAATGTACCGCAACAGATGACAATTTTTATATACTAGTGATTGTTTTACTTTAGTTTTTAGTAGTTTAGCTAGAATTTCCACAAAGTCCCATTACACAATTTACACTTTTTAGAGCTAATAGAATTTAATCGCTTCCCTAAGGATTTAATCCCTACTTCCTTAGCTATATTAGTTAGTGTTGTTTGGTTTATTATTGAGAGGTGTGTGACAACCAGCATCACTTTGGCACAGGAACAATGTTGGCAATCCAATTAGCATATTGAGCCACCATGATGAATCTTGCCTTTAATTGCTTTATTACCTCGTCCCGAATTTTTGATTGGACTTCTGGCTTCATTCTTTTGAGCCTTTTCTTGACGGGCATGGCCCTCTGGTTCAGAGGGATGGTGTGCTTAGCTATTTTTGGATCAATCCCGGGCATATCTTCAGAGTACCATGCGTATACATCCTTGAATTATGTGAGTGTTGCTATGAGTTCTGCCCTTTCTTGAAGATTAAGTGTAAGACTAATTTGTAATTCCCTTGGAGTGTCATTATCAAAAACGTTGATCTTTTCAGTTTCCACAATTATTGGAGTTTTGTTTTCATGTTCCTCTACAACCTTTATTTTTTCATTATTATTTTGATCTTAAGTTTGTGAAACAAAGCAATCATATAAAGGGGAGAGAGAGAGCAAGGAGACGAAGACGAGGAGTAAGCAAGGGAAGTCATATTATTGAATTAATTAAGAACAACGTTGAAATTAGCTTTAGTGACAGAATCTAAAGGACGGACAGGCTCCTTGACAAGCTTATTAGCAACTATAGAGTTTTTAGAACTAGACATCTTAATAGTACTAGACTCAGACTCAGAATCTGACTCGCTTTTAAACTCATCAAAACATTAGGCCCTCTCCTACGCTGAAGTCCAACATCATCCCTTCCAGCACAGTAATCTTCACAGTCTTGCGACATCCTCTAACCACTTGACTTGTAAGAGTGATTAGCTTTGTTGGATCGAAGGCTTCAGTATTCATGAACAGCTCTTATTCGGTTGGTGGAGCACGTTCTAACCCGAAGAGCAATCCAACTCCTTGTGCATCAAGATAATCCTGTTTGGATATCATTTTCGTGATTGGGGTGGTCTCATTTTCCATGAAGTCACAGTCGGAAAAGATTTCCAATTTCGGACACCTGATTCCATAAGTACCATAGAATGGTTCGGGAAATTCAAAATAAGGGAAGTTCTTTCCTTCTTTTAAGAATTTCTTGTTTAAGGTAAGAGACTAGGGGCGAATCTCGATGTCTCCATCATTTTTAGCTATTTTCTGCTTTTGGTGATCCTTATAGTCTTCCTGGGTTTGAAAAGTACGCTAATCCGAACCGATCATTCTTAGGTTGGAGGTTGAAAAGGGCAGCAGCAAGAGCCCTCCTTGATTCCATATGTATTCTGGGCAAGTATCCTTGATCGCGAATTAAAGTATTCACCACAAGGTTTGACTGAGGATCAAAGTAAAAAGAGGCTTTATCTCCTTCTTCAATGGTAGCAATTGAGAATCCCCTTAAGTCTTCATCATGGTCATCATGTTCGATTTTGATGATAGGTTGACCGGTGTCCTAGGTCCTCATTGGAGGAGCACCAATAGTAATTACCACCCCTTCTAGCATGAACTTGATCTTTTGATGAAGAGTGGATGGAATCGTCCATAGTTCAAGAAGCCAAGGTCTTCCTAGGAGAAGGTTAAAGCTAGTTTTAATATCCATGACATGGAACTTAACCTTCTTCTCTACTGGTCTTCTGAGCAAGTTGAGCCATATGACCCCATAGTGTCCCTGGTTGTGTTGACGCAGGCTCGAATGGCTTGATTACTAGCGCTGAACTCTTCTTGCAATATCCCTAGCTTTCAAGCGGTTCTCAAAGGGCACACATCGATAGCCGAGCCATTATCAATCAAGTTCATAAATATGATGAGTTGTCTACTTATGACGATGTTGTAGAGAGCTTTATTATGGCTTGCCCCATTGGTTGGAAGGTCCGCATCAGAAGTGGCATAGCCAACTCCTGGAAGAAAGGGAAATCCTGAGAAGGTTGCGTAGCACGGTTGGGCTCATAGATCTCGGGATCGTTATCCATTCGAGGACGGTAGACCTCCTCCACAACACGAGCTGGCTCCCCAGTAGTGGATGCTCCCGCTGTCCCATGAAAAGGTTCAAAACTTAGCTCATGTGCCTAGAAAGAGAAAACTGTCAAACACAACATTAAACAATAAAAGGAAGAAATCGTGGAGAAGAAAGATTCTTAATTTTTCCTGCGTGATATCAACTCCTTCATCTTCTTCAGTCGGTACTTCAAGGCATTAATAACCTTCAGTGCATGCGGCATCCTCCCACGAGGCATCGATGGTAAAACTATTTTTATATAAATGTTAAAAAACAATTAATCAAGGATAATAGGGAACTTACTTACCGAACGGACTACGGAAGGAAACAATTGGACGGTGAAATGCTTGTCCACCGGGGCCTCAGAGATTGTCTCCTTGTAAATCACCCCATAAACCTTGTAGTCGTAGGTGAAATCAACGTGAGGGAGATGGCCGTAATCATATGAACACTGTAACAGATAAAACAGACATGTTATAATTCTTGATATATGCAAAGCTATGTTTAAACATGTACGAAGGCATATTAACTTACCACCTCAACTAACTAAACCATGTTTGCTAGACGTCGAAGGAGGTATGTCTGATAGGTCCTGTCAGGATAGACAAGAGACATCCATGGTGCGAAGTGGTCAGTAGCAACTTGTCACCGAGGAACCTGGTTGTAGAGAGCCTTGTGGCCAACTATCGTCGTAGGGGGGTCGTAAGGGATGATGAAGTCATCCGAGCTATATCGCCAAACTACACGCTCTCCTATGTACCAGACGGGAAGCACATGATCCTAAAAGTAGCAATGATGAGCCGTAAGTAGAGCAGCATAGACAAAGCTTCCAGGGATGCCCACCAAGTCCACCCAAGGGCAAAATCGAATCTTCAAAGAGTCATGAATGACATCATCATTAAAAAAATAGTGAAATGATTGTAAACATACCTCCTCTACACGAAGCTTTCGAATGATACGGCAAGCCTCGTTGTTCCCCTTGATCCACTACCATCCCTACAGCTCTCCCAGGAGGTAAGGACGGGGTGGATACGCTCCTTAGAGCGAAGATGAGCTAAGCGGGGCAGGTAGTGAAAGGCCCAGGACTACAAAATGCAACGAGAAATGAAAATAGAATAAATATATAATGAAAAGAAGAGAAGGAATTTCTTTTTACCCCAATAACCCTCCTAAAGGAGGCAATGCCAATAGCCACAGAGTCGTCCATCTGACGACATGCAACCCTCATGGCTCGAAGGAGGAATGCATATCCCAAACCTTCCCAATCATCGTCTTGTCAACGGTTAGGGCACCAGAGATGAGAAGAAGACAAAGAATGTGGACTTTTTGTTCCTTACTAGTGTCGCGCAAGGTGAGACCCTTGCACAAGTTCACACTACTCATGGACTTTCCCCTACCTATCGACTCAATGATAGATCCTAGAAGCTCCTCGGTAGTGGAATGAATAGGGGTAAGATCAATGTTGGTCACCACGCTGGAAGAAGAAAAAAGAAGGCTAGTAAGAATAGAGAAGTCAAAAGGGATGATGGTCATCTCATCGCAAGGTAAGTGAAAGAAGTTAGTGGTGTCCCACCACCACTCTAGGAGATTAAGAGTTAGCACATGAGAACTCTTAATCGTCTCAAGGGATTCTAAGCCCTAAATGAAGTCGTCAAAAATTCATCCCAAGAGTAGAACGAGGAGATCATGATCCTATTGTTTCTTAAGAGCAGCATAGCCATCCAGAAAAGGTCTCATCGATCTGTATGACCTCAAGTGATGGTCATCCTATTATAGAAACGCAAGTTATCAGAAAAACTCGGAAAGATAAGAAAGAAAATGGTAATAATTGTGTAAGAGCTTACATGGCCATGTAAAGGAAGGTAGGAGATATGCTGAGAACGATTGAAATCCATAATATCGGCTTTCCACTCCTTAGGCTTCCATATATTCCTTTTAGAGGACACTTGCCGCACGTCCTCAGCCTCCGGATGAATTTCATCCCCTGTGTTAGACCTCTAAAGTTCAAATATAATATTTGAGTTTAAATTTCGGCAGCATAACAGCTGTATATGGGCGTTTCCCACAAAAAACTATTAACTATGGTCATCTAACCACGTGCATTAAAATTTTCCAAACCCCAAAGCAGCCATAACAAATGACCAATAAAGCTAATTTCAACAATTTCAAGCTTTAACTTCCCATACTCTCCAAGGTTGATGGAATAAGGGGGGCTAAGGTGGACAATAAAATAACTTCACGATGTCAATGAGGTTACATGGGATTTTGGCAAAAAGCGAGCAATTTTAAAATTTTAAGATCTAATTTTGAACTAAAATCAGAGGGATGAGCTTCTATACCAAGGAATGTGCAAATAATTAGAATTAAGCCAACTCATACCAATTATGTGAGTTAGTAATCATTTTTAAATCATTAAGCTAACTCATATGAACTATGTCAGTTAGTTACCATTTTTACAGCATTAAGCTAACTCATATGAACTATCTAAGTTGGTAATCATTTTTTCTTCATTCAACTAACTCATAGGAACTATATGAGTTAGTGGCCATTTTCACACAACTATAGTAATATATATGAACTATGTGAGTTAATATACATGTTTACATACCTAACTAACACACATGAACTATGAAAGTTAGTGATCATTTTCAGCATTATTAAACTAATTCATATGAGCTATGTGAGTTAGTCGCTAATTTTGCATCAAAATTTTGCTAATTCATCATTTTCAAGTCATTATCACCACCAATTTACAAAATTTAAGTCATCATCAACTACTTACTATATTAGTTCATATGAAATAGTTCGTGACCAAAGTTGAAAATTTTTCAAACATCATCAAAATTCAATCACATGTCACTCTTAATCTAAGAGTATGTCATCTTCATAAAACCAACAAGTTCAAACATTGAAGCATTCAGTCATTCATTCATTCACCACCACTACTACTACTACTGCTACTACTACTACTACTACTACTACTACTGCTACTCCTACTGCTACTGCTGTACTACAACAACAACTACTACTACTACTACTACCACCACTACCACTACTTCTACTACCACTACTACAACAACTACTACTACCACTATTACAACTACCACTACCACTACAACTACCACTACTACCACCACTACTACCACTACCACCACCACACTGCTGCTGCTACTGCTGCTGCTACTGCTACTGCTACTGCTGCTGCTGCTGCTGCTACTGCTACTGCTACTGCTACTACTACTACTGCTACTGCTACTACTACTCCTACTACTCCTACTACTGCTACTACTGCTACTGCTACTGCTACTGCTACTACTACTGCTACTCCTACTGCTGCTGCTCCTACTGCTGCTGCTACTGATACTGCTACTACTACTACTGCTACTACTACTGCTACTACTACTACTACTACTACTACTACTACTACTACTACTACTACTACTACTACTACTACTACCACTACCACTACTACCACCACTACCACTACCACTACCACTACTACTACTACTACTACTACTATTTTATCTGGGGATGGTTCGAATAAAGGAAGAAGGAAGAAGATGGTTGAGCAAAGAGGAATTACAAGAACAAAACAACAAATAACGAGAAAAAACACGAAGATAAGCCAATAAGGTGGGCACCCACTTGAGGGCTCAAGTGCTCAATAGGTGTAGGGATGCCTAGCCAGTGCTCCTGCGCTTATTGGAAACTTTTTCCGTCCTTTGTGGGGCCCACGTCACACTTTTTTTTAGGGGGAGGGGGGCTTCATTTCGTCCTTCGAACAAGATTTGCTTTTGAGATTCTGATATTCTTGCACACTTGTTTGGCAACATGTGTCAATTACTAAAATGCCTTTGAAAGTCAACTCATATCAAAATTACTAAATGCCCCTAAAAGTCAACTCAGGTCAAAATTACAAAACTGCCCCTAAAAGTCAAATAAGGTAAAGATAACAAGAAACGATAAGTCAAGACATCACATATTCAAACAAATGTCTTCTACAACATTTCCCTAACGCCAAACCGAGCCTAAAGTGGAAATACTTTTCTCACATCGTCAAACAATCAACCTCAACAAACGACAAGTCACCAGATGGTACATACGCCTACCCGGAACCTCATATACGATCACACATCATTTAAAAGAGATTACCGTTCTCGAGAAATGTGGCACTTTCCGAGAATACTTCATATCATAAAAGGTAAAACTAACCTTTGTTTTGCAGGTACCATATACTTCTACTCTCATCTTACGAGACTATACGTCTCTACAGACTCAGTCAATGTGGGGGCTAACTGTAGACACCTACATTTGGTCCCACCCAAAGGCCTGTGATTAACGTGTACCACGTCACAACATGTCCAACTTCTGTTAATTGAATGCTTGAAATAACAAATCAAATAAGTAAATGATTGCCGGACATAATCGATGATAAGTTCCGATGGTCGAGTTGCGATTTATATTATTTTCCTTTAACATCACATTTTATTATTTTATCGTTCACATTTTATTTTATTTCATTTCATTTCACTTTAGTTTATTTTATTTTATGAATTTCATCAGAAACTAGAAAAATTAATAAAATGCACAACTCGACCACGTACGTCGAACCTTCTACAAGAATCTGGGAGAATCCGTAGGAAATAAGGTAACTTTAGGTTTATGGAAGTGAATAAAATGAAATCGATGATCAAATCTCGGATTATGGAAGAGAATATCACGAATCTTGAGAGAATGGAAAAGAATCATATAATTTCTATAATCCAGACGTCGAGCTCCTACACGCTTGACGAGCGCCTAGGCTTCTAGCGAGCGCTCAAGTGTTCACTGGGCACCTATGCGCTCAGCGACACCACCATGGCCCCTATAAATACTCAAAATCTCCGACCTTCATGACACACTTCAACACACATCTTCACACGCCCTTTCTCTCTCTAAAATCCTTCTAAACCTTAAAACTTCTTCGATCATCTTCATAAACTCTAAACAAAATTTCTGATTTTAAGTATTTTTTTTTTTTTTGTGATTATTGCTTTCTTAGAAAATCAATAGGTTTTAACTAATTTATGAAAAATTGACTTAATCATGGCTAGGTTTTCCCTTAAAATCAATCTTAAGTAGAAACATGAACTAGGTTGTTTTTATGATCATGTTACATGTTTATTACTTTTATAACCTAAAATTCATGTTTAACTACAGGACTTAAAGCATGTTCAGACATAAAGTATAAATAAACCATGTAAACCGGCTTAAGGTCCTTAATCTTGATTAATTCTAAAGCAATCACCCTCATATGTTGTTAGAAATTATGTTTGCATTAATTAAAACTCGCCTCGTAGTGTTCCTATGTGCTTTTAGGACTAAAATGGAAATATCTATGCTATAATTAAATATTATGATTGTGAAATTATGTATGAGACCAAGTAGAGGCCGTTATATGCGGGGGGACGGTGTGAACTACTCTTGTCCTTAACCTCGTCCCCAAATCTAGAGATATGACACCTTTTCCTTGACTGTAGATTTGCCTTCGGGCTAGATCTAATGGGGTTCCATGAGCTCCCGAAAAGAGCATGGTGGAAACTTCTCAACTTGGGTTTTGGCCTTCTAGACTCACTCCATAAGCCAAGCATACTCACACTATGCAAACAAACTAAATCCAGTTAATGTTCGTAAAAAGATCACATGAGCCTCCAAAAGCATCAGGCCCACACCTATTTTTCGGTATTTGTTGGAAGGCTGTTAGTTCAGAGACATATTCTGCAAGTTCGTTTTTACCCCTGGGGTGACTAGACCGGCATCCCTAGTAGTTTCGGCCATGATTTTTGGCTTTCTACTACCCGTTGCCACTTCTCGGACCATGAATTCCCAGTCTGGTACATGGGAGAGCGCGTAGTGCTGCAGCATGGCCTAGACAGCTTTGTCAGGCCTCATGACCCTCGTGGAAAAGGCCTTATTCGACCTTGCCAATCGGATTCAAGCCCCTTACTTTGAGTTCAATCCTTGGATGTCCCTTGCTTGTCTACTCAGACAAGGTGTAACAGACGGACCTCTGTCCACATTTAGCGATGTTGGTTCGTGGAGTCTCGGTGGTGAGTTCAACAATATTTGAATCATAATTATACATATTATTATTATTATTGTTGTTGTTGTTGTTGTTGTTGTTGTTGTTGTTGTTGTTGTTGTTGTTATTATTATTATTATTATCATCATCATCATCATCATCATCATCATCATCATCATCATCATTATTATTATTATTATTATTATTGCTTGAAATGTGTTACTTTTATAGTCGCCATATGCCTCTGTTCGCCATCCTTTCGTTGACTTTTCATATGACTACAAGGTTGATGGGCGAATGTATGAGGACAGGATTCTCGAGGAACCTTTAGACTGGCAGTTCGCGGTTCAAGCTCTTCCTCGGGTGGTGCAGTTGGTTAGTGCATTTGACATTGTTTCATGAATTTTGTCTTTCTTTTGGCTCTCCCTCTCTTCTTTTTCATAATTTTCCAAAATTATAGATACCTTGTGAAGGCGGTGTAAGCCTTAAGGGTGATTGACGCCTTGAGGTATTAGGCTAAGAAGCTGAAGGAAGCATTATCCTTTAGGAGTTGAGACACAGGGGCAAAATACTATTTTCCCTTCATTTTATAACCTTGTCATTTAGTTTGGTAATTTATCATGAATTCTGATGGTCGTTCTTCTTTTCAGGTACGAGAGATGAGTTCTGGCACTCATACTGGTGCAGCAGGAGCTTCTACTATTAGGGAGCCATCATAGGTCGAGGTTCAAGTGGAGGAGGTTTAGCACCCTTGAACCAATATTATTCTCGTGACTTATGAGCTGGGTAGCTCTTCTCAGCCTTCTCTTGAGTTCCCTTTATTTAGATGCTGGATATAGATTATGTTCCTTCCTCCATAGCTGATGCTGGCGGGTCACACACTCCGAGTACCTCGGAGTTGTATTTTTCTCTCGGCTTTACTCCGCTTGAGGATCCTTCGGCTTCTCGAGGACCTGTGACTTAGGGAGCCTAGCTTTCATGCTTTTGGGTTATGCATGCATGATGTATTCTATTTGAGGATGGTTTGACTAATGCTAATATATATATTTGACTTTGATATATATGTACCTTATATGTTTTATTTTTGACTTTTGTATGTTGACTTTGACTCTCCCAACTATATGGACTTTTAGGCATTGACTTTGACTTCTATGTAATGAATTTGACTTTGTCTCAAGGGGACCGACTTTCCCCTTACAAAAAGAAACACAAAAAACCTCTTACAAGTGAAAACACACAAACATCAAGGAAGGTATGCACGAGAATTGAGAAAAAGGAAGAAAAAAGAGGAGAAGGGGGGAGGGGTAGTGCTGTGCGCTGGTGGGCGCCCCTATGCTATTGCTGGCGTACTTTTGTCAACAATTAGTCTATATAAACCCCCTTAGTATGTAGAGTTGTATCATTAGTTCTTGTTTATTCCTTTAATCGTCCAAAAAACTTCGAGAATTCTTTCTTTGTTGTAGTTTGAGAGATGATAGCTCGCAGCTTTGAGTCATTGCTTAATGAGTTGTTGTCGTAGTTGAGTCAGAAAGAGAAAGATGTTCTTTGGAGCTACGGGGTGTGAGGCATTAACAAAATTAAGGTATGCTCAATTGGATACTAATTTTATTTATGCTTCCATTTGATTTTGAAACCCAAATTCACTTTGCTTCAATTTTTGTGAAAGAGAAATTACCCCCTTGCCTAAAGAACTTAGTGCTATAGTAGGATTGTCATGTAATGGATTGCCTTGTCTCCCCAACGCTAGTGAATAATTTTGTCCTGAGTTTGAGCACTACTTGGGTCTTGATGAATGTGCCATGGGTAGGATTGTTCATGGAAGAGAAGTTGGCCTTGTAGAATTAATTGAGCATTTAAAATTGTTAAAGCGACTCGTAAAAGATACAAATGGAGAGCATTGTTGTTTTGTTTATTTGCTCGCTTTTTATTTGTGAACAGCTATGCTTCTATTGGTCATGCTTCTTTGGTCAATATTGTTGAGCAATTTGAGAAAAGTAGAACTCCCATGCCCCTATGCACTGGCATACTTTTTATGGTTGTTGATTGTTTGAAGAAGGATGCCCATGCTCTTTTGACAGGCTGCCCTTACTCCTTTCAGAAAGTATTTAAATACTTAAACATTTAAATTTCCAAGCATTAAATTGGTCATTTAATACTTTGAATTAATATTTACATAATTGATAGTCGAATTTCAAGTATTAAATAGCTCATATAATACTTGAATTAATTTATGAAAATAATAAACATTTAAAAAACAAATTATTCGAATCTCAAGTATTAAATAGTTCATATAATACTTGAATTAATTGATTTAAAATAATTAAAATTCGGACTTCAAATATTCGAATGTCAAATATTAATTTTTAGTATTCAATTTTCAATTATTAATGTTTGAATGTCAATTATTAAATAGTTCATATAATACATGAATTTATTCGGATATTTCAATATTTAATTTTAAACTTCAAATATTAATTTACTCAACCATTTAAATATTTAGTGTTTAAATTTCAAATATTAAATAGTTCATATGACAACTGAATTAATTTATTCAAATATTTAAATATGTAATTGTGAACCATAAATTGAATTTTCCACGCATTAAATGGATCATAAGGAATTTCAGTTTATGAAAAAAATTGAGTTATGGTTCTGAATTATGATTTTTCTTACTTCATTGCAATTTTTGGAACGTTTGACTCATGGAGTGCCTGGATTTGATGGAGCCCCCAACTAACATTCCAAGGTACACCCTTAGAAAACTATATGGACACCATAGCCATCCCCGCCATGGTATTGTCCATGAATTGATGCTGATCCTTACTGATAGGAAGATTTACAATTGTTGGACGGTGTCTTAGTGGTGAATAAGGAGCATGATATGTTCTAAGGATATTGCTTATGTTCGCATTGCTAGTTTGACATCATTGACCTTCTACTGTCCTTCTAGAGTGATGAGGCAATTTGGTAAGAGACAGCTAATCCCTTACCATGATACTGTGAAGCCTGATGAAAAACCCGTGATGTAAGGCATTGCAAGAAATTGGAAGATGAATTGGGAGAAGCGCCCAAGGATCACGGTGAGACCACTGCCAGAATATTATGAGAAGGTATTTAAACATTATTTGATTTAGATGAAAGCATATTCTATGTCTATTCGTGCAGAGCCAGCAAAGTGAAAGGAAAGAGCATGGATTTGCTAAGGAGAGGTTGGATGAGAGGCCTAAGATCACTTCTACCAAAGATAGGCTTGGTCCGAAGAAGGTCCAAATTTGGGAGAGACTGGAAAATCTTCCTCCTTTGAAGATCAATACACTGCTCCTAATAGAAAAAGAGACTCAGGGAGGAGAAACACACCAAAGGAAAGGGGAAGGAGAAGATAGAGGAGGCTCCAGGGAAGTAAACATGTGTCCCGAAGAAGGAGATTGAAAGAGGTGAGAGTTCGAAGACCAAGGAAGAAGAACCTAGGGAGAAGGCTAAGAAAGAATGATTGCATTTGTTTTACATATTTTGCTATTAATTCATTGAATAAGGCCCGCGTGCCATGATTAATCTATTGCATTATTAAATAAACAAACATTTATTTATGATTAAATTTAGCATTGTTCATGCTTTCATTGTTGCAATAAATAATTACTTAAAATTAATTAATTAATTTTGAGTAACAATTAACTAATTTCAAATAATCGGGACATAACTAATATAATTCCAATCAACTTAAATTAATTTGATTTTGAAATTAGCTAGCGATTACTGTAGAAATGATTTTGATTATTTATGGACACATATTAGTTACCTTGCTTGCTAGTGTTGAAGTAATCCTGAGAAATCCTTTAGAAATTCAAAACCTGAATAATAGCCTAAAAATGGTAATATAAAGATTATAATGATGATGACGACGATGATGATGATGATGATGATGATGAAGAAACTAAAGATGATGGAGATGAACTAAATTGGCCAATTAAAAAAGTTTATCTCTCTAAAATGATTTTCTCTAACTTCTCTCTAGAAACTTGCTTGCTTGCCACGGTTTTTTGATTGTTTTTCTGAGATTTAGCCATGGCTAAAGGTAGGAAGGTCAAAAAATCATCTCAAAAACAGAAGAAATTGAATAATGTAGTTGTGAATGATTCAGTTGTGGAAAATTCTGAAAATTAAAAAAATAAAAAACCCAAAATGATCACGAAATTCTTGAGGATGAGATTGTGAGTGATGTTGAATCTGGGCATACTTGGTCTGAAGATTCTATTTATGATGGTCCTTCTACTCGTCTTGGGAATAAGAGTAGAGGTGAGTTGGTGAATAATCAAGTGACGAATTGGATAACCGTTACTCGCAGAAACAGGGGAACACGCTCTTCTGGGATTGCTAGTGGTGGAGCGTTTGTTACGCCTTGTGCAATGAGTGGTGGAGATGAGGCTGTTGGTTCGTTTGTTATGGGTGTCATGGAGGTTCAGATTGAGGTGCAAGGTGGAGGAAATGGGTCTGGTACAGTTCCATTGAATGAGAATGCAGAGAAGGGTCCTATGGCAGAACCACATGTTCCATTGCCTCCATGGAAATCTTCATTGTTTGGAAATTATAGGGAGGATGGCTGGAACCTTGATTCTGGATCTGGTAAGAGCTCTGAAACTGAATCTATTAAAATTTCTCATGAAGATATTCAGGATGAAGTAGATTTTTGGGATAGTGCTTTGGTTTGCTTTATTATATGGGGGGGGG
>PYUH01000586.1:434137-523424 GCA_016808085.1 Suaeda aralocaspica | reverse complement strand
TTTTTTTTTTTTTTTTTTTTTTTTTGTTTGGTAGCCTGATGTATAGTTTTTGGAGCTGTTTTATGAGCTGCCTAGACTGAATTGAGTCAATTTGGTTTGGGTAGGCTTGTTAGGATGTATTTTTTCCTTTTTTGGTAATAAAATTACTTACATTTTACCAAAAAAAAAAAAAGATGATGGCGATGATGAACAAAATGGAAAACACAGAAAATAAAATCATTTTGTGTTTTTTATGTTTATGACAATCAAAGATGATGATTACAAAGAAAATTAAAGAAAATTTTGTGCAAGGATTCATTAAAATTGAAAATTCTCAAATTACAAAAATGCTCTAGGAAACTCTACTTGTCCTTCTTCCAAAATGAAGGAAATCAGGGGGTAGTTATAGGAAAATCTTCGAAAGGAAGGTGGCACTGTGCATGTACACACATATATTCTTCCTTCCCTTTCCTCGAAAATCTTTCCTTTTCCTATTTACTGTCCTTTAGAAGTTCTTACTTGCACTGTGGGATGAATTCCTTGCTCTCGAAAGTCTTTCCTTATCACTTAGGAGGAGAAATTTTCCTCCATCCTTTTCTTTTTGTGGGCTTTCACAAGAGTGTAGGATGTTCCTTGGATTCCTTTCTTGTCCTCCAAGGCTTTCCCTTTTCTTATGGTTTTGCAGAAAGGGCATTTTCAGGTGTCATAGGGGGTTGTAGCTTTTATTTGAAAAATGTGGAAAAATAATGGGAAAATGCTAAAAACTTAATTAACAAATCTTTAGGAGTTTTGGGAATTTTTTTTTTATTTCTAGTAATTTCAGACAAATTTTGGGTAGGACCTTTTGGACACTTCCTAGGACCAGACTATTTAGTGACGTGACACATATTAATCATTAACCTAATGGTGGAGACAAATGTAGGTGTCTACAGTTGTATGTATCTATATCGTCTTGAAGCATGTTAGATTTGGTCCAATTTTTCTTACTGTAATGTACGCGACTACATCGTCTTGTATAATGTTCTTTGAGCTTGCTTGAGCTTGCACATAATGAGTTTTGATAACTAATGTTGATTAAAACTACATTGTTTATTGCTTGTTAGTCCAAAGTATAGAACTTGCGTCTATTGATCAATATCTTCTTAACTCAACATATAAAAGTGGAGTGGACTGAGGGTCCAATATTCTAACACTTGCAATGAAGTGTTTGACGCAAAGATGATAAGTAAGTCACACATTGATCTAAACATGAAGTGCTTAGTTCAGAAGGTAGTTAATTTAGCACATATTATCATTTTCTTATGCAAACAAGTTATCTTTTGTTTACAATATGCAATTTTCATCAATGTTTATGCCCTTAATTTGTAGCACCCTTTTCGACTTTTTAATAATTATCGAACAAACGGAAAAATACCCATGAAGTTCTTCTAAAAAAACGGAATGCTAGATAACCAAGGTGGGATTTTTCTTGAACCATATTGAAATCATTTAAACCCTTCAATTTAAGTTATTTATGATTTAATATTATGTATAAATAACTAGAACAAATATATATTATTGTAGACACATATATTTGGTCCCACCTAATGGCCGATCATTAAAGTGTACCACGTCGCTACAAATCCAACTCTAAAAATTGATTGCTTGAAAAGAACGCCTAGTTTTGTGTCGGAAGTCAATCCTTCACCTATTTGGTCCCCACTCCAAAATCTATACGAGGTCCCACTGCCTAGTCAGCGGGCAGGGGTCTCACTGCCCAGTCAGCGAGTCGGGGTCTAGGGGTGAAACACTCTAGTTAGGCGCTCACCCTTGAGCGCTAGGGTGCTCCTCCGGCGCTCTGGCGCTCGCTGACTTCACTTCTGGCCCTATAAATAAACCTCTTCTCCGACCTTTTCATTCACACATTCGATCATCAATTTACACATTCTCTCATTCTCACATTTTCTCTCTACTTCACGTCTTTCTTACCCTTCCTCAAAAACCGTGCCTTTTTACTTCCTTTCTTTCACAAAACTTTAAACTTATTACTAATTTTATTAACATTATTATTAATATTATAATCATTATTAAACAAAGTTCTTCAAGCTTTCGGTTCTAAGAAGTTGTCGACGATTGCACGAAAGGTACTTCAAATGAGGCCAACAACATCTAAACCTTCGTCTTGTGTTCTTCAAGAGTTAGTTTCACTACAACATAAATGACATTAGGTACCACCCTTAAAATGTTACATTAAGGATTAAAAGCGTTTCCTTAGACAATCAGTAACACTTTTCAAGTGAAACATCTGCTCGTGATACCTATTCTCAAATGTAACACTTTTTAAGTTCAATGGTATCACTTTGAAAAGTGTAACTTAAAACTACTTTGGTATCACTTTTAAAAATATGTTGTAACATTTTGAAAGTGTTACATTGAATACTATAGGTAACGCTTTTTATACTTTAAGTATCATATCCGTTAACCTTAGTAACACTTTCATAAACATTATGCATGTATCATATTCATAACTTTATGTAACACTAAACTAGTGCTAAAGTAACACAATATTTAATATTATGTAACATTTGTCGATCAACATATGTAACACTTTTTTTTTTATGTAATAATAATAATAATAATAATAATAATAATAATATATAAATCAAATATCTATGTGTCAATACACCCCACTCATTTCAAATTATACACTGATGGTAGTCATTCAAAGACATTTAAATTAAAATAATGTAGTTAAAAACATCAATAACAAACGATTTAATCTAAAAATGAGTCTCAAACTATTCCTAAACGTTTAATAGTCTTCATTAATTTCTCCATCTTCACTCTCTTTGCTTACTTGCTTCCGTTGCCTATTGCTTACTCCAACGAATGGTTATGATCATTATCTTGGTCCTATAAAAATTGGAAAAAAATAAATTAGCAAAAATAGTAGTAATAAAATCTTCTCGAAACCATTACAGACATTAGAATTTGAATCAAGCTAGTCCCACATGCATTCCATTGCGTTACAGATTAATGATCAAGAAGTCATGAAGTGAAAGATACACATAAAATGTATATAAAATGTTTATAGTTTTTATTTATTTAGAAACTTCGATTGTAACGGGCATATCTTTGTACCTTACAAATTAAGCAAAATTATGAACTTAATTCATACAAAACGAGTAATATCACGACATAGCATGAATCTATCAGTGAAGCATACGGAAATTCAATGGTTTTAAGCATATAAACAATACACCAGTAATGATTTTATACCTGAATAGTGGCACGAAGCATTTCTTGAAAAAACAATTACTCATCATAATATTCAACCTTGAAACATGCTCTTTGGACTCATCTGTAATCAAAATACAATAGTGTTAGTTGTAGTTAGTTCATTATTACACAAGATAGCCTATGTACGATCAAAATGATGAAGAAGAAGACAAGGTTTAAGAACAACATTACAGAAAAAATAATCAATTTAAAAAAAAAATAATAAACCACGAGATCCGAACTAAAGGAGTGCAATAAAGTAGAAAGAATTTAGTTTACCAGATAAGTGGTCATCATCGTGGTGGTGGTGGTGGTGATTTGTCGGGTTTATGAGACTTAGGAAGATGATCCGAAATAACGACATCTCTACCAGAAATAGCCGAAAAGACAATGACTAGTGGCATAGTTGAAGTTCAAGGAAGAAGGCTTCTACTTTTTCAATAGCTTCTCTGAGAGAATCTTCTTCGGATGCCAAGTCAAGAGGTAAGATCTTGACCTCATTCGGTGCATTCTTACCTGAAACAGAACAAAAACAGCTAATATAACATTGAGAATAAGTTCAAACACATTAATTATAGCCTTATAGCCTTATAGCCAACCCCACATAACAAGGTTCGAAATATACCACTAAGTTAATTTTCAAACCGTCCAATTCAGCTTCATTTCGAGCCGACTATATAAGCTTAGCCCCAAAGCTTGCAAATTGCTTATCAAGAACCTCCCCTTCACATTCACATTCATCAAGACAATCACCTTGTTCTTTGACGGGAGCTTCAAGGAGCATTATCAATTCTTTCGAGAAAGCAAAACAACCCAGCGTAGTGGCTCCAAGTGCCAAAACAAACACATAGAGCCTCTGATGTAGCTCCTCTAGGTGATCAAATGAAATCATCTCTTTGTCATTAGGGAGAAGATCTTTTCTAGGATACAAGATATTACAGAGAGAACTTTGTCCATCTTGTAGGCGAGCATTTTCATCTTCACCTGTGCCAAAGCCAATTATTATAAAAAGAAGCATGGCATATGCATCACCTTAATAAGAATGGACTTCATAAACTTAGAAAGGGAGGTTGGTAAAAATGAACCCAAACTTTACAAGTGCTTGATTGAAGATACCGTGTAAGATAATTTTACATTAAATTACAAAAATTGACATTCACTAGGGATCTAAGCTTAGCTAAGGTGTCATGTACTTCTCCAGTGAAACTTTTATCCTCAAAAAAGTATTGTCATTGTCAGAAAATAGTCATAATACCTCATAACAGAAGACCAAATAAGCTCCTTTCATTCCCTTTTGAAAAAAAAAAAGGGTCCTAGACCAGTCTCTGCTTGTACTTGTCATTTAGCAGCCACGAATATCATGTTTTCAATTATAAATTTGTTGAAATCTGCTTTCAAATTTAAAAACTGCTTAACCAAAAATCCTGCAACTGAGGTAGCAGTGAAAGCTTAATGGTGCATTTACAGCATGTTCCTAGTTGCCACAAGTATAATACCAAAAATTTACTACGAATGGGTAGGCGTACAAGAGCAACAATACCAAGCTTTCCTCAAGTCCTCTTCCTTCATTAACTTGTATCAATTGTAATACGTTTTTTTTCTTCCTTTTTGAGGAGGCCAAATAAAGTAAATTGTACTAACCAAATGAACAATGAAATTACAACCCCCAAAGTCATGGGTGAATCCAGGAATTCTAATCAAAGATAGCATTAGCTCTCCATCTATGATACACTAAACAACATTTGTTTTGCTACAATTACGGTTCAATCCATATAATTACAAATCCCAATATAACAAGGCAAGATTAATAACATATCATTGTACTTGAAAATAGCCTTAAGTGATGATCTAGAATATGGTGGACATTTTTCTGTACCCCGTCCGTATTCCTAAATAAATTTGTTACACTTCGCCTATTTGTGCTTATTGAGATAAAAGTTTGAACATTATCTAAGAATACAAATCATCTAGAATATAAAAATCATGACGAAACTAATGAAACACAATATAGCTATACTTTTACTTATATGTAGATCATAAATGATGGTCAAAGTGCATTGTACATATAGTGCCACAAGATAAAGTATAACATCTGAAAAGCAGAAAACTTTGGATGTTGATGTAGGAATATTGGGCCAGAATATGTCAATATATATTTAAAAGATATAGTTGTGAAAAAAAAAATCATTCATTAGTATGGGACAAAAACAGAAAACCAAAGAATAATTTCATAGTGTTCTTCTAGTAGAAGAAATATAGGATAAAAATTTCCTGAACCTGCACCCTTTTACTTCAACACAATAACACATAATTTGCGCTAATCTCAGCCACTGCAGCAGCACTAGTTCAATTGTTTATGTTGCATTGATGATAAACTTATAAAAAAAAAAATTTCATCATTTCGAGGGTAGCATGTGTAACTTATTCCCTAACATGGGTTCGCCTATACTCAAAGTAAGCTATCAAAACATCACAGTGTTCTATCAACTTGTAGTATATTATACTACCCACCTTGCAGGAAGGATGATAAAAAAGACTATATATGCAAGTTACTCACATTAAAAGCAACATTCGCCTCGTAAAAGTTCTACCTCTACAAGCAACTTTATATATAAAATATTTCACTGCTGCCTCAATAGTCAGCATCTCCCATTCCTCACAAGATTATGTGTTTCCTCTAAATCAGTATCATTTGCTCTTAAATCCTAATTTCAATCCCCTAAACTCAGAATTACAAAATAAAAATCGAAGATTCAAATAATCATCTAAAACCAAAATGAACTCTGAATCATTGTCTCAAACAAAACTAATTCAAATCATAAAATTAACAAAACTAATTCAAATCATAAAATTAACAACTAAACATAAAAGAACAACAAACAAAATCTAGAACAACAACAACAACAAATCGAAAACTGAAGAAAAAAACGCTTTAAAACAACGAACAAAAAACGAAACTCTCAATCGAAATCAACAAAAAAATTTCAAAACCCTAAATTTAATATTTAAATCTAGACAACATCACCACCATCAAAACCCAAATCAATAAATAACACTAAAAGTTGGAGCAAAAAATTATCTTTGTCACCGCATCAAAATCCACCATTAAAAACCGAAATAGAATAGATCTAAATGTGAAGAAAAGATTGAAAAAGAGAAAATCCGAATGTGAAGGGAAGATATTGAGATGTAGCGATCGAGACTAAAGATTGAAAGGTGGCTCAGTAGCTGGGAAGAAATATGCGATTGAGAGTGAGAGACAATGAGTGATTTTGAGAGTGAGAGATAAGATAATTGGTTGTTGGATTATTTTATTTAACTGGGAAGTTGAATATTTTGTATCGTTTTTATAAAAAAACGAAGCTAATAGGTATACTATTGGTATTTTTTTGCAAAAACGATACTAATAGGTACATTATTGGTATTGGTTTTTTTGTAAAAGCGACATTATTGATATCATTTTTACAATAAACGATATTATTAGTGAATTATTAGTATCAATTTTTGTAAAAACGATATTATTAGTGTATTATTGGTATCACTTTTCTCAAAAACGATATTAATAGCGCGTTACTAATGATGATTTTTTCACTAGTGATACCATCGTAATTGTAACGGACACCAAACAGGATTGTTACAAAAATTATTGTTTGTAACGGGCGATAAATCAGCCCGCTACAAATAACATTTTGGTGGTAAAAAAAAGCATGGTTTTGTAACATTTTCACATAATTCCTGATACGATAGCCCCATTTGTAATGATCCAATAGAAGGCCCATTACAAATAGGGCATTAAGATTTGGAAATTTTCCACTAGTAGCTACATGTTCGCACCAATGCCTTTACTTATATATTCCAACGGTTTTTGAGAAACCATTGCTAATGTTGTTGTCATAAGGTCAACCATTGCTATAGTCGTTGCCATAAGGTGAGCCATTGCCAAAGGGGTTGCAAATGTTTTTTTATCTAGTAATGCTAAGGAGTTTTTACCAAACAAAGTTTGAAAAGTGAATTTTATATAAATGTACTAGATCGCAATTTGATATAATTAATTTGTACTACATCTTTCAATATGAATTTATGCAAAATATAATTAGTAAAGATATTTCATAATTATAATTAAAGATATTAAAATTTTAGGTTAATCAAGTTAACTCGCAATATATATAAGGAGAGTATCTTAAGGTAATTGTATGCGTTGTCCCACTAATGTTACTAACCAAAAAGTGTTACCAACTAAGTGTTACCTTTTAAAAGTGTTAAAATGGAAGTGCTACGTACCATAAAGTGTTACGTTAAAGTGTTACCAATTAAAGTGTGTTACTATAGAAGTGTTACATATCATAAAGTGTTACATTAAAGTTTTACCTATTAAAAAGTGTTACCTTAAAATATTACATATTATAAAGTGTTACATTTAAAAAAGTGTTCCCACTTCAGTGCTACCTAATGTCATTTATGATGCAAATTTGCATGCTTATACGGTTGTTTTGGTTTATTAGATACAATGAGACGTTATTAAAAGCAAATTTTGGCATAGTGAGTCAATATTTTGTCATGCACATAGAACCCCCTTGGTTGCATTTCATTTAATAAATGTAAAAATACCTCTATCATCCAATTAAAAAGAAAAGAGAGAAAAAGAAACAAAAAAGGAAAGAACATCAAATCAAATAAAAAGGACGATAAGGTACCTCGCATTCATGCATTCATTTAGGACAAGGAGTGACCATGCTAGGCCATGCATTGAGTCTAATTCATGGAAGTAAACCATGATTCATTTCCAAAATAAAAGCCTTATTAAGTCTCATACAGGAAAGAGTCGTCAATCTAATCAGGATAGGCCCAACAATCGGATAAAGCAAAGAGATATTATAGCTTGGGTCAAAGGACGTGGTTCAAAGTGTTCATCAAGTGCTCGAGTCTTCTTAAAGAAGCGTGCTCATCGGAAGACCATTCCGAAGTCAAGGTTTAAAACACTCTAACAATGGTAGGCGAAGATGCTATAGCTCAACCAGAGCACATTGTAGCCAACTTGGCCAAAATGACTGAAATGTTTGAAACTCGCACGGCCAAGATGAACGATCTTGAGAAAGAAAAGATAACCCTCAAATATTTTGAAGCGGATCAATGACAAAGATGCCTATGTTGACCCTCTAGAACTCGACCTCAGCTTGGTGGACTCACTTTCGAAAAAGTTCTCAATCAAGGACTTGCAAAAATTCAAAGCAACTACCAACCCTCGGTTCTTCCTTAGGGGGTTCAAGTTCTATATGGACACAAAGAAAGTTGATCCAAAGCTATACCCCAAAATCTTCTTATTCTCTTTGGAACCTGTTTGCCAAAAGTTGGTCTTTTCTCTTCATGACAAGGAAACGACCATTTGGGAGGACATCATTCATGCCTTCATAACTCGCTACAAGTGTAAGACTCAAGCATCGACTCCCAACGTGAACTTAAGTTTTTCAAGCAACAAGAGAAAGAAGATTCATCACCAATATAGCTCGCTGGAGATAAATCATTGCTCAAATGGTAACTACTCCTCCTAAAAATGAGATGGTTAAAATCTTCATTTCAAACCTTTTGCCTGTATACAGGAATCACTTGAAGTATTTAGGGTTGGAAACATTTCAGGAAGTCTACCGCATTGGTATTGAAATTAAAGATGACTTAATGAAGGGGCAAAATGGGAAAATAGCTACAACAAGAATTACATAGATAGCTCTTCAGAGGAGGATGAGTAGAATCTACAAGAGGCTTTTGAGAACAATGGTGAAAAGCAACACCATCATGAGCAAGAGTCCATAGTCTTCTTTAGGTCGAGCCGGAGAGTCCCTCCACCTAGATTTTATATTTTCCTTCTTTTCACATGTTCGAGTATATGTTATTAGGATTAGGTTGTTTCTCACTTTTTTGCCCGGCCTCATTTTGTTATTTTCAAAATTAATAATAAAATTCCATCTTTTCTCTTAGCCTACTTTTTGTGCCTCAATTGGCCTCATCACTATTAAATCAAAAAAATAAAAAACAAAATATATATATATATATTATTGGACATGCTCAAAAACCTTAAACACCACAAATTCAAACCATTTCCTTCCCTTACACCATTTTTTAGGGTATCCACAACATCGAGTCAACCTCCATCCAACTCCCCTTCATTAGCCAACCTTTGTGCGTAGGAAAAGACGTGTGCTAGAAAAAAGGAGAATTTTGAAAGTCATCAAGTCAAAATCAAAAGTCAAGACAATTTCGAGTTAAAATCAAATATAGAAGTCAAAGCACATATACGTACCTATGAGTCAAACCTTTGCCTTCTAACCAAACCTACATCACAAAGCATACCAAATCTGAAAATCCATCATGCCCAGGTCCAAAGCCAAACCTGAAGGCTAAACCTCAAAATTCAAAATGCAAAAACTCCATCAAACTTTAAACCAAAAACACAAGTCCAATCTCATTAAGTGAGGGTCTTTTGCCAAAATGGCTAATTTAGCCAAAACCAATCACACAAAATATTAGGAGGGTCTTTTGAACTTGTATTTTGGACTACCCCCTATATTATTAAGTAAGGGTCTTTTGATTCCCAAAGTATTTTGGACTACTTTTAATCGTCTACAATCTTTGCTTCCACTACCCCCTACTTTCATATCACAAAATCCAATTCACACCACGAAGCCTTAATAGCCCAAATCATTTAGCTTCTAACAACACAAGGGTTCACTCTTAACCTTATGAATGCCCTATGAGGCTATCACTTTATCTCAAATCATCAAATGCTTTCCAACACTCTTCATATCCAGAGTTTGGGGCTATTTTCACATGCTAGGGGCTCGATTCCCAATAGCCCTCCCATGCACCAAAAGTGGCTTTATCTTGTAAATTTTTATCAAATCGTCATGTCTTTACTTCCTTGATCATCTTTTGCATTAGAGTGAGTGTAGATGCATTCTTCTCTTTTCGTCTCTTTTTAGGGGGGAGAGTCGGTATCCCTCCATTGTCACAAAAAATGGGGTAAATTTTTTATATTCATCACATTGCATATAGGATCACATGCATCCATGCATGATTAAAGGTTATGTTTGAAAGTCAAATCAAAGTCATGCATGCATATAATATTAACCCAAACATGCAAAGATAGGGCCCATCTCTATGAAGTTGAAAATGTTGCAGGACAAAATAGGTTGTTTATTGGGGGCTTTTCCCCAAACAATGTTCACAATTAAGTTACGCCAAGCATCATATCATCAAGCGGTAGTCTCGTCAATCTCTCATCAAGTAAGAATGGGTGAAGCATTAATCAACAAGTTAATCAGGCATTCACATCAACAATCTATTAAATGACACTAGAGACTAGCCTAACAAATAGGTATTGGCTGAACGAGCCAACTTTCAAACATCTCTGTGACAGGGGGCTAATCCCATTAAAAATCCACAAATAGGCATTGGCTGAATGAGTAGACTTTCAAACATCTCCATAACAGGGACTATAGACATCTATATTTCGTCCTACCTAAAGGCCGATGATTAAAGCGTACCACTTCACAACATGTCGAACTTCTAAAATTGATTACTTCAAAAGAATGCCTAATTTATGTCAAGTGTTAGTCGTTCACCTATTTCAACCCTACTCCACAATCTATACAAGGGTCCCAATGCCTGGCCAGCGAGTAGGGGTATCGCTGCCCGATCAGCGAGTTGGGGTCCAGGGGTAAAAACACCTTGGTTAGGGGGTCTAGGGAGGCAACACCCCTCGGACTTTTTTGAAAACTAAAACCATTGCCGAAATAGCGATGATAAGTTCTGATGGCCGAAATGCACTTAAATTACTTTCTTTGATTTTAAACTTATTTTATTTTATTTTATTTTACTTTCATTTTATTTCGATAAATTAGAAAATGACTTAAGCGTGCAAATATGGCCAAGTACGACGAACATTCTAGAATATTCTTAAAGGTTTGTACGAAATTAGGTAAATTTAGGTTTATGGAAGGGTATAAAGAGAAGCATGGAAGAAAATTTCGTAATATATGATAATATTTCAGAATATGGAAAGGGATATTGTAAGTATGGAAGTTTCGAACATTAACCGTGTGAACTCCTGAAATACTACCTTTGAGCTCACAAGTGCCCAAGGAGAGCATGAGCGCCCAAAGTGAGCACTTAGGCACCCAATGAGCGTTCAGGCGCTCACCTTAAGGCATCCATACCCTCAACTCCTAGTGTCCTAACGCTCAGAGAGCACTTAGGCGCTCAAGCCTCTTTCCTACTCCCCTATAAATACTCGACCCCTTTCCGGTCATTGGAACATGTTGACTTGGCCCCTCCTCTCTCATAATTCATCCCCTAGCCTCGAACTACGTGCCTCTCTTCTTCTTTCTCCCACAAAATACTTTCTAGCCAACCCTAAACACCTTAAAACATTATTATAAATTCTAAACACTTTAAGCATTATTATTATAATTTAATTTAAGTGCTTCAAGATTTCGATCTAGGAAGTTGTTTTGACTACCGCATGAAAGGTACTTTGACTGAGGCCAACAACATCATCTTGAGTTCTACAACTAAAGTGTTAGTTTTATGTGTTTAGTGATTTAATTTTATTTCTTAGAAGTTTGACATGTTTAATATAAATTCATGAAATATTGATTAATTAATTAGTTGACTTTTAATTAAAATTAATCTTAGAAAACATTATTCTAGCTAGGTTGTTTATGTGATTTTCATGCTAATTGTTCATTGCTTTTAAATCACCTAGAATCCGTGTTTAATTAAAAGACTTGAAAGCATGTCATCACATAAAGTGGGGATAAATCTTGAAAATCGGCTTAAGGTTCTTAATCATGATTAATTTTAACATGGTCACACATGCATGTTTAATTAGAAGAATATGTGTGCATTAATTGAACTCGCTTAGCAATGTTTCTCCGTGTTTTAGGATTAAACCTGAAATATGTTTGTTATAATTCAATATTATTATTGTGAAATTACATATGAGAACAAGTAAAGGCCGCTATACGTAGAGGGACGTTGTGAACTACTATGTCCTTACCCTTCCTCGTCCCTGAATCCAGAGATATGTGACCTTATCCTTGGCTGTCAACTAGCCTTCGGGATAGACCTAACGGGTTTCCCGAAAGGTGCACGGTGGCGAATTCTCTACATGGGTCTTGAGCTTCTAGACTCACTCCCTAAGCTAAGCATACTAACACGATCCAAACAAACTAAAGACATTCAATGTTTGTAAAAAAGGCATGTAGGCACGACCAAGAAAGCCCTGGGTCCACAAGGGCTAATTCCACTAAGCTCCACAAATAACCAACCCTTACAAACACATCAACTTCACAAAAGGCCTAGATCCACAAGATAGCCTAACCCCGTTATCAAGCTAAATGCTTCTGCAAGCCAAATACAACAAATCTAATAAACTGAAACAATTTTATCATCAACAAAATAACATTTCCCTATGACCAAAGCATGTCAAAAGTGGAAACCAAATACATTGTCATACATCACCATTCAGTAATCAACTTTAGAGACACTTTCATTCTCATTACCACATTCCCTACGAACGAAGTGTGTCTAATACGGAAATCACATCAAAACAAATAATTACATCACTTTCCTACGACCGAAGAGCGTCTATTGTGGAAGGCAATCATATCAATCATCTCATACATCGTTAGGCGATATACATCACCTCAAAAATCCCCTGGAAATCCAGGTCATCATTTTTAAAAGGCCCCTGGAAAGTCAACGTAAGGTCAATACCATCCCAATGAAGACTACATTGTCAAACGATTATGGAACCATGACATCATCACTAAATCTCTAGACACCATCAGACAGTTTTAACATCATCAAGTATCTTCCTACACGATATAAAGTGTCTAAAGGGAGTAAACACATCATTAAGCCTTTCCCTAAACAGTTAAGACACCTGAAGGGAGATTCCTAACGATCAAGGCTCATCTCAAGGTTAAGCACAGACACACTATCATGCATTTCCTATCTGATCAAGGCATTTGGAGGAAAACATTATTCATCCCAAGAATCGAGGAGCATTCAAGGGAACTCCACTCTGACGGAGTGAAGTGCTTCCTAAGGAGATCACATACGTATAGGCGAGACTAACCTTTGTTATGCAAGTACTGAGTACTTTGACTTTCACTTTACGAGGCTAGTCGTCTCTATAAACTCAGTCAATGTGGGGGCTTCTGTAGATACCTACATTTGTCCATGCCTAAAGGATGATGATCAAAGTGTACAATGTTCCAATAAGTCCAACATCTAGATTTGATTGCTATAAAAGAAAACCCAGATGTGTGGGATGAATGTTAGTTGTTCATCTATTTGGGCCCTACTCCACAATCTAAATAGGGGTCTCACTGCACTTTCAGTGAGTCGGGGTCCAGGGGTGAAACGCCCTAGTGGGGGTGTAGGGGATACACCCCCGAACTTTTTGAAACCCATTCCCATTACCAAAAAATGTCGATGATAAGTTCCGATGGCAAAAATGAGCTTAAAGTATTTTTTATGATTTCTATTCAATTAATGTTATTTTATTCTACTCCTTTTAATTTTATTTCTCTTTTATTATAATAATTAAAACATTTAAAAAAAATTAAGTTCACAAATTCGGCCATTTATGGCAAACGTTCTAGAAGGTTTTGTGCGAAATCGGGTAACTTTAGGCTTATGGAAACGTAGAAAACGATTTATGGAAGTGAATATGGGAATATGAACATTCTAAATATGAATCCCTTGTGCGTATATGCGCTTGTAAAGTGTACATGCGCACAAGGGGTCTGCTTTCATAAGTATGGCCTTCCAAAAGTCCCCCAGACATGCGCATAGGCGCAGCTCTTATGTCCCAGCGTAGGTCCTGCGCATGTACGCAACCCCCTTCCCCCGGTTCATACGGTCCAACTTCAAACTTTTTCACTTACAAATACGTTCCTTATCCGATAATTTTCCATCATCTCCAATTTCGTGCACTCAACTCGTAATTCATGCAACCCTCTCTCTTTTTCTCTCTACTTTTGCTCTCTAAAAAATAAGTTTCCAAGCCTCCATTAAACACAATTAAACATTAATTATTTCCCTGAATACAAGATTATTATTATTATTTTTTTTTATTTAAGTTCTTAATCAAGCATCAATCGAAGACGTTGTTTTGACTGCTGCATGCAAGGTACTTCAAATGAGGTCAACATCAACAACATCTGCATTTTGAGTTCTTTTTTTGAGTTAGTGTATGTGATTCAATTGCTTCATTAGAAATTTTACTATGTTTAATTGAATTCATGAAAAATTCATTAATTATAGCTTCACTATTAATTAAAATCGACTTTAGGTAAAAACAATATTTTAGGTTGTTTATTTGATTTTCATGCTAATTGTTTTATTGCTTTTAATCACCTATTAATCCATGTTTAATTACAAGACTGGAAAAACATGTTTTCATATAAAACTGAAGATTAATTATTCGACAACCGACTAGGTACCCATGCACGTTTATTGATCACCCCATGTATGTTATTATAAAAATATGAATGTGTGCATTAATTAAAATCGCCAAGAAAATTTCTATGTGTTTTAGGATAAACCGGAAATATGATTGCTATAATTCAATATTATAATCATGAAATTACATAAGAGACCAAGTAGAGGTAGCTATATGCGGTGCAACATTGTGACCTAGTTTGTCCTTACATTCGGCCCCAAATCCATGACATTGAGACTATCCCAACATTAGAATTAATTTGCCTTCGGGCTTGACCTAACGGGATTCCGTGAGCTCCCGAAAAGAGACTGGTAGTGACTTCTCTACTTGGATTTTGAGTTTCTCGACTTATCCCCCAAGCTAAGCATTCTCACACTACGCAAACAAACAGACATTCGATGTCTGTAAAAAGGGCACGTGGGCCCCCACAGCTCCGAGTTTACAACTATGAACTCGAATGAAGGTTCGCCCTAACAAACTTTGGAGGCGGGTTGCGGTTTTAGTCGGCATTCTTAGCTTAAAATTGTGTTTTCTTTTCGATACATATTGCTTATTTATTATTATCATTATTTTTTTGGGACAATACAAGAAAAAATATTAGAGAATGGTTAATAATTTATATATTTGTTCAATATGATGGAAGAACTAATGTTTATGTCATCAAAAAGCACGCCAATGGTAAGTTTATTGCATTGAATCCATTGAAAGTTGTGAAGGTTCAAAAACAAGAGACTATGGAGAAAAAGAAGGGGGCGTTTTTGACGAGTGTGAGGGAGGTGGAAAGGGAGTTGAACTCTTGTAATCAAGTCTTTGTTCTCATAGCTGAGGAAGTACAAGAAGGTTCCTCATCAATCCCACAAATTTTGAAGCCTTTGTTGCATGAATATGAAGATGTGTTTCCAGATGATCTAGCTACCACCAGGATTAACACCTATAAGGGGCATTGAGCATCAAATAGACCTTATTCATGGGGCTCAAATTCCAAACAAACTAACCTATAGATGTAATCTAGAGGAAACAAAGGAGATTCAAAGGCAAACTGAGGAGCTAATGGAACGTGGATATGTGAGAGAAAGTATGAGTCCTTGTGCGGTTCCTACTTTGATCGTTCCTAAGAAGGATGGCACTTAGAGAATGTTTATTGATTCAAAGCAGTCAACAACATCACCATCAAATATAGATTCCCAATTCCAAGGTTAGATGATTTGCTTGATGAATTATATGGCTCTAATGTGTTTACAAAGATTGATCTCAGGAGTGGGTATCATCAAATTCGCATGAAGGAAGGTGATGAATGGAAAACAACTTTCAAGACTAAGTTAGGGCTCTATGAATGGTTGGTTATGCCTTTTGGTCTTACTAATGCACCTAGTACCTTCATGAGGCTCATGAACGAAGTATTGAAGCCATACCTTGGGAAGTTTGTTGTTGTTTACTTAGATGACGTCTTGGTTTATAGTAGAAGTAATGAGGATCATCTACAACATCTAAGGAGTGTTTTCGAAACATTAAGACAACAAAAACTTTATGGGAAGCTCGAAAAGTGCTATTTCATGGTGACTAGTGTCACGTTTTTGGGATATGTGGTCTCAAAAGATGGAGTTTCTGTGGATCAAGCAAAGGTAGAAGCGATCAGAACTTGGCCTACTCCAACTAATGTCACTTAGGTTCGTGCTTTTCATGGATTAGCTTCGTTTTATAGGAGATTTGTGAAGAATTTCTCATCTATTGTAGCTCCTATGACTGAGTGCATAAAAAAGGACAAGCCTTTTGAGTGGACAAAAGATGCGCAAAAAGCCTTTGAGAGGATTAAGGAGATGCTATGCAACACACCTATTCTTGCATTGCCTGACTTTTCAAAACCTTTTGAAGTTGAAACTGATGCAAGTAATGTGGGGATTGGAGTAGTATTGGTTCAAGGGAAGAAGCCTATTGCTTACTTTAGTGAGAAATTGATTGGAGCAAGGTTGAACTATTGTACTTATGGTAAAGAGTTTTATGCCATTGTTAGAGCTCTTGACCATTGGAGTCATTAACTAAGACCTCACCACTTCATTCTATATTCTGACCATGAATCATTAAAGCATATTAATGGCCAGCTGAAGTTGAATCATAGACATGCCAAGTGGGTGGAATTCCTACAATCTTTTCACTTTTCATCGAAGTACAAAGAAGGCAAGTCTAATGTTGTTGCAGATGCTTTCTCACGAAGTTATGCTCTTATTAGTGTGTTGAATTGCAAGTTACTTGGTCTAGACATGATCAAAATATACTATGAGCATGATGATAATTTCGATCCTATATTGCAACAAATGGACAAGGGTGTTATGGGCTCTTTTGTGATGCATGATGGGTTCTTATTCAAAGGTAATCAATTGTGTGTGCCTAAGTGTTCAATTAGAGAATTGTTTGTCAGAGAAGCGCATGGTGGACGGTTAGCAGGGCATTTTGGCATTACTAAAACTCTCAACATGTTACAAGAACACTTTTATTGGCCTAAAATGATTGTAATGTTGAAGCTATCATAGCTCAATGTGCAATCTGTCAATTGTCCAAAGCTTCTTTTCATCAAGGTCATTACACACCATTGCCTGTTCCCGAAGGTCTTGGGAAGATGTCTCTATGGATTCCATTGTGGGATTACCTAGAACTGCAATAAGCAAGGATTTTATCATGGTTGTGGTAGATATATTTTCGAAGATGGCTCACTTTACACCTTGCCATAAAACAGATGATGCTATGAATGTTGCAGACCAGTATTTCAGAGACATTGTCAGGCTTCATGGAATTCTTAAGATAATTGTGAGTGATATGGATATGAAATTCATGAGCTATTTCTAGAAGTTTCTATGGAAGCTTGTTGGCACAACATTGCTCTTTAGTACATCATGTAATCCTCAAACTGATGGGCAAATAGAAGTCACAAACAGAACACTAGGGGGTATTGTTGCGTGGTTTGGTGAGCAAGACACAGAAAGATTGGGATTTGAAGCTTGCACATATAGAGTTTGCCTACAATAGGTCACCTACTTTTGCTACTAAACACTCGCCATTTGAGGTTGTTTATGGGGTGAATCCTAAGTTACCTATTGATCACGTTGATATTCCAAAGGGTGAATTGGTGCACAAAGATGCTTTGGCAAAGATTGAGTACATGCAAAAGCTTCATACGCAGGTAAGGGCTAGAATTGAAAAGGTGAACGATCAATACAAGGCTCGTGCAAATAAGAATCGTGATTAACATACATTCAAGGAAGGAGACTTGGTTTGGCTACACCTAAGGAAGGAAAGATTCCCAAATAAACGCAAGAACAAGCTTATGCCTAGGTGTGATGGTCCTTTCAAGATTTTGAAGAAAATTGGTGACAATGCTTATCAACTTGAATTGCCAGGTGAATATGGAGTCCATGCTACTTTTAACATTGGTGATTTGACTTCTTATGTTTTTGATGATCAACTTTGAGGTTTAAGGACAAACTCTTTTGAAGAAGGGGAGGACAACTTCGAAGGTTTGATTGAAGCTGCTAATAAAGGTGCAACCATGGGGGAATTGATTGCTTATGGAGACTCAAGTCTTATGGGTGCATCTAGGGTTGGGATTTGCGTGTGCATGGTCACACATATCTAGGTGGGCAAGCAAATCAAAGAAAGATGGTTGATAAGGGGAATAAGTTGATTTTGCCTATGAGTTTTTATCCCCCCATTTCACTTGATAGGTTTTTTCTCATATTAGGCATTCAGTCTTTCATTTCTTGGTGGGTCTTAATTATCATTTACAGTCTTAATTACATGGAAAATGACTTCTTGAAGGTTTCTTGGTTAAAAGATTGAATCTTGAAAGGTTTCTTGAAGATTTGAAGCAAATCTTGAAAATTGCGCAAATATTGGAGCATCTTATATGGCGTGAATTTTGGGCGATTTTGATTGAATCTATAGGACTCCAAGATTGCATCAATAATCTATGCTAAAAAAACATATTAGCTAAGATGCAAATATCGTAGCGAAGCTTATGTTTGACAATATATGGAGTATATAGAGTAACATATATACAAGGCTTTGCAAAAAAGAAAAAAATGCATATATACGAGTACATTTTAACAAACGCTCGTGCATTGCACGGTGTCACAGACCGACTATTTGTCCCACCCATAGTCCTTATGCATAGGCATAAGGATCCCCAGGGGGAGCTGCTCGTGGGCTGTCAAGTAGCACCCTCCCCCTTATAGTAGGCAGTTTAAGGAAAAGATAGTGCTACAGGATAATACTCGATATGCAGACAAGTAGTACTTTTAAGGCGGCAGTGACTTCCCCAAATGGGCTCAAACTTGACATGGGGGCTGCCTACAGTGTGGAAGGCTCTAGAACCTCGTTGAAAGGTCTAGAGTTGAATGGGACGTTCCGAAAGGTCCCGGAATAATATGGAGCAAGTTGCTAGGATATTCTTGAGTGAGTGGCCCTAGAATGTTCTAGTATGGTCTAGTGTTGTCATGGGGATTCTAGAGGGGTGTCTCTAGATTTCTCTAGGGTGTGTGGAGTGTTCTAGGAAGGATGTTCCTAGAATACTCATGGTGGTTCTAGTACATATTACAATGTACCTAGGAGGTTCTTATATGTACATAATTGGTTGTATTCTCTAAAAGGGTCTAGGGAGTTAGAGTCTAGATCCCTCCATTTGAGGAGGTTAGGAGTATTCTAGATTAGTTGATGTTGTAGGATGGATGCCTATAAATAGGCACCTTGAGGCATTTGTATAGAACAACTTGGAGAGCACAATATTCAGCTTTGTAAGCAAGTGTAGCATTTATTATAGAGCATTAATATAGTTCAATTCCCTCTACCACTTGTGTGTTTCATTGTGTTACTTCAAACAGCCATCTTTCACATAACTTAGAGAGGCTGAGTGTGTGGGGATAACTTGGGCACAAAGGGTGTGCTACTTGGGGCTTGAGTCTAAGGGCTAACGGGATTTGTCCAGCGCACTAACATATTTGTCCAGGACGAATACTTGGGAGCTAGACACAAGGGACGTGTCTTGCTAAGTGAGATAATTATCTCAAGGAGTGAGCTACGCGGGCACGAGGAGCGTGTCAAGGGGAAGCCTGACTTGTTCACGACGGACTGTTGAGCAAGTGGTGCACGGGGTTGATTAGGTTTGCGGGAGTGAAAGAGTTAACACGTGACAACGGGCTTTAAAAAGTAGTTATGTTCTAATTTGAGGTGCCTGTTATAGCTCCACTGTCGCCTTAATATCTCTACGGAACGAATCGAACGACCATAATTTATATACATCGCACCAACAAACCATTCAAAATTTCTACAATATTTAACACCAAACTCCCAAAACCCTTGATACATGTATGGAGATCGTAACAGGAGATCGTTACCTTGAATCCTTGGTAAATTTTGTGGAGATAAACACTGGTGGATTAATCGAAGGAACCCTAATTTTGAAGCTTAACCCAGTTGGTTTGCACTATGTTCAATCAAGGTTAGAAGCACTTTCCGAATTGGAAGGACTGATTGCTGGAGCCCCTGTTGATTATCTCCGCGCTTACGTCTCTGATCTCGGCGATCACCGTGCTTTGGAGCAGCTTCGGAGGATTTTATGTCGTCTTACATCACTGAAAATCGTTTCAGTATTGCCATTTCCTTCGAGGGATCCCACGCCTTTGTCGTTGATTACTTTTGGGAGATTGAAGGTATTGGAGCTTCGTGGTTGTGATCTTTCCACTTCCGCTGCTAAGGGGTTGCTTGAGTTGAGAAATATTCTGGAGAAACTTATTTGTCACAATTCAACTGTAAGTTCTTAGTTTAACAATTAGTTATTTAGTTCTATTAGCTTATGTGAGTGGTATACTGTTTCAGTTACTTTGTTTGTTTGTTTGTTGCATTTTCGGAATTTGGGGTAACTTGATAGGAAGGTATTAGTGAGTCTTGAGGACCTAAGGTGTTTGCGTTTACAGTAACTGAGTTGTATGATTGCGCAATCTAGGAACTGTTGGATGTGGGAAATTCCAAATTTAAGGGAACTTGATAAATGTGGAAATATATGGAAAATTACGACTATGAAAATGTGTAGAAAAGCAAAACTATGGAAATTAACCGTTTTCACTTGTTTAATGGTTTAATGAGTAAAACCATTGAAAACCATGTTGTTATTTAATGAAGAAAATTATTGAAATCAAAAGTTTCAATAAATATTTTCTCTGTTTTCCACAAATTTTCAATCAATTTTGAAGGAAAGTATATGGAAAACAAACTTGAGTTGGTTCAATTTTCGTTCAATGCGTTGGTTTGGACATGTGAGACGGACGGGTGGGATCATGGAGCCTGGAGGTGTCAAACGAGATGGGAGGAGACCGAAAATGAGTTGGTGGGAAGGGGTTAGGAAGGATATGAAGCTTTTAGATTTACAAAAGAATAAGTAGAGGTGGGAGAATTTGACACGACCCGATAACTTGACACGAAATCGACCCGTTATTAACGAGTTTGGGTCGAGAGTGTTGACCCATTTAATTAAACGGGTTGACACGACACGACACGTTTATTAAATAGGTAGGGTTAGGGTTAGGGAGTTCAACCCGTTTAAGTAAACGGGGATTGACTCGACACGACACGATTCCACCTTATTATATACAATAGTGTGTAAAAAAAAGACGTGACTCGCTAACTCGACATGAAATCGACCCGTTATTAGTGGGTTTGGGCCAAGAGTATTAACCCGTTTAACTAAACGAGTTGGCACGACACGACATGTTATTAAACAGGTCGGGTTAGGGTTGGAAGGGTTCAATCCGTTTATGTAAGTGACACGACTCGAAAACGACACGACATGACATGTATCCCAGCTCTAAAAATAAGGTTCTTGATTGCAGGGGATGGAGGAGGAAATTTTTTGTGGATGACCACATGGAAAATTATTTTTTGGTTCATGTAGCTTTTTTTTATGACCCTAGTTTTTTGGGATTAAGGCTCTGATTGATTGATTGTATATGGAAAACAAAATGACACAATTCTAACTATAAAGATTTCCACATGTTTATGCATTTTTACTATTCCATCACTTATACTCTCATCGGACAAACAAGACCAAAATTGAGGATTTTATACATTTCCATGCTTTTGCCTTATTAATGCTAAGTTACCAAACACACTTTAGTGTCTAAATTTCTAATATAGACTATCTCAAATCTCAAGTAAAGTAAAAAAAAGAAAGGTGCCAAAACCCATGGCACCCACTTTTTCACTGAAACTAGACCTTAGGTGGAGAAAATTGCTATTGTGAAGGCCACTGTGACTCATATGTTGAGTGAGTTTTGTCACAACCTTCTGAATGAGATGGAGGCTCAACATCAGTTGAAAAAAGAAATGGTGGAACTGACAATTGAAATCAAGCAGTGGAATTCAACTATGCTTGGTGAAGCCTAGAGGTTTAGGCGGAAAAACTTGGAAGAGCTGTTGAGGTTTAAGCGAAACAATGGAGGTTTTGGTGGAGGATTTGGGCTAGTCTCTTAAATGTGCACTAACACTGTTATGACATTTACCCAATCACTTTTGGAAGTGAATGACCCAACCTATATATATTATACAATTTGTGTGTATTTAAAAAATATAAAAATACACAAAACACGTAAACACATACATGATTAGCACTACTTTCACTTATCTGTCACTTAAAGCTGATGTGGCACGCCAAATTATACCACGTGTCAGCATAATAATGGACCACGTGTCCACTAAAAGACCAGGTGGCACTGCCACTTGGCAATGACTGGACCACCAAGGTGGGTTCCACACGACCACGTGTCGTTGTAAGATTGGGCCACGTGTCCACAACAAATACTTAAAAGAAGAGCAACCTCTGCCACATGTCGCAATCCTATTTGAGGCTACAAGGTAGGATAAAAGGAGGAATTTGGGCCTTGAGGCTTGAATATGAAAGCCCATGAGGCTTGATTAAGTATCAACCAATTAAACGATGACAAATGTCATTGTCTTATTTGTTAGCCTCCTAACCTAAAGGCTATAAATACCCCTCAAAATCATCATTTTGGGGGGCATTCACTATTCAATTTTCATTCATTCTTACATCATACTAAGAGAATTTCTCTCACTAGTTTCCCTCTCTAGATTACTAAGCTGTTAATTATTGTTAATTTGCCTTAATCCTCATACAAACACTTACTTAAGCATCGGAGGGGGAAAAATCCTACAAGGATTTTATTCCCTTGTTTTGCAGGAATCGAGGTCCGAGCCATCAGGAAGTGAACAAGCCAACACCTGTCCGTCCGAAGTGTAGCCCTCTAGTTCCTTCTCCACGTATTCAGTTGAAGACCCTTTCTACATCAAAAGCCATATTGATAACCTACTTTGGAGCATTTTGTTTCCAACATTCACACCTTTGTAATTGATTTTAATTTTACTGACCTATGTCCCTTGGTTCAACAAAATAAACAATCAATAATAGCACGGTTGAACCTTTCCGTCAACATTGAAGCACGACCTGCAGTGAGCCATAGCAAGAACTCAGAGGCATTCCCACTGCTCATTCACATTTACTGCTGTTCTGCCAGGTGATCTGCAGCGTAGCCACAGCAGCACCTCGCTGCAGCCCTGAGTGTTCTCTGCGACTGCCTGTTGTTGGCAAGGCCCCCTTCCTGCTTTCTTGCCTCTGTTCTGTCTTTGTATTGTTGCCGGCACTGGGTGATGAGGCCCTACCTCCCTACTTGCTCACTGGTGGGCTGCGGTGGTTTCCTCCTTTTGTTAGTTTTTGAAAACTGTATATTATGGCAATTGCAGGTAGAGCTGGGATACATGTCGTGTCGTTTTCGAGTCGTGTCAGCTACATAAACGAGTTGAACCCCTCCAACCTTAACCCGACCTGTTTAATAACGTGTCGTGTCGTGCCAACCCGTTTACTTAAACGAGTTAATACTCTTGGCCCAAACCCACTAATAACGAAAAAATGCCTAACACCTGATATAGGTGTATAATCTGCCGTCAGCCTGAGCGTTCTATCACGATCCATCACCTATATCAGGTGTATAGGCATTTTTTCGATTTCGTGTCGAGTTAGCGGGTCACGTCTTTTTTTTTACACACTATTGTATATAATAAGGTGGAATCGTGTCGTGTCGAGTCAACCCCCATTTACTTAAATGGGTTGAACTCCCTAACCCTTACCTTACCTATTTAATAAATGTGTCGTGTCGTGTCAACCCGTTTAATTAAATGGGTCAACACTCTCGACCCAAACCCGTTAATAACGAGTCGATTTCGTGTCGAGTTATCGGGTCGTATCAATTTCTCCCACCTCTAATTGCAGGGCATTAATATTCATCATGAAAAAGTAAACAACATGCTTTTGATGAGTTATTAGGGTTTATACCACGAATGTGTATTTTTCATTCATCTATTTTTTTTTTTAATCTATTTTTCGTTGTTGCATACAAATTACTTCAACTTTGCTGATAGATTCATTTATTTACTAATCTTCTTTTGTCCCAAATAGGTTAGAACATATTGGTCTTCTCCACTATTTGTGTGATATTATTTACTAATATTTTTGAACTTTCTATTAATGTAAATATCAGTAGAATGTTTAATTTTTCCCCTTTTCTGTTTTCTAATTATCACTTGTAAGATCAAGCTGTACGCCTGTACCCTGGCAAACATGCCCGATCAAAATGCTGAGTACATGTTTGTCAGTGGAGATAATGTAGTATGTTCTCATAGTAAATCTACACTCAAAATTAATCACCATTTTCTCAAAAATTATCTTCAAGTTGCTAGTATATTAGATTTATTATTTAGTATGTCATCCTTTTGCATAGCTAGATGCACTTCTATTCTAATCTGTGCTGATTCTTTATTTACAATGTTTCAGGATGCATTGCGCCATGTGTTTGCTAGTAGAATTGCTGACATAAAAGAATCTTCCCAATGGGTCCGGCTATCATTTGTGTCGTGTGCATGTAATGGTTTGGTTCTTATGGATGAGTCGTTGCAGCTTCTTTCTGCTGTTGAAATACTCGACCTTAGTAGAAATAAGTTTGCAAAAGCTGATAATCTTCGGAAGTGCACAAGATTAAGACATCTGGATCTCGGATTTAATCAACTTCGATCAGTTGCATCATTAAGTGAGGTAAGTCTGAAAGAGCTTATATTGTGTTGAACATCTTGCTAGATTTATTTCCTTCACATGTCAATTTCATATCACTCTTCTCTATTGAAGTAACTCAAGCATTCTATGAAAAATATGTGGCAAGTCTACTATTGAGTTTCTCCCCTTACCAACTCTTACCTATATCACCTAATCAAAAAATTAATGAATTGATAGTAAAATCACTAATGTAAAAGCATCACCCATGTAAAACTAGCTATCATCTGCATGTATTAGTTTGACTCTAATAGAGCACATCCATTGCAGCTCACTCCTTCATTTACTCCTACCTCTAAATATCATAGGTTCTGTGTCCTACTAATAAAACTATTTATGAATGTTATAATGGTGTATGGCGTGATTGCATGGTCTTAGTGGATATTGCCCTCTGATTCTGTTCACCCAAGGTCAAGGAGGATACGGTAATATATATTAGGTGGGGGACGCTCATAAAATGGGAGTTTGGGCTTTTGCCTTGGTGTGCCTCTTATGGATCACGTACATATTAACAATAAATTACCAAAAAAATTAAAAATAAAATGCTGAAAAAACCCAAAGGTGTGTACCTCTACACCTTGCCTAGCCTAGGGTGCTCCTTGGTGCAGATCTCACAGGAGGCGGTTTTGCAAGTGCCTTTATGTGCTTCAGCATGCACTGTTAAAACTAAGGTGAGGGGTAGTGAATGATTGTGAGGTGGTGGTGATGTTTTAAGAGTTGGACGTTAAGAGTCAAACTGGGACGTTTGGAGTGGCACTTGGCACGGCAGAAGCGGTGCGTAGAGTGGGAGTTTGCGACTCGTTGACACTGCAATTTCCAAGTGCACAAACTCATTGACACTACGATTGCCTAGTGTCATGGTGCTGAAAAACTTTGTTCGTCCGCCATTGGTAACTTTGACCTTACCTTTGGAATCCAAAGCTTGGCAGTTGACACTACGTACACAATATGGAAAACACTCACACTCAAGTTCCATGTGGGAGTGAAGACGTTGACATTACAAGGCGAGCTTGTTGTGGGGAAGGACTCCTATTGCTCAAGGCTTTGATTAAGACCTTAAACGGGAAGGGCAGGGCTAGGCCACACTAATATCTATGAAAAACATGGTTTCGATCGCGACATTGCGGTAAAGAAAAACCGATATGTGTCGCAGTTTTTTGTACACAAATTTATAATTGTATTACATATATGTTCTTCAATTTATTATAAATAAAAAGCATGCAGCAATGCCATTTAAAAAGTCATGTGCATTACCTTACTAGGTACTACATATTAAAAAGAAAAAAACAACAGCAGAAAAAAGTACATGATGTGCCAACGCCTCACACCTCACGCCTAGCGCGAAAGCGCACAAAGTGCACTGCTTTAGAAGTTCGCTGTGCCCAAATGCTCATGGGCTTTTTTAGGGCCCGTTTTTAAAACTAAGTATTCCTCGGTTAGAAGGTTACATGGTTGGGATAACCAGGATCTCCGTAGAGGTAGGGGGACATCAAGGATGGTGTGGATGAAAGGGGTTCAAAAGAAAACGACAAGGTTTGATTTACAACCTTATTCGGCTTCGAATAGGAAGGATATGAAGGAGGAATTTTGTGGATGACTATACGAGATGAGTATTGGTTTATGCAGCTAACCCCATCTTTTGGAATTAAGGCTTTGATTATGATGATGATGACGCTAATTTGGGGTCGCTTTCTTTGTTAAGTTTAACTCAAAATCCAATCCGAGCCATATTTATTACGGCTACCGAACGGGCTATAGGTGTCTTTGAGCTCAATCTTTGTGTTCTTATTTGTTGATAGCCCCATTGTTGTTCTTCACTTTGATCTCTTCTTTGATGTAGCAGGGTAAGAGAAAATAGAAGTGTTACTTGCCTTGATCCTTGATTTATTGTTTTTATCCCTCCCTACTTATTTTTTCTGGCTACTAACTATTGCAATTTATGCTTCCACGTTCAATTTTGTTGGGCTAAGTTGGAGTGTTGTATGTTTTATTATGTGTATGCCGAGCTCCTGTTAACTATAATTTAGTTAACATTGCCTTGATTACAAATAATTAGTGATATGCCAGTGACTTATAATTCAATCAATCAATCAGAGCCTTAATCCCAAAAATTGGGTCAGCTACATGACCCAAAATTAATCATTCCATGTGGTCATCCACAAATATTTTTCTCCTCCATCCCCTAAGATTGAGAACCTCATTCTCTTATAAATCTAAAAGCTTCATATCCTTTCTCACCCCATCCCACCAAGTCATTTTCAATCTTCCCCTACTTCGTTTGAGATCTCCATGATCCCACCCTTCCACTCGTCGCACCGAGGCTCTCTCAGGTCTCCGTCTCACATGTCCGAACCAACGCAAGCGATTTTCCCTTAATTTGCTTGTTATGTCTTAGACACCAACTTTTCGGTGTATGACTTCATTTAGAGTGTTCCCGCACATCCATCTCATCATCCGCATTTCCGTAACCCCTACTTTTTGATTGTGCTCCTTGTAAGCCCAAACTTCTCTACCATGGAGCAACACTGGTCATATGGTAGTCCTGTATAATTTCCCCATCAATTTTAACGGGATGTTTTTGTCACATAACACTCCCGTGGATGCTCTCCATTTAAGTGATACGAAACAAGAGGATAACTTCGAAGGTTTGATAATGGCTTCTAAAGATGATACAAGTATGGGGGAAATAATGGCTTATGGAGATTCAAGGCTTTTGGGATCTTCAAAGACATTATCATGGGCGTGTATGGTGACACGAAAATACTTGATCATTGAAGCAAAGGAAAGAATGGTGGAATTAGGGGAATGAGATGGTTTTGCCTATGAGTTTTTCCCACTTCACTTGATAGGGTTTTCTCTTTTTAGGCATTGAGTCTTTTAATTCTTGAAGTGTCTAAATCATCATTTACAGCCTTATACACATGGAAAATGACTTGTTCAAGGTTTCTTGATTAAAAGATTGAATATTGAAAGGTTTCTTGAAGTTTTGAAGAAAAACCACAAAAATGCGCAAATTTGGACGAAGCATGCATTGCGTCAATTTTGACGATTTTTAGGGGATTTGGGTAAATCTTGTTATTGTGTAAATCTGGTTGTAATTTGTTGATTATCTTGATTAGCAAGGTAAGAATAAGTTTGTTAGGATATTTTTCAGATTAGATAGAGTTTGTTAGGATATTTTGTCAAGTTGCATGACATGGAGTGATGATGTGGCATTCTTATCTTGTGAGTTATTGATGAGTCACTAGATCAGGGTGAATTTTCCTAATGTTATGCGTGTAAATTTATCTTAGTTTAGTTAGGATTTGTTGATGATTATGACTATAAATAATCTCAACATTAGCTTGTAAAAATACAGATTAGTGAATTCAATAAACATTGATTGTTTAAGTTTGCTTGTTTTCTACAAAACAAATCAAAAACCGAAGGTAAGGAAATTTTCGAGTGTGTAAAAATTTTCGAACTTCTTGAAGAGTTGGTGCTTAGGCTTTAGACTCTTGTGAGGATAATTTTGGGGATTGAGGGTGCTTAACTTTAATCAATTCATAAAATTATTTGACTTGGATCGTTTTTCTTGGTGCTTAGCTTTAGAGAAAACCGAACTAAGGTACTATGCTTGTGAGTGGCGATTTTCTTTATCAACATTCACATCAACTTTTGGTGCTCTCATTGAGAGGACATTAATCCTCAAGGTTATTGGTATTAATTTCATTGTTGAAACAAAAGTAATCATGTCAGCTGATGAGGTAAATACTCCTAAGGTCACCACAGAGGAATTGCGCAAGGACATCGAAGAACTAAAGGCTATGTTTGAGGCCACCATGAAAGACTTTGCCGAAAAACTGAAATCACCAAGCAAGTCTAAGGGTGTAAGTAAAGGGGAGACGGGTTCTAGTTCTGATGATGAGCAAGCAAGCTCAAGGAGTGCACGAAAACCAAAGAAACAATATTCATCAAGTTCTAGTAATGAAGAACAAATGAATAGGCACAAAAAGAAGGAAAGGCCTAAGGATGATGATCGTAATCTTAGACTGGATATTCCTCTATTCAGTGGAAGTTTGGATCCTGAAAATTTGTTGGATTGGCTAAGAAGAATTGAACGAATTTTCAAATATAAAGAATATGATGATCGAAAATCATACAAGATTGCAGTATTGAAATTGACGGACTTGGCTAGCTTATGGCGAAGGTATGCAAAAGAAAAGAAAGAAGGATGGGAAGTCGAAAGTAGGCACTTGGACGAAATTAAAGAAGGAGATAAGGAGACGTTTTGTTCCTCAAGATTACGAGTAAGGCAACTTCATAAAGATGCATACTTTGTGGCAAGACCGAAAATCCGTTGAAGAATATACATCTGAATTCCTCAATTTGATCACCATCTGCGATCTAGAAGAAAAAGAGGATCATCAAGTTGCTCGTTATGTTGCTGGTCTAGATGAGAGAATAAGAGAAAAGGTGGAACTACAACCTTACTGGACCTTTGATGAAGTTTGCAAGGTTGCATCTAGGGTTGAGAAGCAATTTTCGAAAAAACCAAGTACTTTTTCGAAACCCTTTGTGAAGATAGAAGGGGCCACTGTTTCATTTAAACAAAATTTCGATTCCACTTCAAAACCTCCTTCATATATCAAGGATAAAGGCTCTGCTACTAAGCCTCACCCCCTGATTAACGCACATGTTTCAAGTGCAAAGGGCAAGGCCATATCTAGATGGATTGTCCTCATTTAAGGGTTCATACTACTCGAAATTGGGCAGATGATGAAAACTTTGAAGAAGAGGAGAATGAACAATAGGAGGATGGCAGAAATTATGATACTCAGGAAGAGGAGATTGAGAAAATTAATCCTGAGGTGAATGACCAGTGTTTAGTCCTCCGAAGGGTTTTGCAATCTAAAGTTGCGCCACCTACAGAGAATCAGAGGGATAAGATTTTCATCACCAGGTGCAATGTTCTAGGAAGATTATGTGATCTGATAATTGATTCAGGCAGTTGCACTAATGTGGTCTCTACAGTATTGATCAACAAACTGAAAATTCCTACAACTGAACATCCTTAACCATATAAGTTACATTGGCTCTGTAACACAAGTGACGTCAAGGTGAATAAACAGGCTCTGGTTAGTTTCAAAATTGCAAACTTTGATGATCAAGTGCTCTGTGATGTGTGTCCTATGGATGTGTGCCATATATTGCTTGGAAGGCCGTGGCAGTATGATAGTTTCGTACATTTTGATGGGAGAACGAACATATACATCATTAGAAAACAGGCACAAGGAAAACCAGTTGCATTAAAACCTTTGGAAAGTTCGAAATTTTCGAAAGCTATGAGCAATAAGAAGGGTGTTCTGTTGATTGATGAGAAAGCCATCGTGCAAGAGGTAAAGAATTGTGAGAAGTTCTATGTGTTGATGGCTAAGGAAGTGCAAGAGAAAGCAACGAGCATCCCTCGTGAGTTGCGCCCCTTGTTGCACGAATTTCAAGACATATTTCCTAATGAATTGCCACCCGGGTTGCCACCCATTAGAGGAATTGAACATCAGATTGATTTGGTTCCTGGAGCTCAGATTCCTAATAAACCAGCTTACAGGTGCAATCTAGAAGAAACTAAAGAAATTCAACGACAGATTGAAGAGTTGATGGCAAGAGGGTATGTCAGGGAAAGCATGAGTCCATGTGCAGTACCAACATTGATTGTTCCTAAAAAGGATGGATCATGGAGTATGTGCTTTGATTCTAGAGCTGTGAATAACATCACCATCAAATACAGGCTTCCTATTCCTCAATTAGATGATTTATTGGATGAATTGTTTGGCTCACAAGTATTTACTAAGATTGATTTGAGGAGTGGTTACCACCAAATTCGAATGAAGGAGGGTGATGAATGGAAAACAGGGTTTAAAACTAAACTAGGACTCTATGAATGGTTAGTTATGCCTTTTGGTCTTACGAATGCTCCTAGTACTTCTATGAGATTGATGAATGAAGTTTTGAAGGGTTTCATTGGAAAGTTTGTGGTTCTCTATTTGGATGATATATTGGTATATAATGCAAGTGTAGAAGATCATCTGCAGCATCTAAGAGAAGTGTTCAAAACTTTGAGAAAACTGAAGTTGTATGCTAAGCTCGAAAAGTGCTCGTTCATGGTCTCAAGTGTGACGTTCTTAGGTTACATTGTTTCTAAGGATGGTGTTTCAGTTGATCCTTCGAAAGTAGAAGCTATTAAATCATGGCCAGTTCCGAAATTTGTGACTGAGGTGCGTGCTTTTCATGGTTTAGCTTCTTTCTATAGAAGATTTGTGAAGAATTTCTCTTCTGTAGTAGCACCTATGACCGAGTGCATTAAGAAGAACAAAGAAAGGTTTGAATGGACTAAAGATGCGCAAAAGGCCTTCGAGTTGGTGAAGAAATTGCTTTGTCAAGCTCCTATCTTATCTTTGCCAGATTTTTCGAAACCTTTTGAAGTTGAGACAGATGCTAGTGGCGTGGGGATTGGTGCATTGTTGGTTTAAGGTAAACCACCTATAGCTTATTTCCGTGAGAAATTGAATGGAGCAAGGTTGAATTACTCTACATATGACAAGGAATTCTATGCTATTGGTCGAGCATTGGATCATTGGAGTCATTACCTGCGTCCAAGTCACTTTGTATTGCATTTTGATCATGAGGCTCTAAAGCATATCAATGGCCAACATAAACTCAATCCAAGACATGCTAAGTGGGTTGAATTTTTGCAGTCTTTTCACTTTTCATCAAAGTACAAAGAAGGCAAATCTAATGTGGTTGCCGATGCTTTATCAAGAAGGTATGCTTTAATTGGTGTTCTTAATTTTAAATTGCTTGGTTTGGAGTTGATTACACAATATTACGAGCGAGATGGAGATTTTGGACCTATTTATTTACAAATTACGAAGGGTTTAATGAGAGCTTATGTGCTACATGATGGATTCTTATTCAAAGGGAATCTACTTTGCATCCCTAAGTGTAGTATTCGTGAATTGCTAGTTAGAGAAGCACATGGGGGCGGAATTGCAGGTCACTTTGGTATTACAAAGACATTACTTTGGTATTACAAAGACATTGACAATGTTGCAAGAGCATTTCTATTGGTCTAGAATGATTGCTGATGTTGAAGCACTAATATCACAATGTGCTGTTTGTCAAAAAGCCAAGGCATCTTTCCATCAAGGATTCTACACACCATTGCCAGTGCTAGAAGCTCCTTGGGATGATATTTCTATGGATTTTATAGTTGGTTTGCCTAGAACTGTAAGGCAAAAGGATGCTATAATGGTTGTGGTTGGCAGGTTTTCGAAGATGGCTCACTTCATACCTTGTCACAAGATTGATGATGGTGTCAATGTTGCAGAATTGTATTTTTGAGACATTGTGAGGTTACATGGAGTTCCGAAAACAATTTTAAGTGATAGGGACACGAAATTCATGAGCTATTTCTGGAAGTCATTGTGGCATTTGATAGGCATGAAATTACTCTTCAGTACTTCTTATCATCCACAAACATATGGTCAAACTGAAGTCACTAACAGAACCTTAGGCGTTCTACTTCGTGTTTTGGTAAGCAAAACACAAAAAGATTGGGACTTGAAATTAGCTCATGCAGTGTTTGCTTATAATCGTTCACCTACATATGCAACTAAGCATTCACCTTTTGAAGTTGTTTATGGAGTCAATCCCAAGCTACCTATTGATTTCGTGGCTATTCTTAAAGGTGAGCTCGTTCACAAAGATGCTTTAGCTAAAATTGAATATACGCAGAAGTTACATGCACAGGTTAGAGCAAGGATTGAACATGTGAATGATATCTACATGACAAGAGCTAACAAGCATAAAACCAAACACACATACAACGAAGGAGATTTTGGTATGGTTACATCTAAGGAAGGAAATATTTCCTAATCAAAGGAAAAACAAGCTAATGCCTAGGTGTGATGGACCATTTAAAATCGTGAGCAAAATCGGGGACAATGCATATAAACTCGAATTGCCAGGAGAATATGGTGTGCATGCCACGTTCAACATTAGTGATTTGTCTTCTTATGTTCCTCATGATCAACTTCGAGGTTTGAGGACAAACTCTTTTGAAGAAGAGGAGGATGATACGAAACAAGAGGTGACTTTGAAGGTTTGATAGTGGCTTCTAAAGATGATACAAGTATGGGGGAAATAATGGCTTATGGAGATTCAACGCTTTTGGGATTTTCAAAGACATCATCATGGGTGTGTATGGTGACACACGAAAATACTTGATCATTGAAGCAAAAGGAAAGAATGGTGGAATTAGGGGAATAAGATGGTTTTGCCTATGAGTTTTTCCCACTTCACTTGTTAGGGTTTTGTCATTTTTGGCATTGACTCTTTTAATTCAAGTGTCTTAATCATCATTTACAGCCTTATACACATGAAGAATGACTTCGTGAAGGTTTCTTGATTAAAAGATTGAATCTTGAAAGGTTTCTTGAACTTTTAAAGAAAAACCACAAAAATGGGCAAATTTGGACGAAGCATGCCTTGCGTCTATTTGGACGATTTTTGGGGGATTTGGGTAAATCTTGTTATTGTGTAAGTCTGATTGTAATTTGTTGATTATCTTGATTAGCAAGGTAAGAATAAGTTTGTTAGGATATTTTTCAGATTAGATAGAGTTTGTTAGGATATTTTAGCAAGTTGCATGACATGCAGTGATGATATGGCATTCTTATCTTGTGAGTCATTGATGAGTTACTAGATTAGGGTGAATTTTCCTAATGTTATGCGTGTAAATTTAGCTTAGTTTAGTTAGGATTTGTTGATGATTATGACTATGAATAATCTCAACATTAGCTTGTAAAAATACAGATTAGTGAATTCAATAAACATTAATTGTTTAAGTTTGCTTGTTTTCTACAAAACAAATCAAAAACCGAAGGTAAGGAAATTTTCGAGTGTGTGAAAATTTTCGAACTTCTTGAAGAGTTGGTGCTTAGGCTTTAGACTCTTGTGAGGATAATTTTAGGGATTGAGGGTGCTTAGCTTTAATCAATTCATAAAATTATTCGACTTAGATCGATTTTCTTGGTGCTTAGCTTTAGAGAAAATTGAACTAAGGTACTATGCTTGTGAGTGGCGATTTTCTTTATCAACATTCACATCATTAAGCCACCCAGATTTAATCCTAAGTGTCACATCTTGGTCAATATCACTGTTCTTTTGGTTAAATGACCCAAGATCATTTCCCCATATCTAGGGCTTTTCCGTCCAGTCTCACCGCTGCATCACATACCCCCCTCTAAGTCCCAAAGCGGCATTCCATATATTCCATCTTACTCCGACTTTGCTTAAACCCTCTAGACTCCAACCTTTGTCTCTATTTCTCTAATTTGGTATTAAACCCCATCTTTAGTTTCATCCACCAATACGATATTATTCGCAAACAACATGCACCGTGGTACCTCATCCTGGATTGACTTGTTGAGTTACTAAAAAGCATACAATTGTCTTTTAAGCCTGAAGAATGATGTAGCTTATAACTTTCAATGCAGAATTAATATTGCTATGTAACACATCAGTTTTGTTGTACAATGCATAGAGATCGATTTTTAATTTTTGGTTTTGCATCATGCAGGTCACATGCCATTTATTAAAACTTGTTTTGAGGAATAATGCATTGACTACGTTGCGAGGGATTGAAAATTTGAAATCTATTGAAGAACTTGATGTCTCTTACAACGTCATTTCCAACTATGGGGAGCTTGAGGTCTTTTCAGACCTTTCGAACATAAGGAATCTTTGGCTTGAAGGGAATCCTCTCTGTTGTACTCGGTGGTATCGGCCTCAAGTTTTCAGCTTTTTTCTTTATCCTGAACAAGTGAGTTATGCATTCTGTTCTATTGCTGTGTTTGAGTTTCTTTCATCAGGTATGACAGTGCATAATAATCATCATGTAACTTGAGGCTAATATTCCAAGCAGACAAGCATGATGTAGTGTGTATGACTATTGTCATTATTATTGTATTCTTGTAGGTGAAATTGGATGACAAAAAAATGAGTACAAGAGAGTTTTGGAAGCGGCAGATAATTATTGCAAGGAGGCATAGACGGCCTGCAAGCTATGGATTTTACTGTCCTGCTAGGGAAGAAGATGAAGTGGAAGGGTTTCTAAATGGGAAACGGGTAAGTCATTGAGTTTACTGCCTGTTTGTGAAATTGAAGCAGTAGTGTATTTCTATTTGTATTAAATGTTTTGTAGTAGGAAGTATCTTGGATGCTCGGACCCATTACTTGACTCCACTGTACTGGTGTCAACAGGATATGATGTCGGTGTGGACACGGAGTCTGTGTCTTACCCGTGTGGGAGAAAACAGACTTAGAAAAACCTAGATCTACAGTAGTGGTTGAAATTGAGCAAAATTTCAACCAAGATATTTGGGCTTTTCTTCATTTTGGTAGAGCAACTTACATGGTGCATTGTTATACTTCGATACACTTCCGACTACCTTCGCCGGCCATGGCCATCGATTGTAGTTTGTTGGAATTCCTCTTCATGTATTGTGTCTCCTCCTTTTTATTTATGACTTTCTCTCTCATAAAAAAAGATTGTTCAGTATTTCTTCTTTTTATTTTTAGAACTCTTTTCTTTTTTCTTTGTAACTTCATATTTTTGGCCATTCTTATTTTCTTGTCAGACTTTTCTTAGATTAACACCTAAATTTCTGGTTACATGCTAGACTAATTTTCTTTATACACTAAATATGTCTACATATTTATAGTATTATCGAATAGAACAATACAAGTATAAGAGTTTATTAGCTTTTGTCTGTGTGCTGGAGTCTGATTCAAATTTTCGACTCTTTTAAAACCATATCTTTGAGCCCATAAATTTTTAAGTTTGCAGGATTTGACACTTCGACCCTAGGATGCTCGGACTCGGCTACGAGTGTCCGACATGAATATGAGTCCGACACTTGGATCCTATAATTTTACAAAATTAAGGACTCACCGACATGTTTTCAAAGGGTCCAAAATTTGAAATTGGACTCGGGGACACGGATCAAAATCAATAAATATGTACATATGTATATTTATGAATTCTTTTATATTTTATTTTTTGAAAACAATACTTAGTCATTACGTGAATATTTAGAAGGTGTTGAGAAATAAATGGAATTTGAGGTTTTTACTATACATAGAAAAAAGAAAGATAAGAAGATAAGAAGATTGACAGTAAAAGGAAAGAGAAACTGAACATTTTTTTGTCTTATTTGGGTGAATAAAGGGTGAATAAATAAGTAACAGAAAAAGGGATACAACTGTAAAGCTCAACCTACCACTCAAACTGAACACCAAAATAAAAAGCAAATGAATTAAAGTTCCATCAACCACGTACTTGTCAAATAAAAAATCAAACAGCAAAAAGGTTTGAGGTTTGAAGTGTCTGTTTCTTCCATGGAGGATCTGACCCTGATTTCGTGTCCGTACTGGCGTTGTGTCGTGTCGACACCGGTATGGTGGGGTCAACTGCCGAGTCCGAGCTTCCCAGCTTCGATCTATACCTGTGTCGTACGTTTATACCCAATTCCTAGCATCCTAGGGTAGTATAATATTTTAGCTATCTTAATTGATTAATCACACAATTGTTTGCATGATTAATATTGGCAGAAGAAATTCTCTCGCCTTGCTTGTATAGAAAGTGATGAGCCAGGGATGAACATACCCTATGAGCAAGATTTAGTGTCATGTAATAATGATATTCAAGGTGTAGAGGAGGATGTTTCTGATAATGAAGGTGAACTAACCAGTTTAATAAACAAAATCGAGGTAATGAAGAAAGAACGTTCTAAATTATGGCTCGAGGAATTCAAGGATTGGATCGATCAGGGATCTGAGAGCTGGGTTGATGAACATAAGAGTAGCCTGACTTTCAGTAATAACGATTTGGGCGACGCATCTAGCTGGAGACATCATGGTGAGTGTTCTAGTTACATGGAGTATGTATCAGACTTGATCATGACTTCCGGAGATGACAGTAGTAGAAACGTTCAAGAAACAAATAGTTCCTTTTCTGCTGCTATTGGCAATTCTGGCTATCAGTGGCTCCATTCTGGTATTGAAAACGGGGAAAAGAAACCTAGAATAAATACAAAGTCTGTACTTGAGGATCATCTGAAGTTCTATATCCCCAAAGGAAAAAATTATTTGCAAAATGCAGACTATAACTTAACCATACCTGGTACAAGTGTAGGAGATGGTGAGGAGATAAATACTAGTCTCAATGGTGCATCGTTAACCACCATTAAAAGTATGCAGGAGCTAATTTTTCCTTCTGGATCTCCTGTATCACCTCCGCACTATGAGGAGGATATTCTCTACCGCCGCTACTCCTTAGAAGAAGAGATTTTACAGATATCGGCGGAGTCCTTTTGTTCTGCTTCCTCAGATAGCAACACTAGCTGTGATGAAGTTGATAGATTTGAATGTGGGCCACTTTCCCCCAAAAATGAACTGTATGTCAATGAACAGACTTTTTCTTTACATGTCAATTGGAAACTGACCCCCTTTTTAGCTAAGGATGACAATGTTATTCATATTCCAGAGGTAGGAGGATGGAATTTACACTATCCATGTGGGCAGCAGTCCATTAGAAAACTTGGTAAACAGGATAATTCTTCAGATGTATTATTTGGTAATGGATCTATTAGTGGAAAAAATGTTGTAAATGTTGCTACTTCCGAAAAACAAGATGCTGCTTTGTACGGGGTTAAAAACTCTAAAAGGAAACCCAAAAAAAGGGTTGTTTCACTGTCAGATAGCAGAGCTGATGAAAAAGATGGGTTACAGCAGCAGACTTTGAATCTTATTGGTACAGTTTGTGGAAATCCGAGCACAATATCTATGTATGATGGGGGTGGTGGAATCCAAGCTCACTCAAATAGCATAGTTTCAAAAGCTAATGGTCATATTGAAAATTACTTTAATTCAGTTCTTGCAGATTCTGCCATGCATGAGACTTGCATGCAGTTTGTCATCTGCAACTGTATAGTTGGGATAGAACCTGTGTGGAGTGAAAGGTAATGCATTCTTGTTGCTGCTATATTATTCAAATAGCTTGACTCAAGCATTATACACATTTTTGCATTGTTATTATTCAACCTCAGTATAGGAGTAAATAAATGCCATTGCTTTTCTCCTCCACCTATATTTCTGTGGTAGGAAAGGTGTCAAAGGAGAATATTTATGTCATTGCTATTCTGTTTTTTGGTGGTAGACATGGTATGTTGCGATGGAAATTACTACCTTGAGTCTTTAACAAACACTTTTTTGCATATAGATTTGCTTTTTGTTTGATAGTTAGAATTTGTTTAGGCTGCCAAATTACTCCCTTAACAAACACCTTTTTTGTTATTAATACACTTTTGTTTAGAAGAGGAAGAAAAATGGAGGTAGAGGGAGAGGGACAAACTCTATAGTCTTTAACTTTGTCCATTTAAGCTTTTATCTGATTTGAATCTAGAACTACAACCATAGCAGCTTTATGAGGAACAAAGAATTGAGAATTAGTGGTAAAGATTTGGCCTACTTTGTGAAAGAGAGAAGGGTGATTAATGTATGTAGTATCATCAACGCCATAGGATCAAATTGACCCCAAAACTCAAACTTGAATTTATTTGATGGACAAAAGTGCTATTTATATAACTATGATTGGAGCAATTCTCCAAATTGTAGGACCCATTAATTTAGAGTAGAACCTATCCAAAATAGACTAAAAAATCCGAAAACAAAAACAATATTTGTACAATAAAAAAATAAAGAAATTTAATTTCCAGCCGTATAGTATGTGGAAAAAGGCCTAAAACACTTAGTTTTAAAAAGCAAGAGGCACATGTAGGTGGAACAGGGGTGTGCACCTCATGCGCCTCTCTTGGATCATGCTCAAAAGGATTAAAAAAGAATCGTACAAAAGCCCGAAAAGCTATCATCTAGGTGCATCTAGGAGTTTTTTCTTGGTGCCATTTGCCCGATTTAAGGTTTTTTTTTTTTTTTCTCTCATATTTTTCCTTGAAAGTATATTGGATATGTTTTCAAAGCATATTCACATGTCTCCTAAATCAAAGCTAATTGTCTATGAGAAATTGCGCAACTCAAACGAACTGTAAAATTTGAAGACTAAATTTTTTTTAATAAACTTCCAAGATTATCCCAAGATTGAATCTTTTAATCGAGAAACCTTCAAGAATGCACCTTTTATAATATTTAAACCGAAATTAAAAACCCTAAAGCCTCAAGTAGAACAAACACTCTCAATCGAGAATAGGCAAAACCCTAATTTTCAAGAATAAAAATAATTATCCCAAGATTGAATCTTTTAATCAAGAAACCTTCAAGAATGTGCCTTCTAAAATAATTAAATCAAATATAAAAACCCTAAAGCCTCATATAGAACAAACACTCTCAATCGTGAGTAGGCAAAGCCCTAATTGCAAGAGTAAAAATGATTATCCGAAGATTGAATATTTTAATCTAGAAACCTTCAAGAATGTGCCTTCTATGATATTTAAACCAAAATTAAAAACCCTAACGCCTCAAATAGAACAAACACTCTCAATTGAGAATATGCAAAACCCTAATTGCAAGAATAAAAATGATGCAATGGAATACGCATCAAGTAGACATAATGTGGAACGAAAAATGTAAGTAATGGTACCATGTGGAAAAAGCCAATTTTATAATGGTACCATATAGAAAATCCCAAGAAATTATCGGCGTTGTATTATTAATTCTATTGAGTGGTTCATAGACATGGGAATTAGGAATGGATGTACACAAAATCCAGTGAGGCTTGAGATCAAGCTAAATAATTTTTCATCGAGAGAGAAAGGTGATTAAAGGTACTATTTTGAGAAACATATTCAGTGTAGTGATTAGGGGTGCCTTACTTGGAAAATTTGCTTGAAAGAGTTGTAAACTTTGCTGTAGGAAGTGGTGGCTCAGATTTTTGTCTTTGAGTGAACTAGGATTTTCATAAAGAGTAGAGACCTGTCTATTGAAATTGTGTCTGTCTTGTGCATAATTAGTTCAGATCATTGAGCGAACTAGGATTTTCATAGCGACCTCTCTCTTGAAATTGTGTCTTTCATGTGTGTAACTAGTTCAGACCATTGAATTTAATGAATGAAAGGATTTACTGATTATACTCTCATCCGGACCATAACAGTAATGCAATGTCAACTGTACTTCAGTCATTATCCATTGTTTCTTAGTCTTCACGATTATATTTTATTGGCAACTTGGCATCTGCAGACAGGTAGCTGTCATTTTAAGCAGTAAAAGGAAGCTGTATGTGATTTTTCTCAATGGCATGGTTGATGGGTCAGGTTAGACTTGCTGTGGTATGATCTCTTTACAGTGCTTTTTACTGTTGCTTAACTGCTTCTTCTGCTATGACTGAAGCCATATGTTTGAGTTCTTTTAGGAAATAGTTTGAGTTTAATGACTTCACATATGGTTGAAGATGTGAGCGAGGTTTTGATTGGTTTAGGTCTTCTGGTTATCTGGTTAGTGCTGAAATGTTTCTACATTTAATTTGCTATTTATCACTTCTGTCCTACTGACTAGGTCATTTCTGTTATGTTAGGATCTATATAAACGAGAATATGTCGTATCAGTTGATTACAAGATGCAAGGAGAAAACCAGGCAGTTACTTTTCATGATAGGATTGATTTCACATGAAGAAATAAATAAATGTTGTGTTAGGAGGTAATGGTTCTGGTCTTGCTTATGTAATCTGTTCAACTAATGGACAGAACTTTAGTAGAAAAGATAATGACATCACTGAAACTCATTGGCAGTGTGGATCAGGTTCAACTGAACTTGTTTGACAGACATGTAGCTGGAAGCTCAGGAATCAGTATCTATCAATATTGTATGGTGCTTTTTCAATGCAACTATAATGGAGGTATATTCTTGGTTATGATTGAACTCTGTCTAAAGTCTAAACATGTACTCCTTTCGTGTTGCTAATGATTATTATCGTAAAAGAAAACCAAGGCATAGGAGAGTTTATCTTTGGAGTTTTGTAAGACAAAGAAAGGAAAAAGAGTGACTATGGCTGAGTTTATGAGAGCAGATATTAAGAGTGTGTTCAATGTGGGGTAAGAATGAGTAAACAATGAAAGAGTGGTTGCTAAAAAGAAAACATATGCTCAACAAAAAGTTGCATACATGTAAGGTTGGAATTTTCTTTTTAAAAAAAACATTAAGACTTTCATAGTTTCATATTATTTGTAAATTTAAAGGCCTAATTATGTCATGATATAAAATAAAAACTACTCCAGAGTATGTTACACATCAAATGAAATGGCGGCCTTGGCTTTAGGTCACTTAGTCAATCAAAATTTTGGGTAATTAACTTCTATCTTGTAGAATGCTCATTTCTGGACTACTTTTTGTTGTTGAGTGTGTTCGGGTCTTAAATCTCATTTTTAGTGGCTTTTCAAGGGTTCAAGTTAGTTAAAAAAATGTATTGACACATTCAATTTTAGATGATATTCCTTGTTGCATGGTATTTGCAGATGATATTGTGTTGATTGAGGAGATAAAGGAAGGAGTGGAAAGTAGGTTGGAAATGTGGTGAAGGATGTTGGAATCATATGGTTTTAGGGGCTGTTTGGTTGGGGGTATTAATCTATGGGAAAGGGAATAGCTAGTTCATTACCTTTCATGTCATTTGTTTGATTGTTTTTTTCATTCCCTTTCCCTACTTTTCCTAATCCCTTTACCCCATTCTAACACCTACCCTCCCCCTAACTTTTTTGTTCCCTTTCCCCACTTTCCACCCAACGACCCAACCTTAGCCCCAACCACCTTTCATCCACTCAACAGCCTCCCAACCATCACCTCTGCCGTCGCAACAACCACCCTAGCCACCACCCTAGCTGCCCTCTACACCCCCAGAAACCACCCACAGCACACCTTCCCCCACTCTCTACACACCCAAAACCACCCTCAACGTCCCTAGAACTACCCCCTACACACCCGAAACCACTCGTGGAACCCCCAAAACAACCTAGATCTAAGGTGAAGAGCGGAAGCGGCACGGTGGAGGGGAAGGGAGAGGCCGGCGCGACCGGGGGGGGGGAGGGGGCGGCGGCAGAAGTGGCATGGTGGTGTCAATGGTGTTAAGAATTATTGATGGTGGTGGTGGTGTTAATAGTTGATAGAATTTTTTTTTTTGTTTTTTTTGTTAACAAAAATGGAACGAATTAAGGAATTGCTTTCTATTCCCCTTGAAACCCTTTCCCCATTGCGAACCAAATAGCCCCTAAGTTGTGTCGATGTAAGGCATAATATATGGAGTATAAATTTTGTAGGACATGCTTGATTAGCTTGGATGGAGTAAGTATTCAATGTTTTGATTTCTTTTCCGGTATTTAAATTGTTCAAAAGGATGGTGAATTAGACGGAAATGTGGTTAGTAAGTTTGGTTGAAGTGGAAGGGAGCTTCCGATTTTCTATTTGGTAGGGATATACCCAATGAATTGAAGGGAAAACTCTACCGATTTTCTATGTGATAGGGGTATACCCAATGAATTGAAGGGAAAACTCTACCGTAATTTTATGGGATAGAATGTTGGGATTTGAAGTATTCACCTGCGTAAGATAAGTTTGATAAGTGTGCTGAGATGTGTATGCTACGTTCATTCAGCAAAGGATAAAATAAAAAATAAGGTTATTAGGAAGAAGTTACAGGTTGCGTCTATTGAGGGTAAGATGGTTTGGACCTATAAGGAGACCAATTATGACACCAGTAAGGAGGTTGGTAAATGACTTGTGGTTCTACTTATTGATTCATGTCTTGCTAATGGCAATTAATTTTGGAATTAAGGCTTTGTTGTTGTTGTTAGACTAAGGTTTGAAATTGTTTTTGACCCTTTTACTTGAAAACCGGCATAAATGTTTGTCTCTAGTTGAAAATTTCATTCCTCTTCATTTATAAAATACAACCTAAACCTTATTAGCTTCCTTTCAAAAGTCAACACTCGATAACACTTTTCTCTTTGTGGACCTTTGTTTCAACACTTACGTCACTTGCTAATAATTGTCGTAACCGCTTGTGTTAGATTTGACCTCTCTTAGGAATGATTATGAGGCGAGTCGAGCTTGAGTATCAGTAAGCTCGCACCGAACTCAATAGCAAAAAATCAAGCTCGAAAACTTGCGAGCTCAAAGTTTTGAGTTTAAACTTGACTTGTAAGTGAAAACTCAAGCTCGAGCTCGAGCTCAATTTTATCGACTTGAAACTTGAACTCGACTCAAACTTGAACTAGGCTCGAAACTTGAGCTCGACATCGAACTCAATAGCAAAAAATCAAGCTCGAAAACTTGCGAGCTCAAAGTTTTGAGTTTAAACTTGACTTGTAAGTGAAAACTCAAGCTCAAGCTCGAGCTCAATTTTATCGACTTGAAACTTGAACTCGACTCAAACTTGAACTAGGCTCGAAAGTTGAGCTCGACTCGAACTCGAGTTTGATTTGAGTGCTACAAAACAAAAGTTATGCAAGCTCAATAAAGGCCCACAATAATCATATTTGAGAGAATCCTTGTATTGCTTTAGCATTACTCACCCACTCTAATTTTCGAAAGTTCAATGTGGGATAAATAGTGGGAGAACTATCACTATATATCAAATGATCCAAGAGACCTAAATAATTAATTGTATTTTATTTTATAGACAAATAATGGTAGTAACTATTTCCATGTTTGAGAACTTTTTTTAAAGATAGATTTAAAGAAATTCATAATCTTAATTTTTTAACATATATTTAAAAAATGAATCGAGCTACTCGCGAGCTTTTTGAGTTGGGTGGTGAGTTGCCCGACTAGAGCCTTGACCGAGTCGAGCTCCAGTATCTTGTGAGTTATCTCGTCTCATAATCTCCCCTAGCCTCTCTTGTTTTCCTTCCTATTCGTTTTTCCTTTAGCTAGCTGTGCGAATTTGTCGCATGAATTTTGATGTGAAGATGGGCTAGTGAGTTTTTTAATGTTTGCCCAATCACTTAAATTTAGAATCATTGCTCCATTGAGAAAATTAAATTTGCTTCCTAGAGGAAGAAGCGAGTAATAAAGGAATAGTCTTATTTGTTTATTGCTATGTTTGTCCTGCTGACAAGATCAATTGACATATACACAGTCTAGTCTTCATCAAAAGTCACCAGAAGTGAGCATTGTATTCTTTGTGAAGTTCCTTTTGCTTGATGGATGGTTACTCTTTGTCTTCAGAGAAATTCAGAAAAACAGCAATGGCTGCTTGTTTCTATTACATCGAAAAACCTGTGTGGCTGTGAAGAATTCCAGTAGCTATTCAGTATGATATATGTGGCAGCACATGTTTACATGATCCCTATAATTGCTTTGTTTCAGTAAACATGTTTAACCTTCAAGGAATGCCCACAACTTTAATTCCATTATCAAGCACTAAATTACTATTGTAATTTAATTTACTATCATTTATAAACGTGGCCATTTGACCAACCTTCCCCTTCTCCTTGTTACCGAAGTCTCTTGATTGCTTATTTAAACCGACTTATTTCATGATCTCAAAGTCCTGTTCTTGTTGTTGGCAGAGGAGGAATGGCTTTCTAGGTCACTTTTTGTGATTGAAGGACATCTAGTTATATGCATCGAGGATATTTTGCACTTCAGCTCACTTACAGGGAACGAAGATAGTGCTTCATATTTCTTGCTTGATTCATGCTGCTCGATTGCTGATGTGTCTGCAATGGTATTTTCTCCAACACAATTTTGAAAGAAATATAAATGTATATTTTCGTTCTTTTTGTTGGAAACCCTCTCTGCTGCATATGGCATTCTGTTTGATTAATTTCGAAACTCCATTTAGCTTAGTTGAATTGTTCTATTCTAAGCTATGTGTTATATAAATTAAATTAAATCCTGATTGTTTTTCATTAAAGTCTTTAGAGTTGTATGAGAACATCCGTTGTATGATGCTTTAATTGCCTCTTACGACTTAGTTACCCTATTTTTCTTGTTTGGTTCAAAGTGATCCAGGAAATTGGGTATTTATTATTATTGTTACTGTTTTTTTAAAATTGGTTTCTAAAAAATATCATAATTTTGTTATTGTCATCATGATGTTTTCAGGTCATTGAAGCCAAAGAGAACCAGTGTGTGACCTTGACTTTTAGAGAAGATCGTAGTGTGCCATGCTTGCCTTCTATAGTTGATTGCATGAAATTGAAAGTTGGATTTCAGAACAGAAGTACTGTGAGAGCCAAGGCATGGAAGTTGAAATGGTTTTCTGCTGAAATGATATGCAAGTTTGTCACACTAGTTAATGCAATTCATAGAGGATTGACCACATCAAATCTCTCTATCACGTATGTATCGTAGGTGGTTAATTGGCTTTTGTTTTGTTTTGCTCCCTTTCATTTGATTCATTATTTGAATAGAACGCGGTCTCATATCTCTTTTCATTTTAAAACATAGTTTGCTCTAGCAAGTAGCAACAATATGCTTTCTTCCCTGCCAAAAAAAAAAAAAAGAAAAAAGAAATGCTTTCTTCACTAATTTAAGTATTTGGTTCATCATGAGAAGTGTTTATTCATGGACAATTACTTTCCTTGTCAATAACCTAGGAAATGAGATTTATTTGTTTGGTCTACATGAACTGCATATTAATCTAATTGCCCTTGTTTAATTATTGGGCATTGGAAATCCTTGCTAGGTAAATATTTTTCATGTTCATATATGAATATTAACTTTTTTGTTTGAATTTGTTTGTTAATATTAACACTGAGAGAAGTTTAATTAATAAATGTTGAATGTATTACTTAAACATATTGGAAATGAATATCACTCATTGAAAAAGTGAATATTACTCCTTACTTGCAGCACCTGCATCACATGCCCTAATATACACTAGGGAGCACATAATAAATTACCTATTTGTGCAACATTTGCTTATTAAAACACCTTAGCTTCTAATGTTTTAATCTAGGTTGCACGAAGTTGAGAACGGGGTTGAAAACGAATACAAGTATGGGGATTGAAAATGGCTAATCTAAAAAACATTGTTGATGGGTACGAACAATTGTAACATGAAGAATCTGAATCGTTCCAATACGTGGACGAATCGGGTTCGGTGACGGCTACCCATCAGAAGTACTCATGCTACATAGTTTTTAACAACATTTTCATTAATTTTTTAACTTACATTTTTCACTTTTAGTCAGAAAATGTCAATTGGTTGTTAATTTCTTGAAAATTTCTAGTGTTTTTTCTTGGTTAATTCAAGTTTGTCCATGTAAGTTTCTTGCCATTACTTGTTTGGATATTTGCTCATATTACTATTTTTAGGTTTAATTCATAGAAGTTGGAAATACATATTGTAATGTTGTTTTGCTCAATTTTTCCAATTTTGGCTTGATTTGTAAGTAGCTTTGCTACGGAGATGCAGGGAGGGCTAATATGGCTATATATTATAACTTAGTTATGTTTAGGTTAAATTTGTTTGATTAAGTCATGAATTTGATGTGACATTAAATGGATTAAAGTACTGGAATTCCAAAATTCAATCTAGTTAAATCCAATTTATAACACTAGACAGACTCTTAAGGTGGTTGGATCAAACTCACATTTGATTGTTTTAGATTCAATTTTTGGACTGGACTAAAAACTAATATTTAATCTGTTTGATTAAGTCATGAATTTGATGTAACATCAAATGGATCAACGTCCTTAAATGCCAAAGTTCAATTTAGTCTAATCCAATTTATCATATTGGACCCATACTCAACTTTTTAAATTCAATATTTTTGGACTGTACTTGAACTCAACCTATTGGAGTTCAAAACGTCCTATCCATTTCTATATATATATATATATATATATATATATATATGCAACAGTAAGTAATTTAGGCGAATTGCTTTCACACAATATTAGAAATGCTAGTAAGAAATGTCATAAACTATAACATTTCTTTCATTTTCTAATAACTCACCTCTAATAACATTATCTTTTTATGATGTTTGGGGTATTGACTTGCCTCTTAAGAATATTTGTGTTGCTTAGGTTGGCAAAATTTATGTTTATTTGGGTTAAATTATGAAAAAAATTGTCATTTAAAATTTTGGACCGAATTATATTGGACGTGGAATTTGTTAATTTTTTTTGGATTGGATCAGGTCGTAATCATGTGATGTTTGGATTGGGCTTAGACTAAAATATACATGTTAAGTTTTTATTCGATAGAACTTGGACTTGGCAAAGTCTAATCCATTTCATCCAATTTTCACTCGGAGGAATGATAAATCTTAATCAAATTCAGGAATAAATCAGGGGCAAAAAATTTTCCTCTTTTCAACATGTTACGGGTAATTTTATACTAATCAAAGTCAGCAACACATGGACCAATGAGGATGTGAAAAGTGGCAAGCCAAGAGTTGAGCTCCAAAAAGCCACGTGGCGATCTGTTATTAGTAGATGAAAATTCGGGTTTAGGGCTCCAAGGGCCATTACATGAAGGACTCAAGCCAATATTTCACGGATACGATGAAGACACTTGTCAACATCTTAGGCACAAACTTATGTCCCTAGGAGCCTATAAATAGGCCTTTTGTAGCTCCATTTTGGGGCATCTAATCTTCCTACAAACTTTGTAATAAAAAGATCTTCACTAAATTAATCATCAATATTGATAAGAATATTCGAATACATTCGAATTTGGTTAAATTTCATTTGAATTTTAATTGCTTTATTCTTGTTTAAATCTAAATTATTGTTGTGTTGTAGCATAAGTATCTTTAGCCTTCCTAAAAACGCAAATCCCTGAAAAGATTTTGAAAACAGGTGGTGCCAGGGGAGGGCGTTATACAATGGCAACATAAACGAATTTGGGAGAGCCAGTCATTCACCGGTCAATGAGGTTCTAGTTGAGGATGAGCAAGACTCTCCCCATGAGCATGAGAGAGCCCTAGGTGAGAGAGGACCTCCTTTGAAGAGGGTAGCCGTTTGGCCAACCTCTCGCCTAAGACATCCCGGACTCCATGTCTCAACTCAAGAACTTGATGGCCGAATTCCAAGTGACTGAGTTGGTAAAGAATCCACCTTAAAGTCCTAAGAAGAAGACTCCAAATAAGAAAGCATATGAAAGGGAAGGAACCATTGAGTGGAAAAAGATAGTAGAGAATACTCACGAGAATAGGATCCTCATGCTGCCAAGGAGGGAGGTGTCTCAAACCTTCCTTGATGCTAGGGATTATTTGTAATGCTAAACGATTGGAGAGAGCAAAAAGGCATGGGGAACATTTAGATATAAGTTCCATTGCCTTGAGGACGGGTTCATCCCTACACCAAGAGGCAGATGATCGTCAAGTTCATAGGAGGAGGCAGCGAAAGGCTACTTTGAAGTTTAAGCAGACAGGGGTGTTTCAAAAGTTACAAGATCACCCTTCGTATGAGGAAGTGGCTTCCTCAGTAAATCAAATGAATGATCAGTTTTCAAGGATGAATGTGGGGTGGAAATCTCCATTTTCCTTGACCATCCAAACCGCTCCTAAAGTAGGAGGTTAAGGCTCTCAATATGGATCCGTATGATGGTTAAACTGATCCGGATGATTCTCTACTTACAAACACCTTATGTATGCACAATCTGCTGATGATGTAACTTGGTGCAAATATTTCGCAGCCACCCTCAAGGGGGTAGCTCAGAGATGGTTTAGCACCCTTCTAGAGGGAAGAATTCATAATTTTACAGAGTTAAGTATGTTATTCTCTCATCACTTCATGGCCAACAAGCAAGAGATAAAGACAAGTGCACCTAGGGAAGATTATCCAAGGTGCAAATGAAACCTTGAGGTCATAACTGAAAACGTTTAATCTGGAAATGCTCCAAATTCTAGATCTTTCTGAAGGGCTAGCCTTTGATAATTTTATTAAAGGATTACACTCATCAAGGTTCAAGTTTGATGTGGTTAAGAAGGGAATACGATATTTGCCCGATATCTTCAGAGAATGAAACCTATATTCATGCAACTAAATTTGTTCTACCACCAAAGCTGAGAAAGTAGAGAAGAAGGAAACCACTAAACAAGTAGATACATGATCAACCAAGAACAAAGTTGAAAAGAAGAAGGGAGTTTGGACGATTGGGAATTCTTCAAGGGGACATCCCCCTTTCAGAATCTCAAAAGAGGATGCGTCCCAATAAATCATCGTATGAGTTCAACAAGGACTCTTATTCTATTCTCATGGAGATCAAAGATAAGTTTGAATTTGAGGTTCCTCAACCTCTCCGGAGCTTGACCAGGTTTAGGAATTCAAACAAGTACTGTCACTATCACAAGGATGAAGGACATAACAGTAATGAATGTGTCAATTTGAAGAGATTGCTTGATAGGTTGGCAAGTAAAGGAATGTTGGAGCAATATGTGGGGTAGTCCAAATACAAGTTTCAAAGAAAGGATAAGCAAACAAAGTCCATTGATGACCGAGACACTGACATGGAGGTAGTAGTTGTGATCTCAAGAGGGAGGGTTCGCTTCTGGAGGTCCAAACATCAAAGGTACCAGTACTTAAGGAGTTTATCCAAAGTGAGGGTGAATTCCCGGAAGTAATGATTTTTCAAAAGGACCGAGGAGACATCAAGACTCTACATGATGATCCTTTAGTTGTGGAAATGAAAATCACTAACTAGCGGGTGAAGAGCATTCTTATTGACACAAGAAGTTCCATCGATATTATCAGCACGTCTTGTCTTGAGAAATTGCAATTCAGGGTTGATGCTCTCCAACCCATTAGCCATCCCATTATTGGGTTCAGAGGTGGAATCATCCACCCTATGGGTAGTGTGGCTCGATCTATCTAGGTATGAACAAAAGAGAAGGCCAGGAATATTTTTGGTCAAGTTATTGGTAGTACAGGATATGATGGCCTATAATGTCATCCTTGGTAGGCCAACTTTAAATGTTGTCCCAGTTGTATCTCATCTTATGCTCATTAAATTTGTTCGTAATGACGAGTCAGTTGGTACACTTCATGGTGACCAGCAAGTTGTAAGGGAATGTTACTTAACCACTCTTAAGGCCTCATCTATAGGGGGTCCAGTGAAGGAGAATGATAAGAAGAAGAGAAAGGTCGAGGGGAGAAGACCAGTGGAAGTCATGGCTATTAAGGATATGGTTATTCCAGAAGAAAAACGACCTCAACCTTTTGGAAAATTTGAAGATATAATTATGAAAGAGAGTGAGTTAGACCGTACAAACAAAATTGGACAAGTGTAGATGGACGATGAAAGGGAAAAGTTGATTGACCTCCTTAGAAACTATCGGGATGTATTTGCCTTCCATTTAAGTGAAATGTCCGGTATTTATCCGGGGGTGACATTCCACAAGCTAGAAGTCCGACTAGATGCTAAACCAGTAAGACAAAAGAAGAGAAATCATGGCGAGACAAGGAACAAGGAAGCAGCTGAAGAGGTGCAAAAGTTATTGGATGCGGGTTTCATAAGGACGTGTGAGTATCCAGACTAGATAGCTAATGTTGTGCTAGTGCCGAAGCCGAATGGGACATGGAGAATGTGTGTGGATTACACAAATCTTAACAAGGCATGCCCAAGGATAGCTTTTCCTTGCCTAATATTGATCACGTCGTTGACTCTATGTCAGGGCATGTTTTGATGAGTTTTATGGATGCAAACTCAGGCTTTCATCAAATTCCTTTGTTGCCAAAGGATCAAGAAAAGACAACGTTTGTCATCAAGTGTGGCTTGTACTGTTATCGAGTGATGCCCTTTGCCTTGAAGAATGCTCCAGCCATTTTCCAAAAGTTGGTAAAGAAGGTGTTCAAGGAACAATTGGGAAGGAATGTTGAAGCCTATATTGATGATATCTTTGTGAAAAGTAAAACCAAAGAGGATCCTATAGAGGACTTGAGAGAACATTCAAATATCTCAGGAAGTATAATATGAAGCTCAATCCTAAGAAGTGTGTGTTTGGGGTGGATAGTAAAGAGTTTCTCGGTTTCCTTGTTGGTTAAAGGGGCATAGCGGCCAATCCTGACAAAATTCAGGCAGTCACCAATATGTCTTCTCCCAAGAGTGTGAAGGAAGTCCAAAGATTCATTGAATGCGTAGCAGCTTTAGGAAGATTCTTGTCAAAATCAGGAGACAAGTGTCATCACTTCTTTGACAATTAAGAGGAAAGCAAAGTTTGAATGGGTAGAAGAAGTAGAGCAAGCATTCCTCGGTTAAAAGAGCACCTTCACACTTTACCCCGTTTGGTAAGTCCTTTGCCAAAGGAGACTCTATACCTGTACTTGGTTGCTTCAACTTGTTCGGTGAGAGTAGTCCTTTTTCTCCAAAATTCCCATCTAGATCTCCTTACTAGGTAAATGATCTAACATCCTGCAACGACACTTAAAACTAATGGGCCATCCTTCCCACACAACAAAACGAAAATAAACAGTTCCACAACAAATAGGGTCTGGTGGCTAACAAACAATTTCTTCTACACATAACTATCAACGTAACAACACTTTCAAGCATTCACTTAAATGCATGAAGGAAAAGATATAAAGTCTATCGTACATGACCAAACTTCTTACCCAATCTCACCACATGTTATGAAAGCAATAACACATAATAACATACCTTTATTCCGTGCATACCTGCATAACTAAACAATTTAAAACTTTTCATTTTTCAAAACTTTCTATTTTTGGAAATTACTATTTGTAGAAAAATTTTCCATTTCGTTAACCTTCTAAAATGAGAAATTTATTTTTCCCAAAATAAAACTTAGGGTACCCAAAATAATAATAATTTATTTTATTTCGAAGACTAAGCCCTGGTAACCACATTGTAACACCCTAGAATTTCCTAACTTTAATTTCTCCATGCCATTTCCGGAAATATAAAATAAATAAGGTAGATAAGTAATAAAAATACTTCCTACTTAACTAGGAAAAAAGCCAAAGTATTACCGCCACCGTGATAACGGCTAAGGCTTTTATCAAAGTACTACATCGGAAGTCTTTCTTTTAAAACCAAATTAAAACTCAAAAGAACTTTCAAACCAAATTCAAATAAAACTTTATTACAACTCAGAGCCGCAATAATGGCCCTTCAAAACCAAATAAACTTTTAAACTTCGAAAATCCGAAAGTCAACAATAAAAGTAACTAACAAGTCCACACAAGCAAAGTAAAGAACAATGCAAGCGCTCATCACTCAACCGCAGCCTGATTGACTATGCCCACCTGTACCTGTAGCTTTCTCTTTATTCTAGACAACTACTCACCCTCGAAATGGGTCGCCGTAGGGCCAAGTCAAAGACAAAGCTATGCACACAAAACACACAAATAATCATCAAAGCCGAGTACATAAATACTAGAGACTATGCAAAACAAGATGAACAACAAAATAAAAGAATAAACAACACATACTTCATACCATTGTCACCACTACATACCTGTACATAGACTCATCGCATTAAAAAATATTTATTATATTTAAATCTTTGGATTTCGCATCAAACGGGTTTCCTTTCCTTAACGATCGCCATAATGGGCACCAAATTGGGAGCAACTCCAAGAAGGTATTACCTATGTCACATAGAGTGACGGAATTCCAACACATGTAAAAATATAAAAGAGTACAACGCCTTGTACCCTGGCCGATTAGAAGTTACAGTAACTATACCCATAACTCCCCCCATTGTTCATACTCAAGGTATATACGTTCCAAGAGTTTTGGTGAGAATCCTCTTTCATTTTACGTAATTAACCGGTTTAATAATTGTCATGACTCACATAAAATTACTTAAAAACATTTATGGCAAACAAGCAACACTATATTAATCATATTGTTTATCACGTGATTCTAACATGAATTCTTGGTCCTTTATTTATTTAAACTTTCATTTGCCACACATTAACTATGAGTGGCTAACTATTTGCTCTTTTACTTCTATGAAATATGTGAATAAATGTTCACTAACTATATTTCTTGTTGATCAAGTAATTAATCAACTTAACTGCTTTTCTTTCTTTATCGACTACAAGTCAAAACTTTCAAAATAATTAACATTCTAACTTCAATGATGATGATAATAATACTATAAAAACAAAATATCAAACTTAATAACAAAGCATACATTTCATACAATCATGTCCACATAACTTCTAATGCAAGTCAGATCATCTGATGTCAACAAAACATCAACTTCTTTTTCTATAAAATCTAGCATGGAAATCAAAGCAATCTAGCATGAAACCTATTTACATGATTGCCTTTAGTACTTACGTACCTTGTGCTATAACGGCGATCTGCCACTACTTCTAGAAATCACTCAACTCAAATTCTCCAAAAAAGAAAAAATCGAAAAATAATTAAAACCCTTGTTGACGAAATTATACAACAACTCTAAACCAACTTTTTACATTAGAAAATTGTCCAAAACCTTCCTCATATTGTCTCTATTCAGTTCCATACTTTATTTTATAATTTCCTTTGCAAAACACTTGATTTTCGATAATTTTCCAAAAATAGCAGCTTTAAAAAGTTACTTGAGACCTCCTCAAAACCTTTCTAATTATCATAATTTGACCTTAAAACAGTAGAGTCATTTCCTAAGATCATCATATGAGTTTTCGGCGTGTTTAAAACAATTATAACTTATTATTTCATGTGTTACTATTTTTTATTATGCATGAACACATGTTAATAAAAAATTTCTAGCATTATATATTTATTCGAAATTACCCTTTTAAACCTTTATATTTCATGCATAAAAAACTTTTAGAACCTTATACTATCATCACACTTATATTCTATGCATTAAAAATAATTTTTCATACTCAATAACATGTTCATAATATTTTTACTTCTAATATTCATACTTTTAAAAATTTGACAGCAATAACTATCTACTTTAAAACCTTTAAAAATCATTCTAAACTTCATAAAATCATCATCAACTAATACTATAACAATCTATGATCATAATATAAATGTTTATTTAGAGTATTAAAAATCATAAAAACTAGTAATTACATTAATTTTTCACAAACCCTAATCATAATTTTATTTAAGAACTCTTAAACATGAATTTTAATTTCCAAAACATGAATTTTAATTTCCAAAACATGACCATAAACATTAAAACATGATTAAAACTATAAAACATGCCTAAAACATAATTATAAAACATGACCAAACAAGATTGAATTTAAAAGTAAAGAGAAGAAAAAGTTTTTTAATTTATTATTATTATTATTATTATTATTATTATTATTATTATTATTATTATTATTATTATTATTATTATTATTATTATTATTATTATTTTTGTAATAGGGTTCGAAAATACCAAAGAAAGGGCGAGCAAGAAGGTCGCCAGCGGGTGACTGGCGGTTGGCCGGCGAGCACGGCGGTGAGCAGATGGGACGACAGGTGGTGGCCTGACGTGCAGGTGGTCTGACGAGGGTAGGGCTGCTGGTGAAAGGGCTTCGAAATTTTTTTTTGTTCGCACACTTTTCTCTCTCTCTCTCTCTCTTTGTTTTGAAACATTGATGCACAAATTCTAGTATAAGTTCTGAAAATTCTGATTTAATGGGGTATTTATAGGCCCAAATTAGCTTTTTAGTGAAATTACAAAAATACTCTTAATGTTTGAAATTACTTTTGTGCCCTCGCTTTCAAACAATTAAGGAAACTTTAAAAATTCTAAATTTAGAAACTTCTTAAAAATATTTTATAAAATTTAAAGTGACATAAAAAAATAACTTACAAACTTTATAAAACATAAAAATAATTAAATTTTCTTTCTTTAATTTAATTATTAAACTTAATTTTTCAACAAAAATACTAAAAATACTCAAATACGGATGAAATTAAATTCTTAAAATACGTGAAAATATGAGGTATTACAGCCTACCCCCTTAAATTCTTATAGACGTTAGTCACTTACTTAGACATTTTCTTGCCAAGTTTAGAGAACAAACATAAAACTTTGCTAAAAGACGCAAAAGCTCGCAAAATTTAAGGAAAAAACGCGCGAAATTCTATTGCACCCTACCCACCTTAAGAATCGATTTACATTCCCGTAACTCTACAAACCCGAAATAACTCTGGATACTTTTTCCTCATCATATCCTCAGCTTCTCATGTTGCTTCTTCGGTTACTTGGTTAGACGACAACACTTTCACTGTCTTGACACCTTTTCTACGAGTATCACGAACCTTACCATCAAGTGTTTTGATTGGCTTTTCTTCATAAGTCAAACTTTGGTCTAATTCTATCGTTTCAGGTTGCAACACATGTGACTTATTCGGCACATACTTTCTTAATTGAGATACATGAAAAACATTGTAAACTTTGCCCAATTCCATTGATAATGCTAGTTTATTTGCAACCTTTCCAATCCTTTGCAAGATCTCATAAGGTCCAATGTATTTAGGGCTTAACTTTCCCTTCTTCGCAAATCTCATCACACCTTTCATCGGTGATACTTTTAGTAACACCTTGTCGCCAACTTCAAACACAACTTCTTGACACTTTAGGTTCGCATATGATTTCTGTCTATCTTGTGTATCTTGAATATTTTCTTATATCACTCTTAACTTATTGGTAGTCTCCTCAATCAAGTGAGGTCCTAGAATTACTGTCTTATGTCACTCCAACATAAGGGACTCCTACACTTCCTTCCATACAGAATCTCAAAAGGTGCCATGCCAATACTTGCATGGTAGCTATTTTTGTACGAGAATTCGATCAAGTCTAAGAAATCCTACCAACGCCCTTGGAAATCTATTACACAAGCTCTTAGCATATCCTCTATTGTCTGTATTGTCTTCTCTATTTGACCATCGGTTGCTGGATGGAGAGCCGTACTCATCTTCAACGTAGTACCGAAGTTCTGCTCGACACTTTTCCAGAATTTCAAAAGAAACCTAGAGTCTCTATCCGATACGATATCCTTTGGAACTCCATGTAGTCTCACAACATGCTTTCATGTAAGCCTTTGCAAGTTATTCCATTTTCTATGTCTCCTTCATTGGTATAAACACTGCTGATCTGGTAAGCCTATCCACCACAACCCAAATGGTATCATTACGATTATTTGAATTTGGCAAGCAGGTTACATGATAACACCATTTTGTACTCATATTTCCATGCTAAATTTGTGTGTTTTCATCTTACTTTTCCCATAGTTTCAACCTTTTTGAGCTATTATGCTTTATACTTTGCTATTGCTCTTCTCGAGTGTATTTTGCTTTGTTTTAGTAGGTTTTAGGTGCTTTTGCTAGGATTATTGAAGATGCCAGTAGAGCTAATTGGATGTTGATCAAAGAATGGACAAATCAAGGCGTTTATGACGGTGAAAAGCTTCAAAAGAGTTGCTCATGAAGACCTACTGCAACATGATTGTGGAAATCACTTAGTTTGCCACAACCTAGTTATGGCCACTTATTTTTGAAGTATTTTGAAGCAAAAATCAGCCTACTCCGCACCCTAGTTGCGACCTAATATCACGTGCCACACATGCAACCTCTTGTTTGATGCAGAAAACTCTTCATATTCCTAGCATCTAAATAGGCTTTTGAGAGGTTTTTCATTCTAATTCTACACACATACTTCAATATCAGTTTTGTTTTATAAAAAAGCTTTAGTTCTCCTTAGTTTTCTTTGGCACACAATTCTCAACTTTTGGTTTTTGACATTGATTTGGCAATTTCATCAATTCAAGTAATATCTTCTTTTCTCTATTCTCTTTTTATTGTTGTTAATCATGCTTTCTTTTAATATCTGTTTTGTTTGTTCAACAATTATGTGTGAGTAGTTTTATCTATCTAGGGTTAGGTTAAGCCCTAACCATGATTGATTCTTGAGCAATTTTGTAAAATCCCCAATTTAATTGTTGACTGTTCATGCTTAATTGATTGTGCTTATGCTAGTACTAGATTAGGGATAATTGTTATTGTTATGAATCCATTGTCTTTATCACAATGGGAATTGGGTATTGATGAATTTGAACATTTCAATTTAGAACATGAAATTCTCCACGGGAGTAGGTAGAATGAATTGTTAGAAAGTTAAGGGTAACTGGGGAAACTTTAGGAAGCCTGCTAATGGAAATGGGAATAAGGCTCAAATGGCTAATCAAGGAGGTCGTGTGTACTTGTGCAAGAAGTGTCCTAACAATCACCAAGGAAAGGATTATGCTGGGAACCCAGTGACTTGTTGTTTGTGTAATAAGCTTGGACACCGTGAGTATGAGTGCTTCTCCAAGAGCAAGGGAAAGGAAGGACGAGGTACTCAATTCAAAGGGAACTCAACTAGGGGTCAGCAGAACCGTTTCCAAGGAAACATGAGAGGAAAGGCAACACCTCAAGCCGGAAATAGAAACGGAGGTGGAAATGGAGGAGGTCAGGCTAACACCATGAATAGTGGAAAGCTGAATGTGATGCCTCGAAGTGAAGGTGATGCTAGTAAGGATGTATTTACATGTACTTTCTCTATTCACTTTCTTCTTGTTAAAATTTTGTTTGATTCTGGTGCAATATATTCTTTTGTATCCACTAAGATTTTGGAAAAGTTAATGCATGTGTTGGGAAAAGTAGATACAATATATATGTCACTAGTGTTACCATCAGGACAAGAAGTATAGTGTTTAAGAAGATTTTTGGATGTTCCAATTGAAACTGAGGGAGTGAAGTTTAAGGCTAACCTAATTGAGTTTGATTTGGGTGACTTGAAAGTGATTATGGGGATGGATTGGTTGAGTGAACATAAGGCTGGGATTTTGTGTGAGCCACAGAAGATGTCGTTAGTTAATAAGGGTAAGTAAGTGAGCGATTGGAAGGCATGAAGTGTAATATCCCATATTTTCACGTACTTTAAGGAGTTATTTTAGTATTTTATACGTATGTTTTTAATATTTTTATTAAGAAATTAAATTCAATAAAAATATTAAGGAAAGGAAATTTAAATAAATTTTAAATAAAGTAATTATTTTATGTTGATAAATAATATTATATGTTTTACTAAATATTTTGAAAATTTTCTAAAAATGGAATTATTAGAGTTTCCTAAATTATTTTCAAACAAGGGCATAAAAGCAATTTCAAGTATTAAGGGTATTTTTGGAATTGCACCAAATCCTACTTTGGGGCCTATTAATACGCCTTAAAACACCAATTTTCAGATTTATATTGCAACTTGGTGATTTATAAATCCAAAAATTTAGAGAGAGAAAGTGAGAAAAAAAAGGTTCAAACAAATAAAGAGAGTTTCGGATTTCTGAACAGAAAAAAATTTTCGTTGCTTTTGCTGGAGCTCGCCGGAGTCCCGCCTGCCGCCTGCACCGCCCGCCGTCGCTGCAGCCTCGCCAGCCACCTTCTCAGGCCACCCTTTTCTCCCCTTTCGTATTTTTGGACCCTTATAAAAACAATTCTACTTATTTTTGATTCAATTGTGCAAATTCATTCTTATAATTATGATTAATCATGTTTTTTTAAGTTGCAATCATGTTTTTATGAAGTTATGATTTATTTTAAAGCATGAATTTATTTGTTGTTCATGAAATTTTAGATTAGGGTTTATCAAATTATGAAATTCTTGATTTTATGGGTTTTAATGATTTAAAGTTCAATGTTATGATCATGAATTGTTGTTGGGTGAATTTATGATGATTTTATGAAGTTAAAATTCATTTTCTAAGGCTTTAAACATAAATTATATTTCTGTCCAAATTTTGTAATCATGAAAATCAATAGAATAAATGTTCTGAACATGTTTTGGTTTATGAAAAATTATTCTAAACCGTAGATTTGTTTCATAATGATGTTAGTGGATTGTAAAAGAGTTTATGACGAATTTATGATGTTTTTATAAGTTTTTAATGGGTTTTTGTTGAATAAATAAAGCTGTAAATTTTTATTAACATTTATTGATGCCCAATAAAAATCGTAACATGTAATATTGTACGTTATAATAAGTTTTAAAGCATCTAAGTATTGCATATTGATCATAGGACATGCTGACTATAATGCTTTATGATCAAAAGATGATATTTAAAAAGGTTTAAGAGTGTTTTTAAGAAGGTTTACAAAGCTGCCATTTTTGGAAAATCACCGAAAATCAAGTATTTTGTAATAGAAAAATTAAAGTAAAGTGTGGAATTGAATAGTGACCATAAAGGGAATGCTTTGAGCAGGTTTCCTATGTGGAAAGTTAATTTAGAATTGTTGTAGAACTTAGTCAACAAGGTTTTAATTTAGTTTCGGTTCTCTCTATGTAGGAAACTTCGAACTAGTAGACTTTTAGAAGTTGTAGCGGATAACCACTACAACACAAGGTACGTAAGTACTAAAGACAAACATACAAACTAAAATTCGTGCTTAGTTGATCTTATATGTCATGTTGATGCGCTTGATTGGATTGTGAATTGTCATGCATGACAAGTTTTATTAGAAGTATGATTTTATATTATATTGGCATTCCATGTTTTTAGCAATATAAACTGTACAAGATTAATTTGGAATGTTATGATCAGTTTAAAATTGGCCAATAGCTTATTGAAGAAGAAAGGAAGATAATTAAGTTGGTTAGTTTCTTAATCAACAACAAAGTAGTTGGTGAATTTTTATTCACATAGCTCAAAGAAGTTAATGAGGAATTATTTTGATAACTGTTGGCACTCACAGTTTAACGTGTGGTGAAGGAGAAATTAAATATTTAGCCACTCACAGTTGATGTGTGGTGAAGAGAGTTTAGTTTAATTAAAGGACACACATAAGATTATCTTTAGAATCACTTTAAATCAAAGATAAGTAATATGGCTTGTTTGATTGTATGCATGTTTTTATGTGACATATATTATATGTGGGTCACAACATTGTTAAACCGGTTAATCACGTAAAGTGTAAGAGGATTGGCACCAAAACTCTTGGAACGTATATACCTTCAGTATGAACAAAGGGGGGAGTCATATTGAACATTGATCTATGACTTCTAATTGGAGTACAAGACGTTCTACTCTTTTATTTTTTTTAATGCGCTGGAATTCCGTTACTTTATGTGACATAGGTAATACCTTCTTGGAGTTGCTCACAAGTTGGTGCCCAATAGGGCGATTCTAAAGGAAAGGAAACCCGTTCGACGCCAAACCCAAAGTTTAAATATAATAACTAATTTGTTTATGTCGAGTCTATGCACACGTGAAGAATTGTCCACGGTAAAATGTATCTATGTCTTATTTTAGTTTATGTTGTTCCTGTTGCATAGTCTTTAGTAGTTATGTACTCAACTTTGCTGACTGTTTGTTTTGTGTGCATGGATTTGTCTTGGACGTGTCCCTACAATGACCCACATGCTGGTGAGTAGTTGTCTAGAATAAGAAAAGCTACAGATACAAGTGGGCATAAGTCATTCATGCTGAGCTAGTGTGACAGTGCTTGTTGTGTAGTCTTCGTAGTTCTTGATCTTATTTGCTTATGGAGTTATGTAACTATTTTGGATGTTGTTTTATTTAAAAAGTTTAAGTTTTGGTTTTGGTTAAAGGGCCATTAATACGGTTCTGAAGTAATAAAGTTTTAAGTTGACTTTTCTTTTGGTTTTTGTTTGATTTTGGTTTGAGATTATTTTTGTGGTTTAATTATTAAATTGGTTTTGGTTTTAAGACTTCCGCTGTATTACTTTGATAAATGCCTTTGCCGTTATTACGGTGGCGGTAATGCTTTGGTTTTTCCTTGTTATTTAGGAGTTATAATAATTATGGTTCTTTAATATTTATATTATGTTCTCCTAAAAATCTAGAGTAGAAGTTAGGAAATTTCAGGGTGTTATAGGAAGACCATGACATAACAAAATAGTGTTAGTAATGAGGTTTGCTAGGTTTGTGAAGAAAGATTTTCCAATTTACCTTTGTAGTGTAAGGGATGTAGATCATGTTGTAACTGCTAAGTCCGAGGACATTGAGGTAGTGAGAGACTTTCTGGACGTGTTTCCGAAGGAGATTCCGAGGATGCCTCCGAAGCAAGAAATGGACTTTACCATAGACTTAGATACAGGAACACCACCTATTTCTAAAGCCCCATATAGGATGGCACCTGCAGAAATGAGTGAGTTGAAAGAGCGGTTACTGGAGTTATTGGAGAAGGGTTACATTAGGCCTAGTTGTTCACCTTGGGGAGCAATAATGCTGTTTGTGAAGAAGAAAGATGGGAGTTTGAGGTTGTGTATTAACTATATGGAGTTGAATAAGGTGACGATTAAGAACAAGTATCCTTTACCGAGGATTGATGACTTGTTTGATCAGTTGAAAGGAGCAACTGTGTTCTCAAAGATTGATTTGAGGTAAGGATACCATCAATTGAGAATTACTAATGAGGACATACCTAAAACGACTTTTCGTACGAGGTATGGGCGTTATGAGTTCACTGTTATGCCTTTTGGGTTGACTAATGCGCCAGCAATTTTCATGGACTTAATGAATAGTATCTTTCAACGGTTCTTGGATAAGTTTGTGGTTGTTTTCATTGATGACATTTTGGTGTACTCCAAGAGTAAAGAGGAACATGTGGAATATTTGAGGACAATTTTGATGATACTAACGGAGAAGAAATTATATGCTATATTCTCGAAGTGTGAGTTCTGGTTGGTGAAAGTAGCATTCTTGCGGCATTTCATGTCAAAAGAGGGAGTTCAAGTTGATCCAGCCAAGATCGAAGCAGTAAAAGAGTGGCCTACGTTTAAGAATGTGACAGATGTGTACGGAGTTTCTTAGGGTTAGCAGGTTATTATAGGAGGTTTGTGAAGGACTTTTCAAGAATATGTAAACCAATGACCTCGTTAATGAAGAAAGACTGTAAGTTTGTATGGAGCGATAAGTGTGAAGAAGCATTTCAGACCTTAAAGGAGTGTTTGACTACAGCTCTAGTGCTGACTTTGCCAGATGGAAGTGATTGCTACGATGTGTGCAGTGACGCATTTAAAAATTGTTTGGGATGTGTGTTAATGCAAAATTGGAAGGTGATGCATATGCTTCAAGACAATTGAAGCCACACGAGGCAAACTATCCTACTCACGATCTTGAGCTAGCAGCAATCGTGTTTGCTTTAAAAATATGGAGGCATTACTTTTATGGAGCAAAGTGTAAGATCTACACGGACCACAAGAGTTTAAAGTACTTTTTCACTCTAAAAGATTTAAACATGACACAAAGGAGATGGCTTAAGTTGATCAAGGATTACGATTTAGATATCCAATACCATGAAGGGAAGGCCAATGTAGTAGTGGATGTCTAAGCCGTAAAACGAAGCATGGAGTGAATACTTTAGTGGTAGCTAACGAACTATGTAGAGACATGGAGAGAATGAAATTAGAGATAGTGAAGCAGGGAGAGTTGGAAGGAATACTTTGTAATCTTAGTATCCAAACAACAATATTTAAGGAAATTAACAAGAACCAGGAGGGAGATGGGAAGTTGGATAGAATAAAGGTGAAATTGAAAGCCGGAAAGGCTATGTACTTTAAAGATCCATGAGGATGGAAGCTTAAGGAATAAAGGAAGGTGGTCTGTACCACAGAAATGTGAAGGGATTTGAAAAGGTGTATTTAGTGCATCGTTGAGGCGATAAGTTGTATAAGGATTTGAAAAGGTGTATTGGTGGCCTAGGATGAAAAGGGAAGTGGCTGAATTTTTGAGCAAATGCCTTTTTGTCAAAGAGTGAAATTTGAGCATAAGAGACCACAAGGAGAAGTCCAACCACTTGAAATACCAAGATAGAAATGGTATTGCATATGAACGGACTTTGTAACTTTCTTGCCTAAGTCGAGGAATCAAAATGATACCATATGGGTTGTGGTGGATAGACTTACTAAGTCAGTAGTGTTTATACCAATGAAGGAGACTTGGAGGATGGAACAACTTGCAAAGGCTTACATAAAGCATGTTGTGAAGCTACTTGGAGTTCCGAAGGATATTGTGCCAAATAGGGATTCCAGGTTTCTTTTGAATTTATGGAATAGTGTCCAGGAGAACTTTGGTACAATGTTGAAAATGAGTATAGCTTTCTATCCATCAACCGATGGACAAACGGGGAGAACCATATATACTTTGGAGGACACTCTCAGAGCTTGTATAATGGATTCTCAAGGGAATTGGGAGGATTGTTTAGATCTTATTGAGTTTTCATACAATAATAGCTACCTGCAAGTATTGGCATGACACCTTTTGAGGCCTTGTATGGAAGGAAGTACATAAGTCCATTATGCTGGAGTGACATAAGTGACACAATGATTCTAGGACCTCAATTGATTGAGAAACCACTGATAAATTAAGGGTGATATAAGCAAAGATTCAAGCGGCACAAGATAAACAAAAGTCTTATGTGGACCAAAAACGCCAGGAAGTTGTGTTTGAAGTTGGTGATGAGGTGTTACTTAAAGTATCACCAATAAAAGGTGTAATGAGGTTCGGAAAGAAAGGGAATTTAGCCCGAAATATATAGGACCCTATGAGATGTTGCAAAAGGTTGGAAAAGTTACCTATAAGCTAGAATTACCAATGGAGTTGAGCAAATGTCACTATGTCTTTCATGTGTCTCAAGTAAGGAAAATATATGCTGGAAGAGTCACATGTGTTACAACCTGAGACATTAGAGTTAGACTAGAGTTTTACCTATGAAGAGAGGCCAATGAAGATCCTTGATAGTAAGGTCAGGGATACTCGTAGGAAAAATGTCAAAATAGTGAAGGTGTTGTGGTCTAACCAAGAAACCAAAGAAGCTACTTGGGAGGCTAAAGATATGATGAGAGAAAAGTAACTACAGTTATTTCAGGTTAGTAGGTAGAGCTACGGGGACGTAACTCGATTCTTAAGGGGGGTAGAGCACGATCTAATTTCGCGCCTTTTTACCCTCAATTTCGCAAGTTTTTACGAGTTTTTAAGACTTTATAGCAAAATTTTATGTCTGTTCACTAAAAAGTTGTCAAGCAAAGATTGAGTTAAATGCTAAAGTCTACAACAACATAGTGTCGTAATGGAAATGCTTGAAGTAAATGTAGTCTCTATTTAAATTCCATAGAATAATTTACATAAAGTTTCGGGACGAAGCTTCATTTAAGGGGGTAGACTGTAATGCCACATATCTTCACGTATTTTAAGGAGTTATTTCCGTATTTTATAAGCATTTTTTTATGTTTTGATTGAGAAATTATATTCAATAAGGATATTAAACAAGGGAAGTTTCAATAAATTTTAATTAAAGTAATTATTTTATGTTTATAAATAGTATTTTATGTTTTATTACATATTTTGAAAAGTTTCTAAAAATGGAATTTTTAAAATTTCCTCATTTAATTTGTTTTAAAATAAGGGCATAAAAGTAATTTCAACCACTCAGTGTATTTATGAAATTTCACCACATCTTACTTTGGGGCCAATAAATACCCCTTAAAAACCCAATTTTCAGATTTAATTTACAATTATAGGATTTATGATTCCAAAAATTTAAAGAGAGAGAGAGAGAGAGAGAGAGAGAAATATAGTTCGAAAAAAAAAGCCGGACGAATTTCCGAAGAGAAAAAAAAACTTTAGTTGCTTCTTGCCGGAGCCCTCGCTGGATCCCGCCGCCGCCTGGTGCCGTCGAGCCGTCACTATTGCCATAACCGACCTCCTCCCTTTTTGCTTTGGTATTTTTGGAAACTAAAAAAATAAAAAAATTCTTCTTCTTTTTTTTTTGATTAAATCTTGCAAATTCATGTTTATATTTATGATTAATCATGTTTCTATAGTTTTAATTCTGTTTTCATGAAGTTATGATTTGGTTTAAAGCAGGAATTTATTCGTTGATGATGAAATTTTAAATTAGGGTTTGTAAAATTATGAAATTCTAGATTTTATGGGTTCTAATGATTTAAACTTCAATATTATGATCATGAATTGTTGTTGGGTGAATTTATGATGATTTTATTGAGTTTAAATTGAATTTTAAAGGCTTTAAACATAAATTATATTGCTGTCCAAATTTTGTAGTCAAAAAAATCAATGGAATAAATATTATGAACATGTTTTGTTTTATGAAAAATTATTTTAAAGCATAGATTTTATTCATGATGTTGTTACTCGATTATAAAAGGATTTTATGGTGAATTTATGATGTTTTTCTGAGTTTTTAATGAGTTTTAGATGAATAAATAAAGTTGTATATTTTTATCAACACATATTTATGCCCAATAAAAATATTAACATGTAACATATTAAGTTATAATTGTTTTTAATGCATCTAAGTATTGTATATTGATCTTAGGACATGACTATAGTGTTTTATGATCAAAATATGATATTTAGAAAGGTTTAAGAGTGTTTTTAAGGAAGTTTACAAAGCTACCATTTTTGCAAAATTACTGTAAATCAAGTATTTTGCAATAGAAAAATTAATATAGAGTATGGAATTGAATAGACGCCATATAGGGAATGTTTTGGACAAGTTTCCAATGTAGAAAGTTAGTTTAGAGTTGTTGTAGAACTTAGTCGACAAGGTTTTTATTTAGTCTCGATTTTCTCTATGTAGGAAACTTTGATCTAGTTGACTTTTAGAAATTGTGGCGGATCACCACTACAACACAAGGTACTTAAGTACTAAAGAAAACATAGAAATTAGAATTCATGCTTGGTTGATCTTATATGATATGTTGTTGTGCTTGGTTGGATTATGAAATTGACATGCATGACAAGTTTTATTAGGAGCATGATTAATATTGTTATGACATTCCACATTTATAATAATATAAATTCTTCATGGTTGAATTGGAATGCTATGGTCAGTTTGAAATTGGCTAATAGCTTATTAAAGAAGAAAGGAAGTTATTTAAGTTAGTTAGTTACTTAATCAACAAGAAAAGTAGTTTGTGAATTTTAATTCACATAGTTAATAGAAGTGAATGAGCAGATATTTTTATACATGTTTCCACTCAAAGTTTAATGTGTGTTCATAGAGAAAGTAAATAGTTAGCCACTCACAGTTAATGTGTGGTAAAGTAAGCTTAGTTTAATTAAAGGACACACAAGATTATTTTAGAATCACCTTAAATCAAAGATAATTAATATAGTTTTTTGTTTTTTGTTTCTATACATGTTTTATGTGTTGTTATGTGTTAGTCATAATATTGTGAAACTGGTAAATCACGTTAAGTGAAAGAGGATCCGCACCAAAAATCTTGGAACATATATACCTTGAGTATGAACAATGGGGGGAGTCGTATGGAACATGGGTCTATGACTTCTAATTGGAGTACATGACATTGTACTCTTTTATATATTTAATGCTCCGTAATTTCGTCACTCAATGTGACATAGGTAAAACCTTCTTGGAGTTGCTCCCAAGTTGGTGCCCAATAGGGCGATATTAAAGAAAAGGAAACTCGTTCGATGCGAAATCCAAAGTTTAAATTGAATAATTAATTTGTTTAAGTTGTGTCTATGCACAAGTGAAGAGTTGTTATAGTTACTTTATTGTTTAGGTGTGTGTATGCTGTTACTTTATTTTTTGTTGTTATAGTTGCATAGTCTTTAGTAGTTATGTACTCAGCTTGTTAACTGTGTGTTTTGTGTGCATGGCTTTGTCTTTGACTTAGCCCTATGATGACCCACTTGTTGGCGAGTAATTGCCTAGAATAAGAAAAGGCTACAGGTACAAGTGGGCATAAGTCATTCATGCTAGGCTTGAGTGACAGTGCTTGGTGTGTAGTTTTCATAGTTTCTTAATTTATTTGCTTATGTAGTTATCTAACTATTATTGGATGTTGTTTTATTTCTCAAGTTGGTTTTTTAGTTTTGAAGGGCCATTAATATGGTTACAAAGTATAATAAAGTTATAAGTTGACTTTTCTTTTCGTTTTTGTTTGATTTTAGTTTGAGATTATTTTCGAAGTTCCAGTTTTAAAATGTTTTTTTTTTGGAGACTTCCGCTCTACTACTTTTATAAATGCCTTAGTCGTTATCACGGTGGTAGTAATGCTTTGGTTTTTCTTCGTTAATTAGGAGTATTAATAGTTATAATTCCTTAATATTTACAATATGCTTTACGGAAACACTAGAGAGAAGTTAGGAAATTGCAGGATGTTACATATACCTTGAGTATGAACAATTGGGGGGAGTCGTATGGAACAGTGGTTTATGACTTCTGATTGGAGTACAAGACGTTGTACTGTTCTATATTTTTAATGCGCTGGAATTCCGTCACTTAATGTAACATAAGCAATACCTTCTTGGAGTTACTCCTTAGTTAGTGCCCTACAGGGAGATTTTAAAGGAAAGGAAACCCGTTCAATGAGAAATCCAAAGTTGAAATAATAATTAATTTGTTTAAGTTGAGTCTATGTACAGGTGAAGAGTTGTCAACAGTAAGGTGTGTGTATGCTTTTATTTTATTTTATGTTGTTCTTGTTGCATAGCCTTTAGTAGTTATGTACTCATCTCTGCTAACTATTTGTTTGTGTGCATGGCTTTGTCTTAGAATTGACCCTAAGATGACCCACTTGTTGGCGAGTAGTTGCCCAGAATAAGAAAAGCTACAGTTACAAGTGGGCATAAGTCATTCATGCTGGGCTGGAGTAAGAGTGCTTGCTGTGTAGTGTTCGTAGTTTCTTAATTTATTAGCTTATGGAATTATCTTACTATTATTCGATGGTGTTTTATTTTCGAAGTTGGGTTTTTAGTTTTAAAGGGCCATTAATACGGTTCCGAAGTGTAATAAAGTTTTAAGTTGACTTTTCTTTTGGTTTTTGTTTGATTTTAGTTTGAGATTATTTTTTGAAGTTTAAGTTTTGAAATTGGTTTTGTTTTTTTTTTTAGACTTCCGCTATAGTAGTTTGATAAATGCCCTAGTCGTTATCACGGGGGCGGTAATGCCTTAGCAATCTACGTCCTTGTCACCCAATTTCTTTCCCAATTCTTGGAAAAACCCAATAGCACAAGCTTTTCTTCAGGCCTCACGGTATCATGATCTGGGGTTACCTGTTGAATAACAATTTTCCTCATTACTCTAAGGGGGCATTAGAAAGTCAATGCAGTCAAGCCGGCAACACGAATGTAGGGGGTCTCACCTGAATAGACCATGGTCCTAATTTTCTACCACGAAACAGTCAAACGAACGTTAATCTTCTTACCAACATGAGCCACACCTGAAGACTACAATGCAATCAATCTCACTCCAGCCCAACATGAATGACGTATGCCCACTTGTACCTGTAGCTTTTCTTATTCTAGACAACGACTCACGAACAAGTGGGTCGTCGACTCGTCGTAAGGCCAAGTCCAAGATAAAGCCATGCACACAAAACAAACAGTCAAGAAAGCTGAGTACGTACCTACTAAAGACTATGCAACACGAACAAAATAAAATAAAAACATACAAACATCTTACCGTTGACAACTCTTGACCTGTGCATAGACTAAACTTAAGCAAATTAATTATTATATTTAAACTTTGGATATCGCATCGAATGAGTTTCCTTTCCTTTAAAATTGGCCTATTGGGCACCTACTTTATAGCAACTCCAAGAAGATATTACTTATGTCACATAAAGTGACGGAATTAGAGCGCATTAAAAATATAAAAGAGTACAACGTCTTGTACTCCGATTAGAAGTCACATATCACTATTCCATACGACTCGCCTCATTGTTCATACTCAAGGTATATACGTTCCGAGAGTTTTGGTGCGAATCCTCGTTCACTTTACGTGATTAGCTAATCTAACAATGTTATGACTTAAAGTACGTGTTATGACTTAAACTACGTGTTATGACTTAAACTACGTGTTGTTAATTCGTACCAACACATAAATGTTATGACGTACTTTTAAAGGTTTTAAACATAACAATCACACAACCCATATTAATTATCTTCGACTTAAAGTGATTCTAAAAGTAATCTTATGTGTGTCCTTTTAACTAAACTAAAATTCCTTTAGCACACATTAACTATGAGTGGCTAACTATTTACCTTTTCCCTGACCACACATTAAACTGTGAGTGGCACATGTATAAAAATATTTGCTCATTAACTTCTATTAACTATGTGAATAAAAACTGACCTACCACCTTTCTTGTTGATTAAGTAATTATTTAAAACATTCCAATTCAATCTTGAAGAATTTATATTACTATAAATGTTGAATGTTAAAACAATATAAAACCATGCTTCTAACAAAACTTGTCATACATGTCAATTCACAATCCAACCAAGCACAACAACATATCATATAAGATAAACCAAGCATGAATTCTAATTTCTGTGTTTGTTTTTATTACTTACGTACCTTGTGTTGTAGTGGTGAACCACCACAGCTTCTAAAAGTCAACTAGACTAAAGTTTCCTACATATAGAAAACGAAACTAAATTAAAACCTTGTTGAATAAGTTCTACAAAAACTCTAAACTAACTTTCTACGTTGGAAACTTGTCTAAAACATTACCTATATGGTCTCTATTCAATTCCATAATTTGTTTTAATTTTTCTATTGCAAAATACTTGATTTTAGGTAATTTTCCAAAAATTGCAGCATTGTAAACGTTCTTAAAAACACTCTTAAACCTTTCTAAATATCATATTTTGATCATAAAACACTATAGTCATGTCCTATGATAAATATACAATACTTAGATGCATTAAAAACATTTTTAACCTATTATGTCACATGCTACTATTTTTATTGGGCATAAACATGTGTTGATAAAAATTTACAGCTTTATTTATTTATCTAAAACTCATAAAAAGATCATGAATTCATCATAAAACTCTTTTACAATCTACTGACAACATCATGAATCAAATCTATTCTTTAGAGTAATTTTTCATAAAATAAAACATGTTCATAATATTTATTCTATTGATTGTCATGATTGCAAAATTTGGACAACAATATAATTTATGTTTAAAACCTTAAAAAAGTAAATCAATCTAAACTTCATAAAATCATCATAAATTCACCCAACAACAATTCATGATCATAATATTGAAGTTTAAATCCTTAAAAACCATAAAATCAAGAATTTCCTAATTTCATAAACCCTAACTTAAAATTTCATGATCAACAAATAAATTCATGCTTTAAACAAATTCATAACTTTATAAAAACATGATTAAAACTATAGAAACATGATTAATCATAAATACAAACATGAATTTGCAAGATTGAACCAAAAGAAATTTTTATTAGAATTTTCGAAAATTATACCAAAACAAAAGGGAGGAGAGGTGGCTGGCTGTGGCCGGTGGGCTACAACAGCGGCGGCACAGGGAGGTGCCGCCGAGGAAGGGGTGGCTAGGGGGGAGGAGACCGACGAGCTACATTTATTTTTTTCTCTTTTCCGGAAATTTCTTCCGACATTATTTTTTTGTTGGAAAGTTTATTTTTTTGTTATTTCTTTCTCCCTGAACTTTTTTTTAGAATCCTAAATCACCAAGTTGCAATTTAAATATGAAAATGTGGGGTTTTAAGAGGTATTTTTAGGGCCAAAGTAGGATTTGGTGCAATTACATAAATACCCTTAATGTTTGAAATTACTTTTATGCCCTTGTTTTAAAACAATTTAGGAAACTCTGAAAATTCTATTTTTAAAAAATTTTCAAAATATTTATTAAAACATAAAATATTACATATAAACATAGAATAATATTAAAATTTATTAAAATTTTCCACTAGAATTTGTGCATGTCAATACTTTTATGCCTTACACGTTTTGCCTCGAAATTTGTGCATGTCTTCCTCAATTTTCGTGCCCCATTCACTTGTTTCAAGTTTGAATCTTTTTATTATTATGCTTATTTTTATTTTATATATTTTTTGGGGGAATGTCGGTACCCTCCCTTGGGTCGAATAAAATAGTCAAAGTCAAGTAATTTGAAAATCGAGCCAAACATGTACGAAATTAAGATTAAATATATACAAATTCGTGTTCATTTACATAAATATGTACATTTAGGCATGCATACACTAAAGGAGAAGCTAGATTCCTAATTTGCAGTCTCCTGGCTCGTCGACGGGGCATCCGTGGGAGTTAAACCGAGCGACAGGTACATCTCTGAAAGGCTCGGGGTGTCACCCAATCCTCTTGCAAGTGAATACGAAGGTATTGACTCCGAAGTCAACTGCTAAAAGAAAAGAGAATTTATAGTAGATTGAGAAGTGCCAGCAACCTCATCAGACTTGGGAAGACTCTCGAGACACGGATGGTAAACAGGCTCCCCTTGAGTTGCTTCCCGAGAAGAAGAACCTCCTGCTGTCCGTTGCTGCCCCCCGGAACTCGGCTCACTGGCCTGAATATGGAAAAGAGTCATTGAAAATCATAGAAGCCGATTTCTAAAATAAAAACAAGACAAAGAAGTAGGGTATTTTGTTTCCCCGGTATCCTGACTCCTATATGACAAGGCTTCCTTCAGCTTCTTGACCTGATACTTCAAGGCATCTATCACCTTCAGTAGGTGAGCTACGCCTTCGCGAGACATGTGTTGCAAAATAAAATAACAATAAATGCATGAGACACAAAGCAAATCATCAAACAAGGCTGGGGGGGCTTACACACTGATTGAACCGATGGAGGAAGAGGTTGAACGGTGAACTGCCGGCCTTTTAGGGTCTCCGAAACTGTCTCCCTATGGGTTACCCCATCAATATCGTAATCATAGGTGAGATCAGCATAGGGGAGACGACCGTCGTTGCATGAAGCCTTAAAAAGTAAGAAAGTCAGTATAAACAACTAATACGACGGAAAGATAAAGAAATCAGAACTCACCACGACAACTAGACGGACCGGCTTTGCCAGCTTAGGAAGAATATCACTCTGGTAATCCTTGTCCTGGTAGACGAGCTGCTGCCAGGGGAAGAATGTATCACATACGGCTCGTGCCTGACCGACCGGGTCGAGCAGAGTTAATGGATCGACTATCGATGCTGGAGGATCATCGGGGACAACGAACCTGTCAAGACTATGTTGCCTCACCACTCGCTCCCCAAGGTACCAAATCGAGACATCATAGTCCAAAAAATAGCATTGGCAAAGAGTTAGCTGAGAAACAAGGGTAAGAGCAGCAAGAATACCCGCTAGACCTACCTGACGACGGAACAGAACCTGTGAAGGATCAAAAAACACAAGAGAAATTAAAATTAATATCTATCAAAATAAGCAATAACAAAGAGGCAAAAATGAATATCTATGAATCGACGTACTTCTTTGTTCCCTTTGGTCCACCTCCCGGACCTGCAGCTCGCCCAGGATACCAAAACTGGGTGGACTCGATCTCCGGGACAAGCAGGGGCCAAGCGGGGCAGATACTCAAAACCCCAGAACTGCAAATATGACACAGGTCAGTAATGAAATAGATACACGGCATGAATGATTTCAAAAGACCAAGACAATCATTACCTCGATGAGCCTCCAGAAGGAAGAAACACTAATGCGAGAGTTACCTCCGACTTGATGGCAGGCTATCCTCATTGTACGAAGAAGGGAGGCATAGCCTAAACCTCCCTAGTCATACTCTTTGACCTTTGAAAGGTCGGGTAGAGAAGGGAGAAAGCGAAGATCACATCGTGGGTTACCCCCCTTATCAACAGAAAGGGAACAAGAGATGAGCAAAAGAAGAATGAATGATTTACCCCTACCTAGCTTACTACACAGAGGCTCCTGAAGCTGCTGTGTAGTAGTATAAAGAGGGGGGAGTTTGTTATCAACCTTGACGAGGAGGGGTGAGCAAGAAAGGCTGGTCAAAATAGAAAAGTCAAACAAGGTAATGGTCATCTCACTTCATGGAAAGTAAAAGTTGGTAGTGTCCCACCACCACTACAAAAGGCAAGAAAGAACTCACGAGAGCTCTACGCTCTCAAGGGCTTGAAGGCCCCGAATGAAGTCGTCAAACCCGCATCAAACCTTCTACAAAAGGCAACAATGTCCGATTCTTGAATGCTTAGTTCTTGATATTTAATGGAAAAATAACACCATTATCAATAGGGGTTAACCAATGATGAGTTATAACGGTTGAGGTACGCTTAAAATGGTTTTGTTATTTCATTTTCATTTCATTTTTATTCCATTATAAATCCATTTTCGGAAATAAATAAATTAATTTAAGCGTACGAATGTGACTAGATTCGACAAACCTTCTACAAAGGTTTGTTCGGTTTATGGCAACTCTTAGTTATTGAAGTGTATAAATAGTGTTATGGAAGTAAATTTCATATATACTGGTAATATTTCGCAATAATTTGATTTATAGAAGAAAATATATGAAATAAGGAAGCACCGGAGATATTCCGCGTAAAAAGGGAAGCGGAGAGTTTTGAGCGCCATAGCACAGGAGGAGCGCCTAGGCGCCCAGCCAACGTCCAGATGCCCAAAGGGCTGCGCCACAGCGCTCAGTGACCTTCCTTGCAACACTATATATACCCCCTCCTTCGACCATCATCAACACGCAATCATCAACTCCCATCTTCACAACTCTGTCACTCCCTCTCTCTAACTCGTCATTTTCTCTCTCTAAAACTCCCTCGGTTTTCGTGCCTTACTTCAAAAATCGTGCCAAACATAACATAATACTTATTATTACTAATTATTTAAGGTTCATCAAGCTCTCGGTTCTAAAGGGTCATCGACTTGCACAAAAGGTACTTCGAATGAGGCCTACAACGTCGAAATCAACGTCTTGAGCTCTCCAAATGAGTTAAATTACATGTTTACTTGATTTTAATGCATTATTAGAGAATAGACATGTTTTTAATTAATTCATGTAATCGTGACTAATTCATAATTGGAATTTAAACTAAAATCAATCTTAAGTAGAAACGTTGCTTAGGTTTTATGTGAATCCATGCCTATATGTTTAATGCTTTCAATCATCGAGAATCTATGTCTAGTTTTAAAAGACCTCATAGCATGTTTCCAGTAATCCATGATTAAAACCAATCTATTACTAAAGCGATCATCCATGCAATAAACCGGAAATTATGTGTGCATTAACTAAAACCCGCCTAGCTTTGTTTCGATACGTGTTTGTAGGTCTAAATCGGAAATATGAATGCTATAATTCGATATTTTTCTTATGAGATTACACATGAGAACAAGTAGAGGCCGCTATACGAGGGGAGGGGGGTCTTACAGTTGTCCTTACCCTCTGATGTGATTATTGATAGGAAATTGCCAACCACACAATGGATAGAAGCTAGCTCGGTTTTCTCTGAAGCAAAACACCAAGAAAAACGATCTAGGTCGAATAATTTTTTTGAATTGATCAAAGCTATGCACCCTAAATTCTTAAAATTATCCTCACAAGAGTCTAAAGGTTAAGCACTAACTCTTAATATGCTCGAATTTTCCTCACACTTGAAAAATTCTCACACTCGGTTTTGTGTTTGTTTTGTAGAAAACAAATAAAACTTTAAACAATAATGTTTATTGAACTCTATAATCTGAATTTTAACTAATGTTTAGACTATTTATAGGCATAATCATCACCAAAATCCTAAAAAAACTAAGCCAAAATACACGCACAAACTTAGGGAAAATCGTCCCTCCCTAGTGACTCATATATGACTCACAAGATAAGATTGCCACTTCAGCACTGCATGTCATTCTAATGTTGCTAGCAAACTCTAAAAAACTATATATAAACAAAAAATAGCCTATCAAACTTTCTAAGACCTTGCTAAACAAGATAATCAACAAAACCAGCTTACACAAAAATATGATCTACCCCAATCTATGAAAAATCGTCAAAATTGACGCCAAATCCAAAATTGCGCAATTTTTGTGTGTTTCTTCAAATCTTCAAGAAACCATTCAGGATTTAATCTTTTAATCAAGACACCTTCAAGGAGTCATTTTCCATGTGTTTAAGGCTGTAAATGAAGATTATGACATTTCAAGAAATGAAAGACTCAATGCCTAAAATGAGAAAAACCCTATCAAGTGAAGTGGGAGAAAACTCATAGGCAAAATCATCTTATTCCCCTAATCCCGCCATTCTTTCCTTCGCTTCAAATGATCAAGTAAATTCGTGTGTCACCATACACACCGATGATGATGACTTTGAAGATCCCAAAATCCTTGAATCTCCATAAGCTATTATTTCCCCCATACTTGCATCATTTTAGAAGCCGTTATCAAACCTTCGAAGTTATAATCTTGACTCATATCATCCTCCTCTACTTCAAAAGAGTTTGTCCTCAAACCTCGAAGTTGTTCATCAGGACCATAAGGAGACAAATCACCAATGTTGAATGTAGCATGAACACCATATTCTCCTGGCAATTTGAGTTTATATGCATTGTCCCCTATCTTGCTCACGATTTTCAATGGTCAATCACACCTAGGCATTAGCTTGTTCTTCCTTTGATTATGAAATCTTTCCTTCTTTAGATGTAACCATACTAAATCACCTTCCTTGTACGTGTGTTGAACTTTGTTCTTGTGAGCTCTTGTCTTGTAAATATCATTCACATGCTCAATTCTTGCTCTAACCTGTGCATGTAATTTTTGCATGTATTCAATTTTAGCTAAAGCATCTTTATGAACGAGCTCACCTTTGGGAACAACCATGAAATAAATTGGTAGCTTTGGATTGACTCCATAAACAACTTCAAAAGGTGAATGCTTAGTTGCATATGTAGGAGAACGATTATAAGCAAACTCTGGATGAGCTAACTTCATGTCCTAATCTTTCTATGTCTTGCTTAGCAACCCACGGAGTAGCACGCCTTGTGTTCTATTTGTGACTTCAGTTTGACCATTTGTTTGTGGATGATAAGAAGTACTGAAGAGTAGTTTCGTTCCTATCAAACGCCACAATGATTTGCAGAAATAACTCATGAATTTTGTGTCCCTGTCACTCACAAAATGTCTTCGGCACCCCATGTAACCTGACAATGTCTCGAAAATACAAGTCTGCAACATTCACAGCATCATCAGTCTTGTTACAAGGTATGAAATGAGCCATCTTTGAAAACCTGTCAACCACAACCATTATAGCATCCTTTTGCCACGCAGTTCTAGGTAAACCAACTATAAAATCCATAGAAATATCATCCTAAGGGGCTTCTGGCACTGGCAATGGCGTGTAGAATCCCTGATGGAAGGATGCCTTGGCTTTCTAACAAACAACACACTGTGAGATAATTGCTTCAACATCTGCAATCATTCTAGGCCAATAGAAATGTTTCTACAACATTTTTAATGTTTTCGTAATGCCAAAATGACCTGCAATTCCACCCCCATGCGCCTCTCTGACGACCAATTCACGAATACTATACTTAGGGATGCAAAGTAGATTCCCCTTGAACAAGAATCCATCATGTAGCACATAAGACCCTATTGACCCCTTCATAATTTGTGAATAGATAGGACCAAAATTGCCATCTTACTCATAATATTGTATAATTAACTCCAAACCAAGCAATTTGAAATTAAGAAGACCAATTAAAGCATACCTCCTTGATAGAGCATCAGCAACCACATTAGATTTGCCTTCTTTGTACTTTGATGAAAAGTGAAAAGATTGCAAAAATTCAACCCACTTAGCATGTCTTGGATTGATTTTATGTTGGCCATTGATATGCTTCAGAGCTTCATGATCAGAATGCTATATAAAGTGACTTGGTCGTAGATAATGACTCCAATGATCGTACAATAGCATAGAATTCCTTGTCATTGGTAGAGTAGTTCAATCTTGCTCCATTCAATATCTCACTAAAATAAGCTATAGGACACTTACCTTAAATCAACACTGCACTAATTCTCGCCCCACTAGCATCTGTCTCAACTTCTAAAGGTTTCGAAAATTCTGGTAAGGATAGAATAGGAGCTTGACAAAGCAACTTCTTCACCAATTCGAATGCCTTTTGCGCATCTTTAGTCCATTCAAACTTCTCTTTGTTCTTCTTAACAAACTCAGTGATGGGAGCTACTACAGAAGAGAAATTCTTCACAATTCTTCAATAGAAAGAAGCTAAACCATGGAAAGCACTTAACTCAGTCAAAGATTTCGGAACTGGCCATGTTTTAATAGCTTCAACTTTCGAAGGATCAACTGAAACACCATCCTTAGAAACAATGTAGCCTAGAAACGTCACACTAGTTACCATGAACGAGCACTTTTCGAGCTTAGCATACAACTTCTGCTTCCTCAATGTTTCGAACACTTCTCTTAGATGCTGCAGATGATCTTCCACACTTGCACTATACACCAGTATATCGTCCAAATAGAAAAGCACAAACTTCCCAATGAAAGGCTTCAAAACTTCATGCATCAATCTCATAAAAGTACTAGGAGCATTCGTAGGACCAAAAGGCATAACGAACCATTCATAGAGACCTAGCTTGGTTTTGAATCCTGTCTTCCATTCTTCACCCTCTTTCATTGGAATTTGATGATAACCACTCCTCAAATCAATCTTAGTAGACACTTGTGAACCAAATAATTCATCTAATAAATCATCTAGACGAGGAATAGGAAACCTGTATTTGATGGTGATGTTGTTCACAGCTCTAGAATCAATGCACATTCTCCACGATCCATCCTTCTTAGGAACAATTAATGTTGGCACTGCACATGGACTCATACTTTCCCTGACATACCCTCTTGCCATTAACTCTTCAATATGACGTTGAATTTCCTTAGTTTCTTCTGGATTGCACATATAAGCTGGTTTATTAGGAATCTGAGCTCCAGGAACCAAGTAAATTTGATGTCAATTCCTTTGATCGGTGGCAACCCTGGTGGCAATTCATTAGGAAATATATCTTGAAATTCGTGCAATAAGGGGCGCAACTCACGAGGGATGCTCGTTGCTTTCTCTTGCACTTCCTTATCCATCAACACACATAACGTCTCACAAGGGTCAATAAGTTGGCCAGAATATGCAATTATTACATTTAAGTTTTTATTTGACTTAAAAGTTGCGATGGACAGAATTTGGAGAAGTTAAGATGCAATCAACACAAGAAGGGTAAAGGTCAAGCAAAGGAGATCTATCACAGCAAAGGAAAAGAAGTTAATTCTCTTGACTGCAACTCTACGGTTATCAAGGAAAAGAAGTCGACCAAGATTGAAAATCTACATAAGAAGATCTCTTCGAAGGGTTCCACTCATGCCGTAAAAGATGTTTTTCTGGAAAACGATGTCGTAGCTTCTTTGACACCAGAGTGTACGTGGTTGTATATCTGTATCAAGGGGGAGCCAGTGAACAAGTCAAGGAAGGTGGTGTTGAGCAAGACACAGTTTCGGTACTTTGAGGACACCAAGACATGGATTAGAAGAGAAGACATCACTGATTTCCTTTGACGAGATAAGTTATCCATAGTTTTCTTGCAAGCATTCATGAGGTTAGTTTATTTTCTATTGTCGTACTTCGAAGGTACAAAATAGGGAAGAGGTTTTGGTTTAAACTTAACATGACACTTTTTTTTTTTTTTTGTAACTAGCGCAATCAATGTCGATCTGGATGGATGTGAAGCAATTTTAAAAGTTGGCTGGTTGTGTCCATACGAGATTCACTTTGACAAATGTTTGAAGAACCCACCCGAGGTCAAAGAATATCTCCATAGTGATGTAATAGATGCGATGCGGATGTAGATGTACATTTTAGCTTTGTACCTTGAAAGGTATGCCAGTCTTTCCTTCATACTTACATAAATAACACTATATTTTGTTACTAAACAACAACTTAAGCTATGGAGTTTAGAAGGGATGAAGCAATTTATGGTTGTATGTTGACTTATTTTATGAAATTGTGGTTGTGGTGAACATTGGGTCCTATTACTCATATCCCCGTTAACACACACGGTCTATGTCTTTGACTCATGTCGTATGGAACCACTAAAGAAGTATCACGTGTTGACTTGAGTGAATAGGTATAGTTCCTAATGATTAATTATATTTGAAATCTAGTTATTTGAAATATGTACTTTCCACTATTTTGACTTTGAGCTTTTCATTTGTTGTGGTGTAGCGTCTTAAGGAAGGTAGGTGCAACTCACACAGGATCAATACCTAAGTTGGTGCATGTAGAGGTAAATTCGCACTAGTGAAGCTACGTAGTTTTATTGTTTGTAGCTTGCTTCGGAAGTTCACCTTTTGGATTCGTTTTGTTTTTGTTGGTATTTGTAACTTGTTTAACAAGTCTTTTTACTCACATGTCAATGTTTATTAGTGTGCCCAACAACAAAACAGAGTTGAGTGTGGCTACTACGTAATGCGAAACATGTTGGATATCGTGTCAAGTTGCATCGTATTAGATGATTTATGCACGGTATGATTGATTCAAACTTTTTCCATTGTATTGCTTAATCATGTTGGTTTTGTTATAGCTGTTGTTGCTGCTTCTTGTTGCCGTAGTTGATTCATACATTTTAATGTCTCCATTGCTGGTATTGTTGCTGCTTTTGTTGCTACTGTTGTTGCTTTTAGGTGCTGTAGTTGTTGGTTTTAGTTGGTGATTTTTGTCGCTGCTTTTAGTTGTTGTAGTAGTTGGTTTAAATTAGTGATTTAGTTTGATTTAGTCTCATTGTTTAGCACCACAATGCCGCATAAGTCTCGGCTGTTCTATAGTGAAGGGGGGGGGGGGGGGGGGGGGGGTTGTCACTGTTTTGCTGTTTTACAGTGAGGGAGGGGGGGTTGTTGCTATTTTGGTTTTCTACAATGGGGGGAGGGGGTTGTTGTTGTTGTTGTTGTTCTACAGTTTTGTTGTTTTGTTGTTTCGCTGTTTTGTTGTTCTGCAGAGCAGCAGTGAGACTTGTTTCACTGTGACAGTTGTTTTGCTGTTTCGCAGTGAGAGCAGTGAGAGTTGTTTCGCTGTTTTGCTATTCTGTAGAGCAGCAGTCAAGTTTGGCTGCTGAAAACCAGGACAAGAGGTTAAACTGTCAAAAACCAGCCATACATGACAACTGAAGTCACACCATCCACCAAAAGAAACCAACCCACAACAAAACCCACAAACCAATCAAACCACAGCCGAAACACCAGACTAAACAAAACCTGCAACCTCCAAATCAAGAGCAGCAAGACACGAAACCCTGACAGCCACGCACCAAAACTCCAGTCACAACTCTTACAAACCTTAAACCCTTCCCCCCCCTCCCCCACACTACAAAACCAAAACAGCAGCAAAAATCAACCATGCAGCAACACAAGAACAAAGGTGACAGCCCTTATCAATCCCAACTATGCAAACTGCTGAAAACAAACACTAAAACCATCCTCCAAAACACCACAACAACAGCAAGCAAAAAAGACAGCCCCAAAACAAAAACCAAAACTTAAGAAAACCAGGACTGCATAGCAAGCTGAAAAAAAAAAAAAACTGTCCTTCCCCTGAGCAAACCCAAAACAACACAAAAACCTCCTTAGTTCCTATGAAACCAAAAAATCCAATGCTATAATGACCTTGGACTTTGAAGACCCCTAATGTACCCGAACCTAAGGTTGTTCTGCTGTTCTGCAGTGACGAACAGCAGTGGGGGGGGGGGGGGGTGTTGAGCTGCATAAGTCTCAGCTGTTACGCTGTGGTTGTCCTTTACTGTAGCTGTTACTCAGTGAGGGGGAGAGGGATGTTGCTGCTCTATACGGTCGTCCTAAGTTAATGGTTGTTCTGCTGTTCTGCTGTTCTGCAGTGAAGGGGGGTTCTGCTGTCGTTTTATGCTTTTATGAGGGTAATAACATGGGATAATGGGAGTACATGAAATGAATTACTAATGTGTTATGCAGCAAGACATCGAGAATCCCTGAACACTAAGCAAGAAAACAGCAATTGAGCTGCTATGAGGTTGATTCAGGTTGTATAGCTTATTAAACCCCTCCCTTTGTATTGCTTGAGGCTGTATTGCTTCCTGATTGAACTCCTCCCTTTGTGTTGTTGTGTGTGTTTGAGTTGTTATGCATGCATGCATGTGTCACATTAATTAGCTTGATTATTTTTTGTTGTATTGTTAAGTTGTTTAATTTGTGTCGAATATATGAGGTCTAGCACAACTTATGTGATCTATCTATGTACTGAAGGTTGTGAGCTCGGCAACCCGACAAGGGCCTTTCTCCATTCGTGAAATTGATGAAGTCCAAGAGAAGTTAGCATCTGTCATTGCATTATATTGTTTAGAGTAAGCAAGAATTGAACTTAATTAACTTAGTAATGTGATACATTTAATTATGTATAAATGCCCCTAATTAATTTGCTAGACAGTGTCAAGTGCGGAAATATCTCCTATAAACTCGTACATATAAATGATGTAATAATAAAGTATATATTTTGCATCACCGCTACTTTATTTGTTTATTATGAAATAAATACAATTATATTGTTGTTACTATTAATTTATTTCATATGTTTGAATTACCTCGATATTAATTAAAATCTCTTCGCGTACACCTTGTTGTTCCAAAATGAAGAAATATTAATATTATTCAATAACCAAAAAGGCACAATGCAAAACAACAGGATCAAAAACAAAATTTTAATTTCCCTCCCAATCCAAAGAAGCCTTTTTTTCCTCCAGTTCCCCAATCAAACGGAGCAAAAAAGTCTTTTTTTTGGAGGGAAAAAGACTTATTGCTTCGGTTACAAGCATGAATGCAGCAAAAAAAAAAGCTTTTTTTGGAGGGAATATTGACTTTTCACTCCGGTTATTTGCACAACCGGAGCAAAAAGTCCTTACTTCTTTGGAGGGAAATGAAGTTTTTGCTCCGGTCATGACCGGAGCAAAAAGTACACCAACTTATTGCTTCTATGGCACCTACTTCGCTCCATAACCGGAGCAAAAGGGTGGGGGGGTTTGACCAGAGCAAATGAGAGGTTTTCCACTAGTGGCAAGATTTCTTTTTGTGAATGGTGGACCCTCAATTGGCTATGCTGCCTTGATTACCATTGTTGAGAATTTCGAAGATGGAAGGACCCCTATGCCACTATGTACAGAGGAGTTGTTTCTGACTCTTGATCGGTTGAAGAGGGATTCTGAAGCCCCCTTGACTGGATTTCCTCTGCTTCTCCAGGTGAGCAATTGAATGTTGTGAATTATTTTCTCTTGAATTGTTAGCAATAAACAGGTCATTTAGTGCTATGTCACATGAAAGATGTAAGGATTATTATTTCAAATATATGACAGGTCATAATTCATTCAAAATATTTTGCATTCTCGATATCTCCTGTGCAGGTGTGGCTTATGAATCGCCTGAATTTGATGGAGCCTCCGTTGAACATCTCTACCTATACTCTTAGGAACTTGTATGGGCGAGGCCGACGGTATCATCACTCTACCATGCATGAATGGTTGTTGACCCTTGTCGATAAGAAGATGAACATTCTCTTAACTGTTTCGTGGTGGAGGATCAAAACCACGGTCTGTATAGACGACAATCCTTCTGTTCATGTGGCTAGCCTGACGGCGTTAACCTTCTACTGTCCTTCTCGAGTGATGAGGCAATTTTGCATCCAACAGGTAATTCCGAATCATGATACCGTGAGACCCGAAGAGAAGTCTATGCTGTTAGGTATTTCCAAGAATTGGGAAAGGAATTGGATGAAAAGGGTAAAGATTTCCGTGACTCCATTGCCAGAATGATATGAAAATGTATCGAAACATTACTTAGTTTGGTTGAATTTAGTGTCCATTTCAATTCGTGTAGAGGCCCGTAAAGCCGAAAGGAGAGACCATGGGTATGCGAAGGGCAGAGTTCAGGAGAAACCCAACGTTAATTCTATTAAGGATAGACTGGGTCCTGGGAAGGTGACTCTACGGCGAAGACTCGAGAAGCTCCCTCCTTTGAAGATTGAAGCTGCTCCTAAGAGGAAGAGATCTAAAGAACCATGCAATGTGGGAGGTAAAGGGAAAGAGAAAGTGCCCAAGGCCACAGAAAAGAAGCAGTGAGTACCTAAGAAGGAAGTGAAAGCTGGAGAATCTTCTAAGACTACTGGGGATAAGGAGAAGGAACCTAGACTTAAGTAGGAAGATTGCTTTATTCTTTCACAAACTTTAGTTATTATTATTTTTTTGATGAATAAGGCATGCGTGCTATGCATATATAAAAAATCATGTTTAAATAACCAAATCTTTTATTTCATTTCATTTCACGGCCATTCATATCCATTAGTTCATGAGTATAGCTTAGACATAGTATCTCTTCAGTTGATCTACGTTGGTGAGATCATAGAAGTTATCAACATTCATATCCATTAGTTCAACTGCACCTCCGGGGAGTATATTCCTGAGAATATAGAGCCTAGCCCAATTAGGGCGGAACTTCCCTCGAGGATCCATGATGGTTTTTCGCAGTAATTTGAGGGCTAAATCACCTTCCTTGATCTTCCTTTCTTTGACATGTTTGTTGAAATGTCTTTAAATCCTATTTTGGTGGACTTAGATGTGACTCAAGCCTTTCAAGCGTTTCTTATCTAGGAGGGCCAGAGCATTGTACCGAGCCCATACCCATTCGGCTTTAGAAAGTTCACTTTCCAACACTATCCTTAAGGAGGGTATTTCGATTTTGATAGGCTACACGGCTTCCATCCCATAGACTAAAGAGAAAGGGGTTGCCCCCTGTGGAAGTCCTAATGGATGTTTAGTACCCCCAAAGGGCGAAGGGTAACTTGAGCGGCCAATCTCTATAGTTTTCAGTCATTTTGGAGATTTACATTTTTGTTTGCTGCTTCAACTACTCCATTCGTTTAAGGTCGATACGGAGATAACTTGTGTTGTTGGATTTTATAATTTGTGAGAAGTTCCTTGCATTTACCTTGAATATGAGTTCCACTATTACTGATGATTTCATGCGGGACTCCATATTGGCATATTATGTTAATATCAATGAATTGTGCCACATGTTTGGCTTGCAACACACGATATGAAGCAGCTTCCACCCATTTGGTGAAGTAGCCGATTGCTACCAATATGAACTCGTGACCTCCATGACCTGGTGATGTAGTGTTTATTTGTTTACTTTTTCGGTAGTTTTCATAGTTTGTTTAGCTAGTTTTCTCTCCCTTCTTTCTTAGTTTATCCTTGTTTATATAGTTTTTTTTTCTCTTTTCCTTTACCCGGATATTTTAGCTTATTATTCCTTGTATTACTCTATTTTGTGATTTATCTCATTTTTGTAGGATTTCCCGGTTGATTCGGAAATCGAGACATTACATGAAATGAGAGGAGTAGTATGCTTTGCGAAGAATTTGTTCGGTTCGATCGAAGTTTAAAGCCTCTGTCAAGATCCTTTTAGCTTTTTCTCAAGGTTCTAACGATATCGCAAGTTTTACTAGTGATATCGCTAGCTTGGTCTAGCGACATGGGAAGATTGCGAGGTGCTTGGCAATTAAATTTCAAAAATAAAGCCACTACCCCAAACAAGGAAAGAAAGGAAAGCAGGGCTAACGCCAGCTAGGCTATAGGAGCACCCGCTACCCTAGCGTAGCGCCCGCTACCCCTTGCTCTGGCGAAGTTCAATTTTCTCTTCTTCAACTCTACTATTTATACCTGGTTTTTTCAGCAGTTAGAAATAGTTAGAAGTAGTTAGAAATAGCTAGAAGTTAGTATAAGACAATTAGAAACTCTCATTTTGCTCTCTAGATTAATTGTATTTCATTAGTGGTTAGTTCTTGATAAATTCAATAGTTGTAATTCAATCTTTCTTTAATTAATTCAAAGTTGGTTATTCAAAGTTCTTGGTTTCTTGTTCATGTTCTTAGTTTGGTGTTCTTGGTTTGATATTCAAAGTTTCTTGGTTACTTGTTCTTGGTTAATCATCATCGTATTGGGATATTATTGGAGTAAAGCTTCAAGGTTCCTTTATTACCAATATTCAAGCTTCATGGTACAATTCTTACTTCATCTTCAATTCCCAGTTCAATTATAATTTTTGTAGTTATTTTCTTAGTTTGAAGTTTTGTTTTATAATGCTTTTATCAAGTTAAACTTGTCCTTGTCCTATTGCTTTCATTATTTCAAGTTCTTAAGCTTTCTTTATCAAGATTAACTTGTCATTGTTCTTTTGCTTATATTAATTCAAGTTCATAAGTTTTCCTCTCAAGTTAATCTCGTCCTTGCATTATTGCTTTATGTCTTAAATACTCTCAAGATTAAACCTTTTCCTTGTCTTTATTTTCTCTATTACTTTTGTAGTTTGATTAAATCACTTGCATAACTATTTCTTTGTAATAACATTGATAATCAAACAAAGCTCTTCCATTTTTATAACTTTTGTTTAGTTTAGTTTATAATCCATTGTCATAACTTATTTCTTTGCTATAATTTGTAATCATGAATAAAAATATGTATTTGACTAATAAAATGTGTAGTGAGTAGTTTTTAGTGCTAAGGTGTAGGTGAAACCCTCACTTCTTTCATGACATAAGTAGGTTTTTAGTAAAATCCGAGCTTGGGGGTAACTAGAGTCGTTACATTGGGTTTTAAATCACGTAATCTATGACTTGGTTCCACAAATGTCGTCTTAGGTTCCTCAACAAAGGATCGAGAGATGAAGTTGAGTGAAGACTCCCCATGTTTGATTTGTTTGAAAACCATGAGAATAGGTGTTCAAGTTAAGGAACGTTACTAGTCTTCGTGAATAATTGCTTAGGAGCCGTTTTATGATCACGCCATGAGAATAGGTCGTGTTCATAGTTCCGCTTGTCATGCTAGCTCGAGAGAGTAGACATAACTCTTAGAATGACTTTCCCTTGACATTCCCCTCTACATTCGATTTAACCTAGGAATCTGCACCTTCATGTAAGAAGTGAGCGATGTATCCCTTACCTTAGTCGTCTCTTAATCTTAAAATCAAGTTAAAAATCAACATTAGTCACAATTATTCTTCTAAAATAAAACCGACTTTAACTTACTCTTTTGACTGTCTTAGTGTAAAGACCTTTATCTGGTGGGACTTGATCCTTACTTGCACTTACTAGTAGCCTAGTTAGCCTTGTATGGTTTATCTTTTGTAGCCACTTCGACATGCTATCAAATTTGGGCGCTGTTGGTTGAAATAAAACGGTTTTTCATTAAGTAGTTTTCTTTTTGTGAGATTTTTGTCATAATTTCACCTTCCTTCCTTATTTTTCTTGTTATTTGCATACTTGTCATTGCTAGCTTTATTCTAGCATTGTATACTACGCCGATGATAAGGAACTCCTACCACGCCATTTATTACGGAAATTGAAAAACATTTACGTGGTTTATGGAGACTTGTTCACGAATCTGGTGAACTTGTAGAAGGAGGAAACTTATTTGATTCCGATTCTTTATCTGAGCATTAGAATATATCTGAAGAAACTATACCACAGAAATCTCTTAGGGATTTTGGCCACCCTGAGGCTTTCAAATTGTGTAGTGGGATTTCATGACCCCTTACGACCGCAAACAACCATGAATTCGGTCCTCACTTGATCCGTATGATCAAGGATGCTCAATTCGAGGGAAGTCCAACTGAATGACCTTTCGCGCATTTAGATAACTTCCTCGAGTTATGTTCCAGAGTGAAACATAACAATGTAACCCCGGAATTCATCTAGATGCATATGTTTCAGTTTTCACTAAGGGATAAAGCTAAGTTTTGGGTCCGATCATTACCCGAGGGATCACTTAAAACATGGGACGATGTTACCAAGGCCTTCTTGGAAAAATATTGTCCTCCGGAGAAAACCTTGGAACTTAGGCGAAAAGTCACTAATTTTTCCCAAGACGACGATACCTTGGGTGAGGAATGGGAACGTTTGAAAGACATCTTACATTCATGTCCTCACCACGGTTTTAGTGAATGGTTGGTATTCATGAGTTTCTACGATGGTCTTCTGCCTAGCTCAAGGTCTAAGCTTGGTGCCGGGTGTGGAGGTCAGTTGAAAAAGCTACCCGTGAACAAGGTTCAAGTAGCTATTGAGGAAGTTGCCAAGAATTCTTCTTGGCACTCCGATAGTAGACTTTTGGTGAGGAAAAGCGTCGCTAACACTGATGATTTTCAGGCGCTTAACTCCAAAATTGACCTCCTAGCCAAACAACTAGAAAAAGCGCACTTCGCTTCTTCTAGTACCCCTTCACAAGTAATGTCTTGTGAAACGTGTGGAGGTCATGACCACACGTCTTCTTACTGTGTTTCCACTATTGAAACGATAGCCTATTCTCAAGGCTATAATAATAGTTAAGGTCGGAACCCCAAACCTAATTCAAACTATAAAAAGGGAGGTGGTCCGCAATCAAACTTTCAACGACCACCTCCTCCGCAACAACCCGGTATTTATCGGCCTCCCGGCTATAACCAAGGGGGGCCGCCTCAACCTCGCCCTCGTTATCCTCCTCCCAGGGTTAGAACATGTGTTGGAATCATTTATGGACCAACAAACTAAAGCTAACGCTGATAATGAGAGGAGGATAGGCGATCTCGCTAACTCTGTCCAGCAATTTCAAGCTCACAATAAAATGATTGAGTCTCAACTCTCTCAAATTGCTCAGCATGTTGCTAGCTCCACACGTAACTCTGGAACTGAATTTCCAGGGCAAACTGTGGTTAATCCTAGAGAACACGTAAAATCAGTTTCTGTGGTAAGCGAGGTCTCTATTTCTATTATGGTGGAAGAAATTTCCATTAATGGCAGTAAAGGCAAGGTTGTTGATAAGGTAGTCAGTCCAAAGGCTCCGGTTAAAGTCTATACACCCCTATTACCATTTCCTAACCGAGCTTTGGAGCATAAAGTGGAACAGTTGGGTAGTTTCATCGTCCCCACTTTGATCACGAGTTTGGGCGCAGTAAAAGGCCTTGGTGACCTTGGTTCGAGAGTGAGCATAATGCCCCTCTCGCTCGCCAAGAAAATAGGCTTAGATGAAATGAAACCTTCCAGCATGAAAATTAAGTTGGCCGATAACACTATAAAACAAACTATTGGCATCTTAGTTAACATACATGTGAAAATTGATGATATTTTCATCCCATTTGACTTCTTGATAGTCGATATGGATGAAGATACTTCAATCCCTCTCATATTGGGAAGAGACTTTTTACGCACGACGGGTGCGCTTTTCAACGTAAAGACTGGAATAATGACTTTCCGTATTGGAAATAAAACTTTCAGCTATACTGCTGTTGGTCATCACATTACCAACGAAAAGGTTGATACTCCTATGGTACCTAAGCTCGAGGCTTGCATTATCACTCATCACGCACTCTCGAGCTTGCATAGTCCCATAAAAAGGGGTATGGAGAGAAGAACTCGACCTTTACATGAGGGAGTAGAAAGCAAGGATCATTTTCACACCCCTAGCTCTCAACTTTTTGACGCTACTTTCGAAGATTAAAAACTTGAATCATTGAAAGCATGGCTCAACACTTCCTCTCCATTTAAGGAAGTGGCTGATGAGAAGGGAAAGCCATTGAAAACTAATGGTCGAATCCTTAACGAATTATTTCAAAAACCTTCTCTTCTTAAAAATCTAGTTTTCCTCCTAGATGACTTTGATGTGACTACAAACAAATCTTAGTTCTTGTTTCTAGAACATGCGTCAGGCTTGAGACGTTAAACAAGCTCTCATGGGAGGCACCCCGTATCACTTGTACATGATTTCATAAATTTCTAGCTCATTTTGAGAAGTTTTAGGCTTTTCATGTGCATTTTTTTCTGATTTTTGGGGATTTTATCAACCCATTACCTTTGATGAGCTTGTTCAGCCAAGGAAACCCCTTGGGCATATTCGTCGAGGTTGTTGCGAAGTTTTGGTTGAGAAATTGAAGCCAAATAAGTATCATGCTTCATATGAGGCAAGAGTTGGTTACTTTTCGGGCTTTTTCGGGGACTTTATCACCCCGAGTCACCCCTTAAGTGATTTTATCAAAAACCGACTCCTCCATTATCTCACTTGGCTTTTTCTTGAACTTATGAAGCCTTCCTATTGATTATTTTGGCTTGTAAGTACAATCGAGGTTCGTTTTCACTCATTTCATGCTATTCGGGAAAACACCGTCCCCAAAAACATTTGAGGCGCCTGTAAACCTCATAAGTCATTTGGAAATGTCATTTTGCCCCTATACGATGATATCATGAAGCTCTTTTGGCTTGATAAGGCCTATATAATGTTTTAGGCATTAAAGAGCTTGAACTGGTGCAAAATTGCTGCTAAAAATAGCTTCAGTTCAGAGGTCTAACAAACCTAGTGGCCACTGGAAGCCCCTAGCGGGCGCTAGGCCAAACAGATTTTTCACCTAAATGCTTCTGTCTCAATTTGTGCATATAATGGAAAAAAGGGGGGTAGTGGCCGCTAGGATACAAGAGCGCCAACTACCCATTTTGTATTTCCAGAGGCTGCTAACCTTATTTGAGTAAAATGATGGGGGAGGGGGGGGGGGGGGGAGG
>PYUH01000586.1:392762-434117 GCA_016808085.1 Suaeda aralocaspica | reverse complement strand
GGGGGGGGGGGGGGGGGGGGGGGGGGAGGGGGTAGCGCCCGCTGCTGCAAAGTAGCACTCGCTACGGGTAGCGCCTGCTACGCCTCCGTTTTAACAAGAATAGATCACAGTTTTAGCATTTTTTTTCCTCATAACCCTATTCCTTTTACATCTCACGTTTTGCTTCTCTCACCAAACCACATTCCCCTCCCTCTTTCTCTCATCAAAACTACGTCAATCTTTCTCAAATCCTCATCCAAAATACACTCAAATCATCCAATTGATTACTTTTTTTTTCAAGATCTCATAATAACACTCACAAAATTCTGCATTTTTTCATGAACATCATAAAAATCAATTTGGGGAAAAGTTAGGGTCTCATACAAAAATTCGATTTTTGACTTTCTAGTCCACAAATTGGTGTTTAGAGAGTGTTTTCACACTCTATTTGGTATCATTTCTTCTTCTTCCAACTCGATTTTCGGTTATTTTCACTTAACTAGTGTTTTTCTCCATTTGATTGTATGCATGTCTTGTTTTTTTTAGTCTATTAACTTCTTAAAACTTTTGTTTTTGAGTTATTATTGCTAATTTGTGAGTTTGTTTTGTTTATGCTTGATTTTACTAACTCTTGGTTGAATTTTCGAGTGTGTCTTTGTCACAAGCATTATTTTTGGATTTTTTGGTTTTGTATGTGGATCTTTGGCTTTTTGAGGTCGCCATTGATTCATGAACTTGGCTGTTTAGTTGATTAAGGATCTTTTCTCTTATTTCTGTTCACTTCCATTTAGATCATTCTCTTGATTAGGGCTTTATACAACCTTGTTACTATAATCATGAGGAATATCTTCTCTTTAAGTGAAAAGAAATGTAAGACTGCTGACTTAGATCCAGAACCAACTACCCCTCCTGATGCGGTTGAACCAACGCCAATTAGAGTCCCTAACCAGGCCAAGACCACCAAAAATAGGATGATTTTAATGAGCGTATGTTAAGAGGTACGCAGTTTTATGATCCAAAACTTGCACAAGCCTTAAAGTTTGAGGTCGAACTGCAAGTTTTGTTTGAGAACTTAGGTTCGACGAACTTTGTTCATCAGGACAACGTCAACCCAACCTACCTCCATTTAACATACGAATTCTTAACTACTTTTAAACGTAGACAGACTTCGGATTCCGATGATTTTCCGGAATATGAACATAGTTTCCGAATGTTTAACAATAATCATACCATCACCCTATCACAGCTTAACACATATTTTGGTTGTGATCCGGCCAACCCCATCATTGAACCATATGGGATCACTGTTCCATTATTCCACCTCCATGAATTCTAGAAGGAGATTAGTGGCTTTGATAGGTTCCATTCTACCACCTCGTTGGCCAGTCACATCCACCAACCGACATTGAGGCTTTTGCACCAGTTGTTTAGTACCTATATCTTCTCCAAACAAGATTTGGGGAAGATAAACCAAACTGAGCTTTGCTGCCTTTACATGGCAGCTAAGCCAAACTCGACTGGACGCCTTAATACCGGTTGGATGTTTGTTAAGCGTTGTAGAGAAATTGTCTCCAAACCCCACATGAAGGAAGAAATAGGTTTGAGTGGGTATATTACCCTTAGAGCTAGGAAATTAGGATACTCCCACTACTTCCATGCACTACAAACGGTGAATGATGAGCTTTTGTTTGAATTAGACTTGTTCACTTCTACTTGGTTCGTGCATGAGACTTCTAGGCCGGATCGAGTGAGTTGGTTAGTAAATAGGCGACACCACTGCTATTTGTCTAACCCATCACTCACCACGTTTGAAAAGGAATCCCCTTTCCTTATTTCTTTCGAACCTCGGAGTCCGGAAGACCACTCCTTATTTTCTAGACGCTACCCTCACCTTCTCCCCTTAGCTACCTCTCAGCGTCCTCGATCCCATCCCCATGGTTATGGGACGAGACACCCTCCTTCCTAAGTACCACCGGAGACGAGCCAACAAGGCTCCTCTTCATCTCAAACCCCTCCTTATTCTGAACTTCTAAATGCTTTCAACTCTCTCTCTCCCTCCAACAAACAGAGATGTTAAGCTACATCAAATCCTAACAACAACAACAAAAACAAGAGCGTGAACTGGCATCGATTCAAACCAATGCCATGTATCATTATCACGTTTCCTCGGGCCATTTTGACCCTTATCTCAACTACCCACACCACCCACCTCAAGAAGGACCGGTCCCGGGTGGGAATAATGGTCAACTCACTTAGCCCTACTTCCCCACTCGATCAAAGCCGAGTTACAACTTTCAAGTTTCTGGAGGTTCTAATCCCCGAGGTAATCCTAGTGTGCCTGGAGATTCTTGGCCACAAGGATATACGGGGGGTTGGGATCCCAACCCTTCTTGCCCTTTTGAGTTTGATAACTACCCTGATCGACCACACTATGATTGGCCATCATATACCGATGCTAGTGGTCCTGACGTTGATCCGACCTATAATTTTAGGCAGGACCCTCCTTCTTCTTGAGCACTCAACAATTTTAGAGGGTATACACGAAGGGTATGTAGTTGAGTTATTTTGGTTTCATTTGTTGTTGGTTGTTTTTTATTGTTTGTTGTTTTTTATTTGAAGAGAGAGAGTTGGTTTCTTTTTGGAGGTTGTTTGATTGTGGTACTAGAAGGGAAGTAGACGGTAGCTTTGGGTTTGTTGATAATTTTTCCTACATGATGACGATGGTATGACGATTATGAGCGTTTTTTGGTACTTTTTGAGCCCTTCATTTGTTTGATAATGTATGATGATGATAATTTTGTTTGAGTTAAGATTTTGATGATTGATTGTTGATGGTACTTTGCTCTCATTTTGGAAAATCCAAACTATTCTATGTTCGCCCTTCTTCCCATAAAATCCAAATGCATTTTAACTTTTAGTGTACAGAATGTAGTTTCTTTTTGTAGTTTATTTTCTTTTATTATTTTCCGTTAGTTTACTTTTTGAGCATTTAATTTATTTACGGCATGCATTCAAAATGAAAAGTCAAAAAATATTTTTCTTTTTTAGGTCTTTGTGGTTAGTTTTAGGATTAGATCCCTATGATGTTAAAAGAGACTATTAGCTTAGATTTTCCCTTTCTCATGAACTTTAAATCCTAAAAACACTTTTAAAAGGTAGTTCTCGAGTTTTGAGTTCTCTAGTAATTAGACCATGTTAGATAATTGTTTGAACTTGTGTAGTGAATATCGGTTTCTCAACTCCTTTGACTTTATCAAAACACCGCATGAATGATCGTCTTTGAAACTTGGTGAGATGAGCCTTCATTCATATATGGACCATAACCTTGGTCTCATTTTCTTTCTAGAGCGGTTGATAATTGCCTTGTTGTTGATACCTAGATCGAGAATTTGCCTTGTGACATTGGGAATCGTGCCTACTTTGCTCTCGGTTATATGAACATGGCCCTCATTTTGTATATCTTGTTTTAGAATCCAACTCTTCTTAGGTTTGTTTCTTTTCTTTTATTTCCACATATGTACATATTCTTTGTTCCCCTTCTTTGTGCTTTGACCCTTGTTTACCAACCCACATATGAATCTCGGCCTACAACCGTTGTCACCCTATATAGTTAGTGAAGCATGTCGTCATTATTGTCCTCTTGTATAAATTCGTTCTAGTAAAAAACAAAAAAAGAGAAAAGACAAAAAGAAAAGATGTGTAGTGAAATTGGAAAAAAAAAACCAAAATAAATAAAATAAATAAATAAAACAAAATTCCAAGGCTTTTGTAAATAAGCTTAGTTAGCAATGAAAAGTTGGCTCTTGTTCAATTCATTTGAAATGAGTAAATGGCTTTTTGTCATCATTTCTTTAAAGATTATCATTTAAAATGATGAAAAGTCATATGTCTATGTTGTCCTATTCCTTTTAGGACGGTTTTTTGAGTTACAAAATGGGTCTTTAAGTCGATTTTTCCACTTCTATTCTTCAGGATCATTTGGTTATAGTGGAAGATCGAGTTTTGTTGTGTTGAGGTCTTCATTCATTGTCAAAAGTTTGCAAAGTTCGTTATTTAGTTTTAAAGTGCTTTACTTTGGTTTACCTCCTCAAATTAGCCAAACTTTCCAACTTTCACCTTACCTCAACCTCATTACAACCCTCAAAGTCCATTTAAGACCAAGATGCAAAGTTCAAAGGTTACTTGATCAATAAAGTCACTTGGCAAGCATATTGAGAGGGTATTTTACGCAAGATGTGACTGATTAAACCACTTCTTATCTCATCAATGTTGTTGTTTCTTTCATGAACTCCCTCAAGGATTATTCCGTACCATCATTGCATCTTATGGAGTGTATGATGTATTATTAGTTGAAACTCACAAATTCACTTTAATCTACTTAGGTTGCTATTTGAAGTACTTCATGAGAAATATGCTTCCCTTACTTTCCTTGGTGTTAATGATTTAGTTCATTTTTGAGAATTTGTTTAAATCTTTGTTAATCGTTTCCTTGAGGGATTCATCTTTCTTTTCCCGTTTTTCAAGGTTAAGATTGCTTGGGGACAAGCAATGGTCTAGCTTGGGGGAGTTTGATGTAGTATTTATTTGTTTACTTTTTCCGGAGTTTTCTTAGTTAGCTTAGCTAGTTTTCTCTCCCTTCCTCCTCAGTTTTTCCTTGTTTATATAGTTTTTTTTCTCTTTTCCTTCCTCGCATATTTTAGCTTATTATTCCTTGTATTACTCTAGTTTGTGTCTTATCTCATTTTTGTAGGATTTCCCGGTTGATTCGGAAATCGAGACATTACATGAAATGAGAGGAGTAGTATGCTTTGCGAAGTTTTGGGTCGGTTCGATTGAAGGTTAAAGCCTTTGTCGAGATCCTTTCGGCTTTTGCCCAAGGTTCTAACGATATTGCAAGTTTTACTAGTGATATCGCATCAACACATGTTTATGCCCAATAAAATAGTAGCATGTGATATAGTAGGTTAAAATTGTTTTTAATGCATCTAAGTATTGTATATTGATCATAGAACATGACTATAGTGTTTTATGATCAAAATATGATATTTACAAAGGTTTAAGAGTGTTTTTTAGAAGGTTCACAAAGGTGCAATTTTCAGAAAATTACCGAAAATCAAGTATTTTGCAATGGAAAAATTAAAACAAATTATGGAATTGAATAGAGACCATATAGGGAATGTTTTGGACAAGTTTCCAACGTAGAAAGTTAATTTAGAATTTTTGTAGAACTTATTCAACAAGGTTTTAATTTAGTTTCGGGATCTCTATGTAGGAAACTTTGATCTAGTTGACTTTTAGAATTTGTGGCAGTTCAGCACTACAACACAAGGTACGTAAGTACTAAAGACGAACATAGAGATTAGGGTTCATGCTTGGTTGATCTTATATGATGTGTGGTTGTGCTTGATTTGATTGTGGATTAACATGTATGCCAAGTTTTAGTAGAAGCATGGTTTTATATTGTTTTGACATTCCACATTAATAGTAATATAAATTCTTCAAGATTGAATTGGAATGTTATAAATAGTTTAAAATTGGGCAATAGCTTATCGAAGAAGGAAGGAAGTTATTTATGTTGATTAGTTACTTAATCAACAAGAAAGGTAGTTTGTCAATTTTTATTCACATAGTTAATAGAAGTTAATGAGCAAATATTTATATACATGTGTCACTCACAGTTTAATGTGTGGTCTGGGAAAAGGTAAATAGTTAGCCACTCACAGTTAATGTGTGGTAAAGGAAGTTTAGTTTAATTAAAGGACACACATAAGATTACTTTTAGAATCACTTTAAATCGAAGATAATTAATATGGGTTGTGTCAGGGAAAAGGCATGCTTTTATGTGTTGTTCTGTGTGAGTCATAAGATTGTTGAATTGGTTAATCACGTAAAGTGAAAGAGGATTCACACCAAAACTCTCGAAACGTATATACCTCGAGTATGAACATTGGGGGGGAGTCATATGGAACAGTAATCAGTGACTTCTAATCGGAGTACAAGACGTTGTACTCTTTTATATTTTTAATGCGCTGGAATTCTGTCACTTTATGTGACATAGGTAATACCTTCTTGGAGTTGCTCCCAAGTTGGTGCCCAATAGGGCAATTTTAAAGGAAAGGAAACCTGTTCGATGCGAAATCCAAAGTTAAAATTTAATAATTAATTTGCTTAAGCTGAGTCTATGCACAGGTGAATAGTTCTCAACGGTAAGATGTATGTATGCTTTTATTTTATTTTGTTCTTGTTGCATAATCTATAGTAGTTATGTACTTAGCTTTGTTGACTGTTTGTTTTGTGTGCATGACTTTCTCTTGGAATTGGCCCTACGACGACCCACTTGTTGGTGAATAGTTTTCTAGAATAAGAAAAGTTACAGGTACAAGTGGGCATACGTCATTCATGCTAGGCTGGAGTGAGAGTACTTGCATTGTAGTCTTTGTAGTTCCTTAATTTATTTGCTTATGGAGTTATTTATCTATTATTGGATGTTGTTTTATTTTCGAAGTTTAAATTTTTGGTTTTGAAGGGCCATTCATATGGTTCCGGAGTGTAATAAAGTTTTAAGTTGATTTTCTTATGGTTTTTGTTTGGTTTCAGTTTTGAGATTATTTTTTGTGGTTGAGTTTTTTAAATTTGGTTTTGCTGTTAAAGACTTCCGCTATAGTACTTTGATAAATGCCTTAGTCGTTATCACGGTGGCAGTAATACTTTGGTTTTTTCTAGTTATTTAGGAGTTTTAATTATTATTATTCTTTAATATTTATAATATGTTTCTGGAAAATCAAGAAAGGGAAGTTAGGAAATTCCAGGGTGTTACACCTCTACTTCTCCAGGTAAGCAACTAGAATATATACGATAAATATATACGAGTTATTTGCACTTGAAATGTTGGCAATAGATAGGTCATTTAATGCTAAACCACGATGATTAAGAATTTATTGAATACATTATTTCAAATATAGAATAGGTCATAAAATATTTGAAACATTTCACATTAAAATATGCTCTTGTGCTAATGACTTCAGGTGCGGCTCATAGATCGCTTAAACTTCATGGAGCCTCCCGCAAATATCCCCACATATACTCTTAGGTTCCTAATTCTACCATGCTTGAACGGTTGCTAACCCACGCTGGTAAAAAGATTAACATTTGATGGACTGTTTCGTTGTGGAAATTAGGACCATGGTCTATTCAGATGAGACCCCCTACATTCGTGTTGTCGGCTTGACTGCATTGACTTTCTACTGCCCCCTTAGAGTAATGAGGCAATTTGTTATTCAACAGGTAATCCCAAATCATGATACCGTGAGGCCTGAAGAAAAGCTTGTGGTACTGGGTATTGCCAAGAATTGGGAAAGCAATTTGGTGAAAAGGAAAAAGATTGCTGTGACTCCTTTGCCGGAATGCTATGAAAAGGTATCCAAGCATTACTTAATTTGGATGAATGCAGAATCTATGTCTATTCGTGCAGAGGCCCGTAAAGCCGAAAGAAGAGATCATGGATATCCTATAATTAGAGTCCAGGAGAAGCCCAAGTTTACTTCTAACAAGGATAGACTAGGACCTAGGAAGGTGCCCGTATGGCAAAGACTTGAGAAGCTACCTCCTTTGAAGATCGATGCTGCTCCTAAGAGGAAGAGATTAAAAGAAGAACAAGATGTGGGAGGCAAAGGAAAGGGGAAGGTTGTTGATCCCCAGGAAAGAAACAATGGGTGCCTAAGAAGTCTATGAGGGCAGGGGAATCTTCTAAGACTACGAAGGAGAAGGAGAAGGAACCTAGACCTAAGTAGGAAGATTGCTTTATTGTTTCACAAACTCATTATTATATTGATGAATAAGGCTTGCGTGCCATGCGTTATTTTTTTATGTAAACATGCGTGTTTGAATCATCAAATTAATCATTCATTTCATTCCTTGGAAAACGTACAACACACATGTTTTTAGAAGTAAACGTAGTTTATGTTTACTACAGTAGGCAATTAAAGTACTGTAGAGGAAAGAGGGATTTTCATTTTTAAATGGGCCAAACCCCAAGTCGAGGTTGCCTACGTATCCTTTTGGAATCAGGCCAAACATAGTTCCAATAACTCCAAGAGCATAGCTTTGGCATTGTATTTTTTCCGTTGATCCAAGTTGGTGAGGTTGTAGAAGTTGTCACCGTTCATATCCATTAGTTCAACTACACCTCCGAGGAGAATCTTCTTAACAATATAGGGCCCAGCCCAGTTTGGGCGGAATTTCCGTCTAGGATCCATGACGATTTTCCATAGTGCCTTGAGAACTAAATAACCCTCCTTTTTTCCTTTCTTGGACATGTTTATTGAAATGTCTCTCGATCCTTTTTTGATAGACTTGGACATGAGTTAGGGCTTTCAAGAGTTTCTCATCTAGGAGGACCAAAGCATCATATCGGACCAACACCCATTCAGCTTCAGAAAGTTCGCTTTCCAACACTATTCTTAAAGAGGGAATTTCGAGCTCAATAGGTTGCACAACCTTCCCATAGACCAAGGAGAAAGGTGTAGCTCCTATAGAAGTCCTAATGGATGCTATGTACCCTCATAAGGCGAAGGGTAACTTAAGTGGCCAATCTCTGTAGGTTTTAGTCATTTTGGAGAGGATAGCCTTGTCATTTTTATTCGCTGCTTCAACTGCTCCATTTGTTTGAGGTCAATACGGAGACGACTTATGTTGCTGGATTCTGTATTTTGTGAGAAGCTCTTTGCATTCACCATGAAAATGAGTTCCATTATCACTGATGATTTCATGCGGGACTCCGTATCGATGTATTTTGTTGGTTTCAATGAATTGCGCTACATGTTTGGCTTGCAGCGCACAATATGATGCAGCTTCCACCCATTTGGTGAAGTAGTCAATTGCTACTAATATGAATTCGTGACCTCCATGACCCGGAGGTGTAACTTTTCCAATTATGTCAATTCCCCATGTTGCAAATGGCCACGGAGATAATAGAGAGTGCAGTAGTGACAGAGGTATATGCTGAGCGTTTGCGTGTTTCTGGCACTTGTCACAATGTCCTACATATCTATTGTAATCGTCCTTCGTTGTGGTTCAATAATACGCTTGCTTGATGATATTAGAATCCAACATTCGAGCGTTCATCTGTGTTCCACATATACCAGAATGTATTTGACCCATAACCCGTTGAGCCTCTGTACTGTCGACACATCGGAGGTGTAAGCCATTGAAATGCCTTTTACATAGATCTCCTCCCCGAATGATGTATTGGGAGGATAGGAGTCTTAGAGCTCGTTGTTCTTTTTTCGATGTATCAACAGGGTATTGCTGGTTTTCTAGATAGTTCTCGATGTCACTGTACCAAGGTTCTTCTTTCGCGAGGTCGTTCACCTCATTGTCTTCTTCAACCATACAAACATGAGCTGGTTCTTTCCTTCTTTTGACCACCAAGAGCATTTTTGTCAAAGAAATTGGGATGCGGACAATTGATGCCAACTTGGCCAAAGCATCAGCGAACTTGTAGTCCTCCCTTTTTAAGTAAGTGTACTCGATTTCTTCGATTTGGTCGGCGATTTGCTCCAAATGAACTTGATAAAGAGCTAGGCTCGCGCTTCTAACTTTCCATCTTCCAGAGACTTGGTTGTGATTAAATAGGAATCTCCATAAACTCTTAGCTTCTGAACTTTTAAGGCTAGGTTCCTGGAGCCCTATGATGCAGTCCTCGTACTCAGCGACTTTATTGGTCACATCAAAGTTTACTTTTACTGATATGGGCGTATTTTTCTCTTTCGGTGAGATTAGCAAGACACTAACCCCACATCATTGTTTATTGGAGGCATCATCAAAGTACAAGGACTAGCTTTCTTCTTCAGTCATCATCAACTCTTCGTCACGAAACTCGTAATCCTCAAGTCAAGGTTCATCCGGAGAGTCTGCTAGGAATTCAAAGACTATACTTCCTTTTATGGATTTTTGTGACACAAATTTAAGGTTAAATTCAGCCAAAATAATCATCCATCTCGATATTCGCCCATTTACCGCAGGTTTGTCGAAGAGATATTTAAGGGATCCCCTTTACTAACTATGTGAATAGTATAAGTTAACAAATAATTCCTCAACTTCTTGGTACACTACACAAATGCTAAGCATAGTTTTTTGATGTTAGAGTATCTTTCCTCGTATTGCAGGAATTTCTTGCTCAAGTAGTAAACGACATTTACTTTTCCATCGATTTCTTGTGCTAGCATGGCTCTTGCAGCGGTTTTAGTAACGACCAAGTAGAGCCTCAAAGTATGTCTCGGAGTTGGAATTACCAGGACGGGCGGATTCGTGAGGTATTCCTTGATTTTATCAAAGGCTTGCTGGTATTCATCGTCCCATTCTTTAGGGGCATTATTCTTTAACTTATTGAAGATAGGCTCACATACCCTAGTAAGCTTGGAAATGAATCTGCTTATGTATTGGAGCCTTCCTAAGAATCCCTGAATTTCATGCTCGGTCTTTGGTGGTTTTAAAGGCATAATGGCCTTGATTTTTGTAGGATCGATTTCAATGCCTCTGGAGCTAAGTACATGATCTAGAATTTTTGTGGAAGTAACTCCGAAGGCATATTTTTGAGGATTGAGTCACATGTTGAACCTTCGGAGTCTTTTGAAGAATTTTCTCAACGCGCGAGTATGTTCACTCCTTTCCTTGGTTTTCACTATCATATCATCCACGTATACTTCTACTTCCTTATGTATCATATCATGAAGAGGTGTAGTTGCGGCACGTTGATATGTAGCCCCAGCATTCTTTAGACCGAATGGCATAACCGTGTAACAATATAACCCCCATAGAGTAGTGAAAGTTGTTTTCTCCATGTCATTTTCATCCATTTTGATTTGGTTGTAGCCAGCATAGCCATCCATGAAAGAGAAAAAAGTATGGTTGGTTGTATTATCAACAAGCACATCGATGTGAAGCAATAAGAAGTCATCCGTTGGACTAACCTGGCTCAGGTCCCGAAAGTACACACACATTCTTACTCTTCCATCTTTATTATGTATAGGAACAATGTTGGTAACCCAATCAGCATATTGAACTATTTTTATGAACCCTGCCTTTAGTTGCTTGATTACCTCTTCTCGGATTTTCAGTTGGACTTCAGGCTTCATCCTTATGAGCTTTTTCATGACGGGCTTGGCCCCTTGTTATAGAGGAATTGTGTCCTTAGCTATTTTCGGGCCAATCCCTGGCATATCTTCATAGGACCACGCGAATACATCCTTGAATTATGTGATTGTTGCTATAAGTTCTGCCTTTTCTTGAGAATTAAGCGTGAGACCAATATGTAATTCCCTTTGAGTGTCATTGTCAAAGATGTTGATCTTTTCAGTTTCCTCAATTATTGGACTTTTTTTTCCATGTTCCTCTACCGCTTTCATTATTTCATCATCATTTTGATTTTTAGTTTGTGAAACAAATCAATGATGTGATGGGGAGAGGGAAGAAGATGCAAACAAGGAGTAATAAAAAGAAGTTTTATTATTGAACTCGTTAAGCATGACATCAAAAATAGCCCTAGTGGCAAAATCTATAGGAGGGATAGACTCCTTGGCAATCTTATTATTAGAAACTACGGGGTTCTTAGGACTAGACATCTTAATAGCATCAGCCTCAGACTCAGATTCAGATTCAGACTCGCTTTCAGACACATTGAATATTTGGCCCTCTCCTATGGTGAAGTCCATGATCTTTCCTTCCGGTGTACTAATCTTGACGGTCTTGCCCCATCCTCTAACTACTTAACTTGTAGGAGTGATGAGTTAGATTGGATCAAAGACTCGGTATTCATAGTGATGAGCACCTATTGTTCGATTAGTGGAGTATGTTCAATCTCAAAGAGCAATCCAAGTCCTTGTGCATCAAGATCATCTAGTTCGGATTTCCCTTTAATAGTTGGGGTGGCCTTGTCTTCAAAATCAATAGTGGCAATGGAGAATCCCCATAAGTCTTCATTATGATCATCGTGTTCGATGTTGATGATGGGTTAATCAGTGGCTTAGATCTTCATTGGAGATTCATGAATAGTGATATCCACCCCTTCTAGCATGAACTTGATGTTTTGATGAAGAGTGAATGGAATGGCCCCTAATTCGTGGAGCCAAGGTCTTCCTGGGAGAAGGTTGAAGCTAGTTTTGATGTCCATAACATAAAACATCACCTTCTTCTCGACAGGTCCTGTGAGAAAGTTGAGCCATATAACCCCCATGGTGTCCCTTCTTGCGTTGTTGTAGGCTCGATTGGCTTGATTACTAGCGCGAAATTCTTCTTGTGATATCCCAAGCTTTCGAGGGATTCTCGAACGGCACACATTGATAGTCGAGCCATTGTCAATCAAAGTCATAGGTATGTTGAGTTGCTTACTTATGACTGTGAAGTAGAGAGCTTTGTTATGGCTTGTTCGTTCGGTAGGGAGATCCTCATTAGAAAAGGAGATGGATGGTTTGTTATGCTCATGGATGATAAGGTTGACCAAACTGTTCGGAGTAGTGTCATCGGCCACATTTAATTCAGTAAGGGCCTTGAGTAGAGCTTGCTTATGCTTTTCCAAAGAGACTAGTAGTTGACACACGTTGACATCGGCCTTGGTTCTTTTGAGTTGCTTGATGACCACGTTTTCCTCTTGAGGTGGAGGAGGTGGTGGAGTTGCTTGAGTGTTGTTTTGATTTTGTGTTGTGTTAAGGCTACCTGTTCGTGTAAGGACTTGAACCTTATTTTCTTTAAGAGGTGACAAGGGCCTAGGAACCCCATTTCCAGCATAGACGTCTTCATCATCACTATCCCATATTCCGTTGACTTCTTAGAGAGATGGAAAGGTAGTTACTTGTAGGTTAGGTTGTCCCACGAGAGTGATTAAGTTAAATGGGTCAAAAGACAGTTCATCTTTCTTAACCGCGTTGATATAAAGTGTCATGTTGTCGGTGAATTCACGGCATAGTCTTTTAAAGTCATTCCATTCTCGTCGATGAAACACTTCCAACATCCTATGGGCGGGTGGATATTGAGGAATAGGAGGATCAATGGAAGAGCTTCCTCAATGAGCCAACGGTATTTAATGCTTCTTTCCCAAGTGATGAAGTTATGCACCATTTCATTGTTATTTTTGTTCCATTATTTATTCACCATTAGGCTCATGCCTATAATGTTGGGGTCAAGTCTCTCCCAAATTTCCTTCATAAGCTCTATGAGGAGTTCAATGAAGGGACTTGGTAAATCAATGTTATCAGGTTCATTAAAATGCCATTTACATAGTCGAAAATAACATTTTTGATTGTTAATGGGCTCATCCCATCCTGTTTTCATTTTTTCTATTTGAGCCGTTTTCCAACAGTCACATGCATATAGATCTTTGGAGGGAGGAAGGTCATCGGAGGTCTTTTCTCCTTCTCTGAAGATCTTTAGAGTGGTATCATCTTCTAGAGTATTCCGGAGGACAGTTCGTCCTGTGGAAGTAATAAGATCAATAGGATCGAAGTAGATGTTCTCTTCCTTGATCATGAATATGGCGAGAGGGTTGGTTTGAATGTTGACCTTCTTCTCCCCGGGTGGAATAGGGAGCCTTCCATCTTCAACCATGTCTTGTAAAAGCATTTTGAGGGTCCAACATTCTTCGGTATTGTGACCTCTACCTTGATGGCACTTGTAGTATTTGTTGGCATCCTATCATAGTGGCCTCTTTTCGGGAGTGGGGTCTGGAGTGGGCCCTACTGGACTTATCTTGCCTTTTGATTGGAGTATACTCGCGTCGGCGGCGAAAAGGAGCCCTATTTTCTTCGATAACATTGGTATTGTTGGATGTGGATGCTCCTTTCATTTGATTGGTCCTTGTATTGCTAGCCCACCATCCTTTTCCACATTCCCTGTTAAGGTCGTCTTCAATCTCGATCCCAATGTCGTAGACTTGTTCAAAAGTGCTAAGGCCCAAGTACTTGAGATGAGTTTTGTACTTTCGGAGCAAGTTGGCAATGAAGATTTTAACCTGTTCCTTTTCGGGTGGTGTAGTCACCATTTGTGCCGCGACATCCATCCAACAAGAGAGCTAGGAGGTGAACCCTTCTTTTTCCCCTTGTTTCATAATTTCAATCTCCCTTTGTAAGGTGGTATCATATGAATCATGTTATATATTTGGACAACTTTGATGGCTTGATGGATGCAGCTAAAAATAATGCAACATTAGGTGAACTGGTGGCCTTTGGTGACACAATGCAATTGGGTGCATCTAAAGCTAGCATCTTTGTGTGCACGATCACATGAAACTAAAGCCTCACTAAAAGATTTTAGTAGTGTTTAGTGGATAGTTTTGCCTATGGGTTTTTTTCCCACTGTAGTTGCTTGGGTTTTTCTCATTTTAGGCATAGGTATTTTTATTTCTTGTTGAGTCCTGATCATCATAATCATCCTAAAATCCATGGAGAAATGGTTTCTTGAAGGTTTCTTGATTAAAAGATTGAAACTTGAATCATTTCTAGAAGATTGGAAGGATTCTTGAAAATGGCGCAAAAATAACGATGTTGGATGGCGTGAATTTTGTCGATTTTCAAGCTACTTGGGCATGAAGGGAAATGGCCTGTAATTTTAGGGAGATTTGTTGATTATATTGTTAATTGATTAATTATTCATGTTTTTAGAGTAAATTCTAGTTAGTTAGAGTTGGTTAAAATAAATGCAAGTTGCAAGATCAAATTGTGCAAGTTATTGTGCAAGTGGATCAACTTGTGAGTAGATTCAATTTGGACGTGTGTTTTGTAAGGGGGTCCGAATATTTTGGGTTTCTCTAGTGTGTTTAGAGTTTTTTAGGATTTAGTTGATGATTATATCTATAAATAGTCTCAATTAGCATTGTAACAAATCAGATTAGTTTAATGAAAAGTTTTCTTTTGTTTACTTGAAAAACAAAAATTCGAATATATGTGAGTTGGTGGAAATTTTCCTTTAGAATCGTGTGGATTGATTAGTGGCTTTGAGGGTGCCTAGGGCTTTAACCAAAGACTAATCTATTAGCCTAAAATCATAAATTTCGGTGGCTAGGCCTTTAGAAATTCGTGGTTTTAGTTTTTCTATTACTGTGAGTTTTTGTTTATACGAAAATTAACGTCATTGGAGCTTGAGTATTTCCCTTGTAGCAAGTCATGAATGCATGGGCTATTTCCTCTCAAGTTGAGGTGTCCTTGTCGGGATGTGAGAAGAACTATTTTTGACATACGGGCTCAAGAGTCATAGGGAAGATCCTTGGATAGAGCCTTGGATTGATCTTCTTCACATCCATGTAGAACTTGAAGCCTCTTAGAGAATACTTCGGATTATCGGTAGCTTTGAACTTTGGAAGTTCAGCAATAGAGAACTTTTTGGGCAAGGTGTTGATCAAGATTAGGTCGAGATTAGGAGGATCAAAATAAGATTCTTGATCGGTGACCCTTCTAGCTACTTTCTCTATGACTTATACAGTGTGCCTATGCTAGAGATCTTCCATCTCTAGTTTCATTTCTCCCAAGGCTTGTGTTACTTGGGCTAAGGCGAAAGCCATTTCGTGTTTCGTGACGGAGGATTCTTGATCATCCACAATTCAGTTGGATTGTGTTGTATCTTCTTGACAATGAGTCGGAATGTCTTTCCGAACTAACCTCGTGCCTTGTTCCCTAGTCCAAAGAGGGATGGTTGACTTGCTTCGTGCACGGCCTATCCTGCGATGTTTAGATTTTAGAATTTTTGTTTTCATGTGTTTCGATGACTTGACTCTTAATACATATGTAGGGCCTATCATGGTTGCTTAATTTTTGTTTTCATGTGTTTCGATGACTTGACTCTTAATACATATGTAGGGCCTATCATGGTTGCTTCCTAGTTCTATATGAATGCATGATGCATAGTATTTCATTTCCCCTTGTTTCCTTTTCTTTTTTTTTTTTATTATTATTGGGGGGATATGAAAATACTTTTTACAAGATGAATGTTATGCAACCTATGGGGGATCTATATGAACCTTTAGTCAACACAATGAGCAATGGTCTACATGCGACTCTCTAGGTAAAAAAGTTACGAGAAAGCTAGATTCCCCCAAACAACATTTATACAAGTATAGAATATGTGATCATATAGCATGTTACACATAATAACACACCTACGCATGAGGTCAAGTCCAACAATCCTAGCCAACGTTCTAAGAGGCAACTAGAAGTAAGACTTTAAGGTGCCCAAGAGGGTACCATGACTAGGGTGTGTCCAACTATCCACACCACAACTTAGTGGTGATCCAAGTGCGACATCCATTATGAATCAAATACGTCCTATGATTCACGCGTTAAGGTTGGGATGGACTTCAATTAAAGAACGGCCTTAGGTAGGTCACCTAACCATCCTTTCCATCGGTCCCCTAGGGGTGTCTCAAGTATAAAACATAATTTAAGAGACGTGTATCCCAAAGCATGACCCTCACGTGGGAATTGCATGCATTATGCCTAGCAAATAGAAGTCGATATTGTAACTATGAAATTACGAGGATACGATATTATAACTATGAAATTACGAGACTTTTCGAGTTTCATCCACTCTCCTTTAAAATGAAGGAATATTCCTAGTGAAGTCGCCAGACTATGGACCCTGGGTTTTGGGGGCCCAAGTGCCCTTTTTACGGACATCGATTGTCGTGTTAGTTTGATTGCATAGTGTGAGTATACTTGGCTTAGGGAGTGAGTCTAGAATCTCAAAACCCAAGTAGAAAAGTCACCACCGTCCTCCTTTCGGGAGCTAACAGAACGTCATTAGGTCCTAGCCCAATAGCAAAATGACGGCAAAGGATAAAAAGGTCTCATATCTCTGGATTCCGGGAAGAGGGTAAGGACAACAATAGGTCACATTGTCCCCCCGCGTATAGCGGCCTCTACTTATTCTCATGTGTAATTTCACAATCATAATATCAAATTATAGCATTCGTACATCCGGTTTAGACCTACAAACACATATGGAAATAAGCCTAGGCGGGTTTTAGTTAATGCAGACATAATTTCCGATTTATCATGCATGGGTGATTGCTTTAGGATTAAATTGATTTTAATCTTTGATTAGTTGAAACATGTTTTTAGGTTTTTTAAGCTAAACATGAATTCTACGTGATTGAAAGCATTAAACATTTAGCATGAATCACATAAAACTTAAAATAAAGTTTCTACTTAAGATTGATTTTAGTTTGGAGTCGAATCATCAATTAGTCAATATTACATGAATTTGATTATAAACTTGTCAATTATCTAATAAAGCAATAAAATCACGTAAACATGCAAACAAACTCTTTTGAAGAACTCAAGATGATGATTTTGATGTTGTTGGCCTCATTCGAAGTACCTTTCGTACAAGTTGACGACCCTTTAGAACAGAGAGCTTGAAGAACCTTAGTTGATTAGTAATAATAATAATAATAATAATAATAATAATAATAATAATAATAATAATAATAATAATAATAATAATAATAATAATAATAATAATAATAATAATAAACTAATAATAATAATAATAATAATAATAATAATAATAATAACAACAATATACAAAACAATAGCAAATAGCAATAGCAATAGCAATCATGCATAAAGCAATAGCAATAGCAATAGCAAATAGCAATAGCCAATAGCAATAGCAATAGCAATAGCAATAGCAATAGCAATAGCAATAGCAATAGCAATAGCAATAGCAATAGCAATAGCAAATAGCAATAGCAAATAGCAATAGCAATAGCATAGCATAGCAATAGCAATAGATACAATAGGCAATAGCAATAGCAATAGCAATAATAGCAATAGCAATAGCAATAGCAATGCAATAGCTAGCAATAGCAAAGCAATAGCAATAGCAATAGCAATAGCAATAGCAATAGCAATAATAATAATAATAATAACTGTTTTGCATGGTTTTCGGAGTAGGGCACAAAAACTGAGAGAAGTGTAGAGAGAGAAAGAGACGAGTAGAGTGAGAGAAGTTGAGAAGGTGTGAAGATGAATTGGTGATGAATGAAGGTCAGAGGAGGGGGTATTTATAGTGTCGGAAATGACGTACGCGAGCACCAGGGCACCGAAGGAGCATCAGAACGCTCAGCAACGAGCGCCAGGACGCACAACGAGCGCCAGGACGCTCATTGAGCGTCTTGGCGCATGTCCTTTGGGCGCATGGGCACTGGCTGGGCGTCTTGACGCTTGCCCTGCGCTGTGGCACTCAAGTCCCTAATTTCCAATATTCATGCGGACGATCTCTGATGCTTCCTTGTTTCGCATATTTAATTTCATAAACCAAAACGTTTCGATATATTAAAAAATATGCGAAATTCACTTCCATAAAACTATTTATACACTTGCATAACCTAGAGTTTCCATAAATCGAACAAACATTTCTAGAAGGTTTGTCGAATCCGTCCACATTCATACGCATAAGTTAATTTATTTCATTTTCGAAAATGAAGTGAAAATGAAATGAAAATGAAAATTATAAAATAAAATGGAAATGGAAATTAATAAATTATTTTAAGCGTATTTCAACCGTCATAACTCATCATCGATTAACGCCTTCCGACAACAGTTTTACTTATTTATTTATTTTCAAGAACTCGACTTTCAAGAATCGGACATGTTTGCGACATGGTACACGATAATGATCATCAGCCGTTAGGCGAGACCAAAAATAGGTGTCTACAGCGTCTACAATAGTGAATATGGAAGCCTGAAGCCCTTCCTTGATCCCTTACAAGCATCGGAAATAAAACAACTTTAGATATTCACCATATTCCCAATGGATGTCAACATGAATCTCGACAAAATTTTTCCCCAACGAATACACTATGTTGGAAATCATCAACATGAGACTCTGTCACCGTATCAACTGAAACTCCTCCCCAGCGAGTGAATCAATCATCAAAGCTCAATTATCCAACCACAATCATCAAACACTATCAGATGGTTCTTTTCTATCATCAGTAGCCGACACACTGGATACTCTTTATCAACAACATCAATCTACTGAACTCAAGGATGTCATAAACAGCATCAAATGCTTATGACTTCCTATTACACAATATTTGCCACAAACAGCATCAGATGCTTACGGCATTATCACATCATCTTCCTATACGGTTAAGATGAAGAAACCTAAAGGAATTATCATCACACACCTTCCTATACAGTTAAGATACAGACACCTGAAGGGAGCTCTCTAAAGATCGAGGCGCATCTAACAGGAGTCAAGCACAGACACACTAACATGCTTTTCCAATACGAACGAGACGCATCTGAAGGAAATAGCATACATCATCCACTCGAACAGAACGAGGCGCTTCCCAAGGAGATGACACACCTACAGGCAGTTGTGAGACTAGCGTTTGTTTTGCTTGTACTTGATTCTTTGGCTTTCGTCTTACAAGACTATTCGTCTCTACAGACTCAGCCAAAATGGGGGCTTCCGTTGACACCTACATTTGTCCCCACCCTTAGGTCGATGAAAAACATATACCACATCGCTAACTAGTCCGATCTTGAGAAGAAAGATGAAAGATTCTAACCTAGAAAACCCAAAAAATTCAAAAAATATTTTAACTGTATTTAATTTCATTTTTCCATATTTTTTTAGATTTTCCACATTTTTAATAAAAATATTTTTACTGTATTTTTTTAACTTGCGCCCCAACGCAAGCCTTGTGTTCACGCCCACGTAACCGACTTTTTTCCCGAATTTTTCTTTTAAATCCCCCCATTAATTTCATTCCCTCATTTCAATAGCTGAAATCTTGGGTTTCGAGCAGCATTTTATTTTGAGCGTCTTGGATATTGAGAGAACTTCGAATTTTGGCATTTTCATGATCTTAGCATTTTGGCATTTGAGAAAGTAGAGAATTTAGCTTCCATCATCTTCCACCAAAACTTTCATTTTTCTTCTAATATTCATCATTTTCTTTAAATCTTCATCTTCTTCACTTTTATAAAAACAAAAAGATTTTTTATTATTTTAATTTAGTGATTTCTTATTGTTATCATCATCATTATATTCGTGATAGTTAACTCTACATTCACGACTCATTCGGGTTTGGATTCTTGAAGGCGATCTCAAGTCTGTTTTGTCACTAGCACACAAGGTATCTAATATGAGGCCACCATTATCAATTCTTTCTCTCTGCAAGTTCATATTCAAGCATATTCGTTGTCATCAAGTTCTCTATCACCATCATCATCATCATCATCATTATTATTATTATCATTGGCTACATCGAAGTTAGCTTTCAAAACCCCTTGTCACCCTTTACTTTATTTTAATCCATGAAATATTGAGATATAACAAAATACGAAAAATTAAAAGAATCATCCCTAGGCCTTTAACGCTTTCATGAACATGAATACATGATAATGTAGCTGGTTAAAAGACTTATTTGCTTGAATGTGATTACATGTTCTAAAAGCATTATGATGTGAAATGTTGATGTAAAAATCGCCACTCAGACAAGGATAGTAACTAGTTTTGATTTCTCGAACACAATGCACCAAGAAAACGAATCTAGGTCGAATAATATCTTGAATTGATTTTAGCCAAGCACCCTCAATTTTCAAAATTCTACTCACAAGAGTCTAAAGCAAAGCACCAACTTTCAAGGGGACGAAATTCTCTCACACAAATTTCTCAAAGGTATTTGTTTTTGTGAAAAAACAATAAAACTAAAACACAATGTTTTATTCAATAATTCTATGATTTGTTACAATTGTTAATTGAGGCTATGTATAGCATAACCACCAATCAAAATCCTAATAAACTTCTAAAAAACTTAACAAACTCTAACATCCTCCTAACTACCCTAAAACACGCCAAAAACAAACCACACCCGAAAACTAGATAAGCACAATCATACATATCCAATCTTGAGCTTATCTAATCTAACAAATCCTCACAAATCAAGATTTTATTTTAACCAACCAACTAACTAACTAAAAAATAATCATCAAATTACAACCAAAAAACACGAACAATCCAAGAGACCCAAAGAAATCCAAGAACACGCAAAAATCCGCCAAGCTACTTGCTTCTAGCTTTGCGCCATTTTCCAAGATTGTCTTCTAAACTTCAAGAAACCTTTCAAGATTCAATCTTTTAATTAAGAAACCTTAAAGAATTCATTCCCCATGTCTTTTAGGTGTAAAATGATAACCAAGACACAACAAGAAATGAAAGCAATAAAGCCTGAAATGAGAAAAATCCTAGCAAGTGAAGTGGGAAAAAACCCATAGGCAAAACCATCTTATTCCCCAAATTTACCCATCTTTCCATGCTTCAAAAATTCTCAAGAGGCGTGTATCACCATACACACAAATGATGATGTCTTTGAAGATCCCATAAGCCTTGAATCTCCATAAGCAACTAGCTCCCCCACACTTGAATCATTTGTTGAAGCCATAACCAAACCTTCAAAGTTGTCATTTTGATTCTTATCATCCTCCTCTTCTTCAAAAGAGTTTGTCCTCAAACCTTGAAGTTGATCGTCAGGAAAATAACGAGACAAATCACCAATGTTGAATGTAGCATGAACACCATACTCACCTGGCAACTCCAGTTTGTAAGCATTGTCTCCTTCCTTGCTCAAAATTTTGAATGGTCCATCACATCTAGGCATTAGCTTGTTTTTCCTCTGATTAGGAAATTTATTATCCTTTCTGAGATGCAACTAAACTAAATCTCCCTCCTTGTAGGCACTTTGGACCCTGTGTTTATGAGCTCTGGCTTTGTACATATCATTCAGTTGTTCAATTCTTGCCCTTGCCTGTGGATATAGTTTATGCATGAACTCAACCTTAGCTAAAGCATCTTTGGGACAAGTTCCTCTCTGGAATACTTATGAAATCAATCTGTAGCTTTGGGTTGATACCATATACCACTTCAAAAGGTGATTTCTTAATTGCATAAGTAGGTGATCTATTTTATGCAAACTTAGATCCCAATCCTTTTGAGCCTTACTTACGAATCGACGAAGTAGCACTCCTAATGTTCTATTTGTAACCTATGTCTGCCCATTAGTTTGTGGATGACTAGAAGTATTGAAGATGAGTTTTTATTCACACCAAACGTCGTTGAGATTTCTAGAAATAACTCATGAACTTTGTATCTCTGTCACTCACAATAGTTTTCGGAACTCCATGCAACCTAACAATGTCTCAAAAATATATTTATGCAACATTCATAGCATCACCAGCATTGTGACAATGTGAGATATGAGCCATCTTGGAAAACCTATGAACAACCACCATAATAGCATCCTTCTGCCTTGCAGTTCTAAGGAATCCCATAATAAAATCCATTGATACATCCTCGCAAGGGGCTTCTTGAACTGGTAATGGTGTATAAAAACCTTGTTGGAATGATGCCTTTACTTTCTGACATACAGCACACTGAGAAATAATTGCTTCAACATCTGCTATCATCCTTGACCAATAGAAATGCTCCTGCAACATTGTCAGTGTTTTAGTAATCCCAAAATGACCTGCAAGACCTCCTCCATGATCCTCTCTTACAAGTAACTCACAAATACTACACTTTGGAAAGCATAATAAATTCCCTTTGAATAAGAACCCATCATGCAACACATAAGCTCCCACAAACTCTTTCGAAATTTGTGAGTAAATAAGACCAAAATCTCCATCATGCTCATAATATTGACTAATTAACTCCAAACCAAATAATTTGAAATTAAGAACTCCAAGTAAGGCATACCTCCTAGATAAAGCATCAGCAACCACATTAGACTTACCTTCTTTATAGATTCATGAAAAGTGGAAAGCCTGCAAGAACTCAACCCATTTAGCATGTCTTGGATTAAGATTTGTTGGCCATTGATATGATTCAATGTTCCATGATCAGAATACAAGATGAAATGATTAGGGCGCAAATAGTGACTCCAATGATCCAATGCTCGTACAATGGAATAAAACTCCTTATCATATATAGAATAATTCAATCTTGCTCCATTCAATTTTTCACTGAAAGAAGCAATAGGACGCTTACCCTGCACTAGCACTGCTCTAATACCCACGCCACCAGCATTTGTCTTAACCTCAAAAGGTTTTGAAAAATCAGGCAAGGCTAGAATAGGAGTTTGACAACGCAACTTCTTCAATAATTCAAAAGCTTTTTGTGCCTCTTCAGTCCCCTCAAACTTCTCCTTAGTCTTCTTAATGCACACAGTCATAGGAGCTACTATAGATGAAAAATTCTTCACAAATTCCCTATAGAAAGAAGCTAGACCATGGAAAGCACATACCTCAGTCACAGATTTTGGAACAGGCCATGACTTAATAGCTTCAGCCTTTGAAGGACCAACGAAAACCCCATATTTCGAAACTGTATAGCCCAAAAACGTCACATCAGTCACCATAGATGAACACTTTTCGAGCTTAGCATACAATTTATGCGTCCTTAAAGTTTCAAAAACTTCTCTCAGATACTACAGATGATTCTCAACACTTGCATTGCAGACCAATATATCATCTAAATAAACAACCACAAAACTTCCAATGAAAGGTTTTAAAACTTCACTCTTAAGTCTCATGAAAGTACTAGGAGAATTAGTTAATCTAAAAGGCATAACTAACCATTCATAGAGACCTAATTTTATGAATCAAGTTTTCCATTCATCACCTTCCCTCATCCTTATCTGATGATAACCACTTCTTAGATCAATCTTTGTAAACACCTTTTAAACCATGCAATTCATCTAATAAATCATCAAGCCTAGGAATAGGATATCTGCAATTGATGGTGATGTTATTCATAGATCAAGAATCAATGCACATTCTCCAATATCTATTTTTCTTAGGCACTATCAATGTTGGCACTGCACATAGACTCAAACTCTCCCTGACATATCATCTAGCCATCAATTCTTCAATTTGACGTTGAATCTATTTAGTTTCTTCTAGGTTACACCTGTAGGATGGTTTATTAGGAGTCTGGGCTCCAGGAATCAAATCAATCTGATGCTCAATCCCTCTAACTAGCGGCAATCATAGGGGTAAATTCTTAGGAAATATATCTTGGAATTCGTGCAGTAAGGAGCGCAACTCACGAGGTATCTTCACTTCCTACCCTTGCACTTCCTTAGCCATCAGCACATAAAATCTATCACAGTCCCTCACTTCCTTGACCATAGTCTTCTCATCAACCAACAACACACCCTTTTTGTTGCTCATATCCTTTGTAATTCTGGAGCCTTCTAAAGGTTTCAAAGCACTTTGCTTGCCCTGTGCCTATTTCCTAATGATGTATACATTTGCTCTTCCATTAAACTGCATAAACGTGTCATATTGCCATGGCCTACCTAGCAGTATATGACATGCATCCATAGGACAAACATCACAAAGTACTTGATCATCAAAAGTACCTATTTTGAAAGACACTAATGCTTGCTTGTTCACCTTCACATAACTAGTATTGCTAAGCCAATGCAATTGCTACGGTTAAGGATGTTCAATGGTAGGAATCTCCAATTTGTTAATCAATACAGTAGACACCACATTAGTGCAACTTCCTCTATCAATTATCAAGTCACATAACTTTCCCAATACATTACATCTGATGATGAAAATCTTCTCCCTTTGGTTCTCTGCAGGTGGAGCAACTTTGGACTGCAAAACTTTCCTAAGAACAAGACTCTATCCCTCCACTTCAGGATTAACTTCTTCAATGCCTTCCTCCTGAGTGTCATACCTCACGCCATCCTCTTCTTGGGCCTTTTCATTCTCCTCTTCTTCAAAGTCTACTTCATCTACCCAATTTCGAGTTGTATGCACCTTAGAATGTGGACAATCCTTCTGAATATGAACTTGACCTTTACACTTAAAACAATTACATTGATCATGGTTTATAGGCTTTGTAGCATATCCCTTATATTTAATGTAGAGAGGAGACTTTGTTGTGGCATCAAAGTTTAACTTTTGGGGCACAATTGCTAGATCTTTCTTCTCAAAAAATTTCGAAAAATTCACCACCCTTTTCAAAAATTGCTTCTCTACACTAGATGTAACCTTACAAACCTCATCAAACGTCTAGTAGGGATGTAATTTTACCTTTTATTAGATCCTTTTGTTCAATCCTGCAACAAAACGTGCAAGTTTATGGTCCTCTTTTTCTTCAAGATCACAGATGGTCACCATTGAGGAATTCAGCAACGTATTCTTCAACTAATTTTCGATCTTGTTTTAGTGTATGTATCTTGATGAAATTATACATTCATCTCATAATCTTTAGGAACAAAACATTTCCTCATCTCCTTTAATTTCATCCAAGTGGATACTTTGGACTTTCGATCTTTCTTCCTCTTTCTTTGTAATCCCTCAAGCCACAAACTAGCAAGTCCAGTCAACTTTAGCTCTGCAACTTTATAGGACTTTCGATCATCATATTCCTTGTACTTAAAAACTCTTTAAATTCTTCTTAGACAATCTAAAAACTTCTCAAGATCAAGACTTCCTGCAAATTCAGGAATATTTAGTTTTAAATTTCAATCATCATCCTTGTGCCTCTCCTTTTTCTTGCACCTAGTTATTGGTTCATCATTGCTTGAGCTTGATGAATATTTCTTTGGTTTATGTGCACTCCTGGCACTACATCCTCCTTCATCTGAACTCAAGTTCGACTTGCCCCTTCTCCCCTTCTTAGATTTGCTAGGTGTTTTAAGTCGTTCTACAAAATCTATGCTTTTGTGCAATTCTTCATTAGTAACTTTAGGGTTAATCACCTCATCATCTGACATGATTGTATAATCAAGTGATTTCAATGAACCTTAGCTTTAGTGATAATGAACAACTATCAACAAGAGCACCAAAAGTTGTTGTGAGTATTGAGGTAAAAATCGACACTCACACAAGGATAGTAACTAGTTTCGATTTCTCTAAAGTAATGCACCAAGAAAATGAATCTAGGTCGATTAATTTCTTGAATTCATTAAATCCAAGCACCCTCAATTCTCAAAATTATCCTCACAAGAATCTAAAGCAAAACACCAACTCTCAAGGGGACGGAATTCTCTCACATGAATATCTTAAAGGTATTTGTTTTTGTGAAAAAACAATAAAACTAAAACACAATGTTTTATTCAATAATTCTATGATTCGTTACAATTGTTAATTGAGGATTTTTATAACAATACCAATAAAAATCCTAAAAAAAATTCTAACAAACTCTAACAACCTCTTAACTACCCTAAAACACGCCAAAAACAAACCACACCCAAAAAGTGGATAAGCACAATCATACATATCCAATCTTGAGCTTATCTAACGTAACAAATCCGAACAAATCAAGATTCTACTCTAACCAACTAACTAACTAAAAAACAAGATAATAATTAAATTACAACCAAAAAACACACACAATCCAAGAAACCCAAAGAAATCCAAAACACGAAAAAATCTGCCAAGCCACTTGCTTGTCGTTTTGGGCCATTTTCAAAGATTCTCTTCTAAACTTCAAGAAACCTTTTAAGGTTCAATCTTTTATTCAAGAAACCTTAAAGAATTCATTCTCCATGTCTTTTAAGTGTAAAATGATGACCTAGACTCAACAAGAAATGAAAGCAATAAAGCCTAAAATGAGAAAAACCCTAACAAGTGAAATGGGAAAAGACTCATAGGCAAAACAATCTTATTCCCCAAATCCACCCATCTTTCCATGCTTCAAAAATACTCAAGTGGCGTGTGTCACCATACACACAAATGATGATGACTTTGAAGATCCCATAAGCCTTGAATCTCCATAAGCAACAATCTCCCCAACACTTGAATCATTTGTTGAAGCCATAACCAAACCTTCGAAGTTGTCATCCTGATTCTGATCACTTTACAAGCATGATCACATGATTTAATGTTTCTTGCAAAAAGCATGATGACATGAACCTTATGTGCTTTCTATCTTTTCTAACATGTTTTATCGCTTTCCATATTTACGTGATTGTGCTTGTATATAAGCCGAGATTACGGCTTTTCATGTAGAATTAGGGCAATAATAAAGATCGGGTTTATGAATTCACATAAAGTCATATTAGTCATAAAGAATCGACTCTGAATAGGTTAAAACGGAACATAAGTGAAGTGATCACCAAAACTAGCAAATACGTGTGCATTAAACGAACTCGCCTAGTAAGCACTCAAGCGGTGCACTCTTTAGGTTAATCATGTTGTAATGTTGCTTGGTATCACATGATGAGATTACCAAAGAGATCTAGTAGAGCACAACTCAACTTGGAGGTACCTCGTCCTCGAACCCATGAAACTGGTGCACGACCTAGCCATTGGGAAGCTGACACACCTCACCTTGGCTGGTGAGTACGCGGCGGTTTAGGTCCGTAAGACTCTACGGAGTGCGGTTGTTAGCCTTTACTGGATTTTCGTTCCAAGCCAAGCGCACTCACCTACGCGATGACCCTTCCCGTAGTCTAAAGAACAAGGCATACACAACACCTACTCGTGGATACATATCTCGACATCCACAACGACTAATACCCCATGGACCCAACCCAATTCTAGAGTTTTAGTACTCATCCATCTTTCACTTTATCTGATAAACAGGTTAAGTATTTGACTTATGCTGAACACCACGTAGCAAACAATTCACACATATTCCTTAATTTTTATGTATGCATTTAATTTGAGCACCAAAACATGTAATAACAATTAATTCTCCTTATAAACCAAAACCTGTTTACATAAATGAGTCATCTAACCTCGTCATTGACTTATAAACAAAAACATATTGACTTAAGTCAATCAACCTTGTCATTATGACTTATAAGCCTCTTTTACTCGGTACATACTATGATACCAATATGACATGACTGAATAATAATAATAATAATAATAATAATAATAATAATAATAATAATAATAATAATATATCCATTGGGAAACAATATATATGTTTCACTTACCTTTCATTCATTACTCCCTGCATGTTAATTAGTGTATAAATAATAACACAACATGTTATAATACTAAAGGTAAATTAACCACCACATGAACCAAATAAAATAGCTTGTCCATCCATGAAACAAAGCTTGTCTTACCAAACATGCTTCTACAAGCAACGTACTTGTAGACTTGTACGTACTTTTTGTTGACGGGTTGACTTGCCATATCTTTCCAACTAAAACTCAACAAAATAAAACCCTTCTCCTATAACCATATAGAAGTCAATTATTATTGATTCTTAAATAAAATTACACTAACTATGACCCAAGGAAAATCCTCATTTAAACCATAAAAATGCTAGTGAAAAACCTAATATATTGGAGCATTAATTGTAGGTTAAAGTTTCCATAAACCACCTTTTCCATGACAAAAAATCATTCTCAATCATTATAATAAATGTTAGAAATTTAGAATTAGAATGAAAAATCATATTTTCATTTAAACAAACCGTAGTTTAAGTATTGTAATCGTTCGAAACAATTAAACACCGAACAAGTTTCAAAACAGTAGATTAACTAAAAATGTTCCATCCATGTAAAAATTTTATAACTCTTCTAATGCTCATAAAAACAATCACAATAAGTTTTTAAAAATTTATCCTAGACACTTGTAGCATAAAATATCAATTTCTGGTCACAAAATACCGAAAAATCATTTGTTTTGACATAAAATTCTCTTTTCAAAATAAATAAATAAAGTAGCTAGGTGATAAAAGTTAACATAAAAATTTGGAGTAATGTTTGTTAAACATCAAACATAATTTAAGTCAATTATTCAAGTTCGAAAATAATAATTAAAACTCAAAAATTTTGTGAGAAAAAAACAAAAACTGCCAAAAACTCCTACTTAAGCTTTGAATTCATCCACGAGAAGGTGGTGCTCACAATATTGAGTGAATCTTTCTTAGAATGTCGCTTCCACCTGAAAAACACTTTTTTGTCAAAAATGGACATCTTTGAAATTAGTCGCGATTGAAATCGTGATTAACCCTAAAAGAATGAAATTCAGAAAAACAAACCTAATTAACATAATCATAAAATAAGGATTTCAAATATAAAAGATCACTATTCAAGTATTAATAAAGAAACTCACGGATTAGGGCTTTAATAAATTAAAATAACAAACAATTATAACAAAACAACATAAATGGGAGAAAATCAATCACTGTTTTTCATGAAATGTGGAACAAATTAGAGCAATATGTTATGGAATTTTAGGGTGTTTGTCCATTATCCCCAAGTATTTTCTAAATCTTTGTAACATACACTTGACTTTTGCATTTATCAACTTGTAACTTAATATGTCTTTACATATTCTTTGTAACTCCTCAAATAATGGAGAGCCCTACAAGAAATCGCCAAAATAGCGACGGATTTTTGCGACGGATCCTTTTCCGTCGCAAGTTTGCGACGGAATTTTGGTTGTTTGCGACAGACATATCCGTCGCAAAAAAGTGACAAACCAAATCAAGTGACCAATTGGTTTTTGCGACGGATTTTTGTGTTTGTGACGGAATAATCCGTCGCAAAATTCCCTTGCAAAAGCCGACAAACCCTTTTATTATTTTGTCGCGAAAAAATTCCCTCACAAAAGCCCTTAATCTCTCACTTCGAACTCGCCCTTAATCTCTCACTTCTTCCTTCTTCTTCTAATTTGCGACCAAATACCTATCTTCTTCAAACTCGGCGTCTTCTTGCCATCTCTGAATCTCTCAATTTCGTCTGAATCTCTCACTTTCGTTTCGTTTTGTCAATTCTCCATCTCTGAATCTCTCAAGCAGTCTCACTCACTTTTAATTCGTCAATTCGGGGTAATTTATCTGTATTTTTTCTGTAATTCGTCAATTCGTCACTTTTTTGCAGTAATTGAAGTTTCGTCAATTGTTTTTGTGTAATTTTTAATTTATGCAATTTTTAATTTAAAATTTTTTTAATTTTTTAAATGATTTCGGTTTTTGTTTTAATTTCTGTAATTTTTAATTTTTTTAATTTCGTCAATTGTTTTTGTTTCATTCTGCTGATTTTGGTTTTGCTGATTTGGAGAAACCAAACTTAGGGTAAAAGGATAATTGAGATTTTTGAATATAACATTAGTCTATTATATAACTCAGGGCATCTAAACACCAAAATATTTGCTGGGCTTATATGTTTCTATGTAGGGATTGAAGGAGGGTATATGTTTATCTTTTCGTATTGATTATAATTACATTGGAAATTCTTTTGTGATTTGGGAAGAAGGAAGATTCAGAGATGCTTTAATCAGTCGGATTAGTTGCTCATCCATTGAATTATTAATGATTTTGAGTGCTATGTTTTATGCTGCTTAAGTACATTATGGTTGTAAGATATTATTCTATAACTTTATATGTATAATGTATCGTAAGGCAATATATCCTGTTGTGATCTTTGAATGAGAGTGTTATCAAAGTTTTGTAAATTTTCGTTTGATGAATTGTTTCTGGTTCTGCATTTAACGTGGCGTTTCTACAAGATGTTGTTCTATTACTTCTATATGCACTGTATATTTAATTTTTTAAATGATTTCGGTTTTTGTTTTAATTTCTGTAATTTTTAATTTTTTTAATTTCGTCATTTGTTTTTGTTTCATTCTGCTGATTTTGGTTTTGCTGATTTGGAGAAACCAAACTTAGGGTAAAAGGATAATTCAGATTTTTGAATATAACATTAGTCTATCATATAACTCAGGGCATCTAAACACCAAAATATTTGCTGGGCTTATTTATTTACCTATTTACAACGTATTAATTTTTATTTTTTATTATGAAAGTAAGAATTTGCAGCAATTTGGTAAAACTTCATGGTGAGAAGTTTTTGTGTTCTGAATATGATTAAAAAGAAGAGGGGAGAGATTTAAGATACCAATCCAGTCAGGAAATTGTCCATGCATATAGTATGAAAGTTTTCTCAAGATGGATATAAGTAACAGAGTACAAAAAAGTTGGAAGTTTTCTTGTGTTTTTTGTGAGTGGAATTTTGGGGTTTGGAGAATTTAGTGTGAAGTAAGTGTAATGTTTTCAAAGGTTTTGAGTATGTTCTTGGTTTGTTTTATATGAGTAGTGAAGTGGAGTGGAGTGTAGTGAAGTGGAGTGAAGTCGAAGAATTTGCTCAAGAAAGGGATTGGGGGAAGTTTCATAGTCCTAGGAGTTTACTTCATGCAAGATTCCAATAAACCCATTAATTATTATTACTCAAATGACAACTTAAGGTGGAGTAGAGGTAGCATTGTTTTGGTAGCTGCTTACTGTGGTTTTGGTAACATTAGTTGATTAAAGAAAACTTCAAATCTTATGCTATGTGAAGGTTGGTGAACATATCTTGCCTTAGCTGCTTACTGTGGTTTTGGTAACATTAGCTGCTTACTGTGGTTTTGGTATTTCGATCATTTGTGTAATTCCTGATTATTGCATCTGTTTCTATTCATCGATTTTTCAAGTACTGGTCTCCTTTGTAACCTAAGCTTTATATATGTTATATGTTATTAGTTGTTGGCTCTAAGGTGTTTATTTTGGGTTACAAATTTGAGAAATTCATTGACATTGCATATAAGTGATATAACTGCATAGGCTTGAAATGGGGGAAAATCTCTAATAGAGCTTGAAATAGGGCATTTTATCGATGTGCATGCTAAGTGTTTGACAAAATGTCTAATACAGCTAGGTCTTTATTGTTAAAGTTTTGTACTTTTTGTTTGTATAGTGGCATCATTGATGAGATTATATATGTTTATGGTAAGCAAGTACCTTATTCTATTGATTGGTGTCGAATTCGACGGAGGTTTGGCTTATTAGAGCTTCTCTTCTCATTGCTGGAATAATTGCTCAACCACTCTTCTCTTACTTTGTTGGTAAAATTCTTCTACATTTTTTCTATCTTCTTGTTTTGATGATTCTAATTGATCATTTTCACCTTTAAAAAAAAACTAATTGTGCTTTTTAATTGAGTTTTATCTGACTTTTAATTAGTTTTACACACCATTCTGTAATCTTATTATCACAGAAGTTTTATTTGTTATTTACTTATTTACTTTTTATCTTTATTTTTAAGGTATGCCCAAATTGAAGTTTACTGCCTAATTGGGTGCATATGTTACTTTTCGCCATTTGTAGCATGGAATGATGAACTAACGAATGGATGAATTTATGATAGTATACATAACAACACAGAAACCCAAGTTTGATTGCAGAATAATAATTTGGAAAATGTTAATATCATTAATTTTGAGTCCTAAAATAATTCTATGTTATTTGTTGTAGATTGTTTTGTTTCATGTTTATGGGTTGGTTTTATTGGTATTAGTTTGCATAGCTTAGTGTTACTTAACATTTTTCCATAAGGCTAGTTGCGAGTCTAGAAAGGCAAATTATGCTTGTGAATTGTTGATTAATGACTCAGTTTAACATATTTGATAGCAAATTGCGAACCCGAATAACAATGTCATACACTCATACTAGCAAATAGTGTAGGATTTTTCCTCTACAATTTAAGTTATCTCCATTTGTTATCTCACCACACACTTGTACAAGTACTATTGTTGTATCAATATAGAATAATTATAATACAACCCTATGCAGTTTTCAATAATTATATTTTGCCATTTTGACTAAAATAATTATATGCGTGACTTGTGTAGAAGTTGTCACTATGAAAAGAAGGGAACGTAGTTGGATGTATTGTAGGAAGGTCGGATCTTCTATGAACCCTGCTTTTAAGGAAGGAGTTGAGGAATTCCTTCAATATTGTAAAGATCATCCGCAGACAACTGACCCAAATGAAGTTAGGTGTCCGTGTGTTAAATGCAAGAACAAACGCATCTATGATCCGGATACAATAAAGTATCATTTGTATGCCAAGGGGTTTAAACCATATTATTATGAGTGGCATTGTCATGGGGAAGGGTTACCTGAGTCCTCCGAGCGGCAATCCAATGACTATCGCGAAATGGTTATGGATGCTTTTGGACATAACCAAGATCAATCGGGTACCCAATCAGAGGAGGAACCTAACCCCGAGGCCAAGCAGTTCTATGATATGCTAAAGGCTTCTGAACAACCTTGGGTTGAAGGGAGTTCAACTTCTAGATTAGAGATGGCCTCTAAAATAACTAGTATTAAATCCCAGTTCATTATGCCCCAACGGGGTGTAGATGCCATTGTGTCTTTGTTTAGTGATTCGTCTCCTAAGAACACCTATATAGGGGAGACATTCTACGAGGTAAAGAAAATTGTTCAAGGGTTGGAGATGCCTGCTAAGAAGATTGATGCATGCCCGAAAGGTTGTATGTTGTTTTGGAAAGGTGATGCTCACTTGTCTAAGTGTACTGTTTGCGGCAGCGACCGTTACAAGAAGACTTCGAAAGGGAATGACGTTCCTCAGAATGTTCTCATTCATCTTCCGATCACTCCTATGCTGCAAAGAATGTTTGCCACCAAGGACATTGCGGAGGAAATGTCATGGCATGCAAAAAATCCTCGGTTGCAAGGTACAATGGCACACCCTAGCGACACTGAAGCGTGGAAAAGGTTGGATAGTTGCTCACAGGAGTTTGCGTTTGAACCTCGTAATGTTAGGCTCGGTTTGTGTACGGATGGGTTTGATCCTCATGGGAAGTTTGGGGGTAACTATTCTTGTTGGCCAGTCATATTCGATGTGTATGGAAAGAGAATTCATGTTCCTATCATTGATTATTCCCGGTCCCAACAACCCCAAAGGAAACCTAGATGTTTACATGCAACCACTAATAGAAGAGTTCAAACAGTTGTGGGAAGTTGGTGTTANAGTTGGTGTTACTACTTACGACATTTCAAGTAAACAAAATTTCAATCTTCGAGCTGCCATCTTATGAACTATTGGTGACTTCCCCGCTTATGGTATGATGTATGTTGGTCTACAGCTGGTTTTAAAGCTTGTCCCTATTGCATGGAGAAAAGCAAATCATTCTGGTTGAAAAATAGTGGCAAGGTGTCTTGGTTTGATTGCCATAGGCAATTCCTTTCACCGGATCACCCGTTCAGGAACAGCAAGGCAGCTTTTTGTAAGAACAAAGTTCAGAAAGGTGATCCTCCCCATATCATGTCAGGAGATGAACTTTGGGAATGTGTGAAAGACCTTCCTAAGGCGACTGATGGGCCAGAAGCACTTAATTCTGTGAAAAAGGCTAAATCTGGTTGGTCAAAGAGGAGCATTTTTTGGGACCTGCCCTATTGGAAGCATCTTATCCTTCGCCATAACTTAGACGTGATGCACATTGAGAAGAATTTTTTTGATCAACTCATCCACACTATTATAGATGTCAAAAAACAAAGTTGTGATACACCCGCGGCTAGACTCGACATCGAGGCTCTTTGTAAACGTCCCGAGCTACATCTACAGCAGGATGACAGAGGGAAAGATGTCATGCCGAGTGCACCATTCACTCTTGATAGAGATCAAAGAAAGGTTCTGTGTGAGTGGGTTAAGCAGTTGCGTTTTCCTGATGGCTATGCGTCCAATTTGAGGAGATGTGTTGATTTAAAAAGTTGTAAACTAACTGGAATGAAGAGTCATGATTGTCATGTTTTCATGGAAAGGTTGTTGCCTGTTGCTTTAAAAGAATTTCTCCCTTCCCATATTTGGAATGCTATTACAGAGATAAGCCAATTTTTTTGAGATCTTTGTTGTTACACAATCAAAGTCACTGACATGGAGCAATTGGAGAGAAACATTGCAGAGATCATTTGCAAGCTTGAAAAGATTTTCCCCCCTTCGTTCTTCAACTCTATGGAGCATTTGCCGATACACTTGCCTTATGAGGCCAAAGTGTGTGGACCTGTTCAATACCGATGGATGTATCCATTCGAAAGGTAAGTAGTTGTTAATGTGCAAAATTCCATCAAGTTTTTTTTCGAAGTTGTATAACCCGCTACGTATACTAAACCTGTGTTGATTCTTTTTAAAAAATTTAGGTTCCTGAATCATTTAAAAAGAAAGATTGGTAACAAAGCTCGTGTCGAAGGTTCAATATGCAATGCTTACCTAATTGAAGAGGTAGCAAACTTCTGCTCCCATTACTTTGACCCCAAGTTCGACACAAAAGCAAGAGATCTTGGTCGAAATGTCAACCCTGATATTGAGGATGACGTAGACAACAACGAAGTCCCGGAATTGTTTAGAGTTGATAGGGGTCGCGTAACTACTCAAGGGAAAGCAAGATTTCTAGATGAGAAAGAACTCCTATCGGCGCATTATTTTGTGTTGTCTAACAGCGGCATTTTAGGAGACTATGAAAGGTAACCCCGTTTCTACTAAAACTTACATGTGGAACATGTAAAACTAGTAGGTTATGACAATATTTAACCCAGAATCATGCCATTTTTACGAAGTTTGAGGACTATATGAAAACAATTCATCCGGCTTTGCTTGCAGAAGAAATTCATGTTAAATTTGAAGTTGAATTCCCAAATTGGTTGCGTCTGAAGGTAAAAAGAGTTAACAAACAATTTCAATAGGTTCATGATATCCCTTTTGTATACTTAAGCAGCTGTAATGGTCCGAAACATTGACAGGTCCATGAGGAGAAACCAGATTCTGATGTCGTACAAGCGTTGGCTATGGGCCCTTCCAAGCGGGTTCGCACTTTTAGTCAAATTGTAGTTGGTGGCTTCAACTTCCATACAATTAAGTACGGCAGTCACAAATCAACCATGAATTACGGTGTTTGTGTTTCGGGTGAAGATGGCACTGAGTATTATGGAATTTTAGAGGATATCATAGAACTTGTCTACACCGGTGTCAAAAAAGAATACAAGACTATGTTATTTAAGTTTTCATAGTTTGATTGTGTTAGGGGTATGAACGTACATGAGCGGTACCAGCTCGTCGAAGTCAATCACACTAAGAAGTACCCCAAATATGATCCATTTGTGTTATCTTACCAAGTTAACCAAGTTTACTACACATCTTATCCAAGCCGTAAACGGGATCGAATTCAGTGGTGGGCAGTGTTCAAAACACACGCTAGGTCGGTGGTTGATGCTCCAGTTGACATGCAAGAGTTTTTAGCACCAGAACCTTCAACCCTATGTCCACCGAATGAGATTCCGGACTATACTATTAGTGATGATCTTGTTGTCTCTGAATCCGAGGACGATGAAATAATGTCTGATGATGAGGACGATGAACCTGAACTGACGTCTAGCAATTCTGAAGAAGATGAAGATGAGGACAACATTGCATTTCTGGATGACAGTAGTGATGGATTTAGTAGTGATCATAGTTGTGATTAGCGTGTTGTGGTCTTGTTTCCAAGTGTTAATGGATAAACATTGTTGCTTAATAAATTGGTAAATATATTATTTGGTCTTCCATTTTCTCACTTGTATTAATTGTTAAATTGTTGCATCGCTTTGTTTATTAGATTATAAATTCCCATATTTTGTCTTGCTTAAGTATTATTCTAACCTTTTATCCCTTAACCTTTATTATTTTCTTTGTTTATTACGGTGTTTTGTACTTAATTCAATTTCAATCACCAAATTTAATGTGAATCTACTATTGGTCTTGTATGTTTCAGGTACTCATGGAAGGAAAGAACAAAGGTAAAAGAGCCGCTTCTGGCTCGCAGCAGCAACAACGGCAGCAGTTACAGCAGCAAGAACAGGAGCAGCCTCAATCACCATCAGACATGCAATTACAACAGCAGCCCAGTAGCTCGACAGCTGAGAATGCTGGTGGTTCCTTTGATGAGTCCGGGAAGCTTGTGTTGGACCGTATGACTTTGTGGTATAATTTTCCTTCATGCAAATTTTCATCAATGTTAGCTTTTTAAACAGGTTATTCGCTTACTTAGCTTGGGAATAACTTGCCTTGCTTGGCTTGTGATCAGGTTTGATGACCCCAACGTGAAGAGGGAGATCAAGGATATACTCCAAGCTCATTACCATGCTCCTTGGAGAACTTATAACGAAGTTGATGATGTTACCAAGGAACAATGGTGGAACCTGTTTACGGTATATTATTAATTATATAATTCATGAAACGTAGTATGTTCTAATTAATCGTAACTTTTAATGGATTATGATTTAACTGATCTCCAATTTTTTAGGTTTAATGATGATATATGATAAATAGAATTAACTTTTATTGCTGAATTTTGATACCATTAGCAGATCTTTATATATGATGCAGTAATTATTAAAGTTTGACGTTATTACAGAAAAGATGCACTTGGGCTGCTGAGTTTGAACCTCAAGTTAGACATGAATTCCAATCTAGGGTTGGAAATCGATTGCGTGACATGTTCTACAAACTCACGCACAATGCTGGTAGAACATTACCAAAGTGGGTGAGTGAAACCGTGTACAAGAAGGCGCAAGATGTGATAAAGGTTGATGAAACGTTCAAGAAAAGATCGGCACAAAACAAGAAGAACAGAAGGGGTGATTCAATGGAAAATCCCATTGAACCTACCGACTATCAAGGGTCTTCCTCAGTAGTGCAGCATGCTAAGAAGATGGTTATTTCTTCAATTTTTCATTTACATTTTCTATTATATGAAAAAATCATCCGTTATACCATTTGATAATCTATCTTCTATCTTTAATTTTATACTATTTGGTTTTTATTATCATTTACAGGCGAAGGAGAATGAAGGAAAGCTCCCATCCCCAATTGATCTACACCTCCGTACGCATTTCAAGGATGTCCCGGGAAAAGGAAAGGTGCCTGCGAACCACACAGCAAAGCAAATTGCAGTAAGTTGTAACACTTGTAATTATGCCTTTTAAGGATGTTTAGCTTATTTATAGGTTGAAATGAAGAGATATGTGAAAAATGGGCACATTTGTAGCCATTTCGAGGCCATTTGAACCTAAAACACATCTAGAGGCTAGTTAGGCATAATGTAAAGGTTGTAACACACCAAATTATGCCTTTTAGGGATTTTTAGCTTATTTATAGGTTGAAATGTAGACTTATATGAAAAATGGGCATAATAGTAGCCATTTCGAGCCCATTTGAACCTAAAACACATGTAAAGGCTAGTTTGAACTAATCTAGAGTTTGTAACACTTGTAATTATGCCTTTTAAGGATGTTTAGCTTATTTATAGGTTGAAATGAAGAGATATGTGAAAAATGGGCACATTTGTACCCATTTTGAGCCATTTCGAGGCCATTTGAACCTAAAACACCTATAAAGGCTAGTTAGCCATTTTTAGCCATTTCGAGCCCATTTGAACTTCAAACACATGTAAAGGCTAGTTTGACCTTGAAATAAGCCATCTATTTTGTTACATAACTCTNGACCTTGAAATAAGCCATTTATTTTGTTACAAAACTCTGGCTTTTATTGTTTATAATGTTTGCTGGGTTGATTTAAATTCAAATCTTTATAACTAATTTAATTTTAATTGTGTTTTGTAGGAGACCTACCAGAAGAAGCTTGAGGAAACAAGCAGTGACGGGAGTCAGAGAACGCCCGATGAGTTATATTGGGAGGCATCTGGTGGTCGTAGCAAGAAAGGTCGCGTGAAGGGTCTTGGTAGTGGTGCGGACCTGTATTACAGCTCTTCGAGGAGATCTGGATCATTGAAGTAATACACGCCATCTGTATTTTCTCAAATGAAAGATCATTTAGAGAAACATGTGGAGAAGGTGGGGGATGAGGTGCGGGAGGAGGTGCGGGCTGAGGTTGAGGAGAAGATGCGAGCCGAGATTGAGACAATGCAGAGGACACAGAAGGAGTTTATGGAGCAGATGATGAGTCGATTCGGTAGCGACAATTGTTCACCTTTCCAAACTCAGCCTCGGGACTCACCAAACGACGAGGGCAGCGGCGACGGGCAAGGGATGCAATTGTAGATAGATATCTTGTTCCATATAACATAGCTTAGTGCCTTTATTATCATTGTTAAATTTTAAAACTATGAAACTATTTAAGCCGAAAATACTTTGTATGCATATGTTACATTTGAAATATATAATTATCGAAAAATATAAATTGTTCTTATTTGATTAGAATACATAACGTGGCAGAGCGTACAGGTTCACAGGCACAAATACAAATAAGCAATCGAAACATTAAAAATTCAAAAATCCGTCACCTTTTTTTACGACGGAATATTCCGTAGCAAAAGTGCATTACTATATTTTTGTTGAAGTTTGTGAGGGAATTTGCGAGGGAATATTCCGTCGCAAATTTGCAAGGGTATTTTCCGTCGCAAAATGTTACGTTTGCGAGGGAATTCTCCATCGCAAATTGTCTAAGTTTGCGAGGGAATTTTGCGAGGGAAAATTCCGTCGCAAACTTCAATTGATCCGTCGCAATAATGGAAATTTGGGACCAAAAATTTTCTGACGGACAGTTTGCGACGGACTTTTCCATTTTTACGACAGAATTAGTTCGTCGCAAATTCGAGGTAATCTTGTAGTGGAGCATTCATTACTCTTTGGAGGTTATAGTGTTACTGGTGTATAAATATAGTTTCATGTGATGTAGAAGATATATAATTGATATACAATGAATCTTACATATTGTCCATAAAATTTTCTTCTTTAATTATCTTTCCCTCAATTTTCATAACATGTAATTGTGTCAATTTTTTATTTTGGGGCATATGATATCTCGATTTGACAATTTAGAATTGAAATGATATAGATATTTTAATAATTGTTTTATGCTTGCAATTTGTTGTACGGTACACATTATTATAAATAAGTTTAAAAAAAGTGCTCAAGTTTTGTCATAAGGGAGTATCATAAATTCATCAAGGACATATTATTAGGCTAATATTTCATACAGTATACGGACTTTGTATGTAATTTATGTATTTATCACTTTTTTTTTCATGTTTAAGAATAATTATAACATGTCTTTGTTATTTTTGGGCATATTGGCCTCACTTGAAGAATTTATGGCTCATGTTTGATTAACTCTTATTTATTTTGTCAAATTGCTATAGAATTGAATCACATACTTTATATATTAATTTATGTGTAATGCTAATTTTCAAGGTCACTAGTAATAATCACTATCATTGTTATGGAGTATTTGACATTGTTAAACTTTATAACAATCAATTATACGGTGTACTCTGCATTTGTTTTCAAAGGATTAAAGTTTGTGAATCTTAAAGAGAAACAATTTACTTTTTTTTGAAGATTGTTACTCCGTATATTACTTATATAATTTGGGATTACTTATATGTAGATGATGTAATAAATTCATGAGCCATACGAGTGTTCATCCTCGACTTCGCTCAAATTAAATCTTGCTAGCATCTGTTAAACGATGATTTATTTGAGGACGCTCACTTATTTTTGTTAATTAATTGTGAAAGAAGTTGGCTGATGAATTATAGTTTGTCATGATATGACCGTTACATGATATACAAGCGGGTTTTTTTTTTCTGAAATAAGTAGCGGGTTTTTTTTATGAAATGGGTAAGACAAATTGTTTGCTACTAGTAATTAACTTGCACGATAATGCACCTTAATTTTATACGCTATTTTTTGGGCTAAATTTACTGTTCATGTACATACAATACAATTAAAATTGACCTACACTATCATGGTCATATTATTATTTAAGTTGATAATATTATGAAACATATTGTTATGATGATTGGTGTGAGATTGAATTCAATTTTATATGATATTATATGTCAAAATTGGATAATATGAATGATAAGCCATTTAATTTGAACATGAAATCTTTATATATATGGACCCAAAGTTCCTTAAATCTATGATATGTCAAACACCTCCCGTCCACCCCCCCCCCCCAACCCCCCCAAAAAAAAAAAAAAAAACGTCGCTCAAGTAAATCTTTGCAGCCACAAAAAAAAAAAAAAAAAAAAAAAATTTCTCTTTTTTCTTCTTTTTTTTTCTTTCTTGTTTAAGTTTAAACGATGTGTTATTTGAGGACGCTCACTTATTTTTGTTAATTAATGTTGAAAGAAGTTGGCTGATGAATTATAGTTTGTCATGATATGACCGTTACATGATATACAAGGGGTTTTTTTTTTTCTGAAATAAGTAGCGGGTTTTTATGAAATGGTTAAGACAAAATTGTGCTACTAGTAATTAACTTGCACGATAATCCACCTTAATTTACGCTTTTTTGGGCTAAATTTACTGTTCATGTACATACAATACAATTAAAATTGACCTACACTATCATGGTCATATTATTATTTAAGTTGATAATATTATAAAACATATTGTTATGATGATTGGTGTGAGATTGAATTCAATTTTATATGATATTATATGTCAAAATTGGTAATATGAATGATAAGCCATTTAATTTGAACATGAAATCTTTATATATATGGACCCAAAGTTCCTTAAATCTATGATATGTCAAACACACCCCGTCCA
>PYUH01000586.1:323239-392737 GCA_016808085.1 Suaeda aralocaspica | reverse complement strand
GCAATATGAAAACTTGTATATGATATATATAGAGGCCTAATAGTTTCAACTTATGGTGTTCTTTAGGTTACCCTCAATTCACAAAACTAATGTGTTCTTACATACATGGTATCTATCTTAAATATTAATATATATATATAATAATATAAATTATAGTTGATGTAAATCTGTTGGTTGTTGTATATTCTTTACACTAAAATATTCTGGAGTGAAAATCGGTTATGCATAGCTAACTACACTTAATACTAGCTCATTCTTAGAAGTGAAAGAGAAATTAGATGATTGTAACTCATAAATGAAAATAAATAAAATCCTAAGAACTGCAATAAATGCTGGTGCACATTATTTCATTTAGTAAGAATAAATTGTGAGTTTAAGAAATAATGAGCATGACATTGTGAAAAATTTGTTTGATAATTATTATTATGCCCATCATTTAAGAATTTTCAATAGAAATAATATTCACAATATATAATTAAGCAGAGGAACAAATAGGAATTTAATAAGAATCATATTACTTTGCTTGATACAGGCTTCATTTTCTAAAGGAAGGTGCAATGGTTTATATCATGCCCCCACTTGTAAGCTAGCTAAAGATTAGAGGGGATAATATTTATTCCATTACTTTAAGCAATAATGCACATGAATAATATAATATATTTCATGGTTAGATTGATACATACATTAACGTAAATATCAACAATTAATTAATGGAAGTGGCCACACGATGATCTAATATTTTGCATGATACTATCCTGAAAATGGACATGAAAACAGTCATTCTACTAAACCAGTTCTATATGCTCCAATTAAAATTTATGTCCCAGAAGGACGACACCAACTGCTAATCAATCTAAAGCACGCTTGAAGTGTGTAAGAAGGAGCAACTATTGACAATGACAAATTTGGAGAAGTATAAATCCCATTAGATTTCTAGAAGCAATCAATGTTAGTGAAATTCATATTTTCCATGATTTATATAAGACTCTAGATAGTATGAAATGTTCGAAATATTAGCATGCATGTTCAAATCTTACTTACACTCTAGTGAGTAAGAGTTGTATTGGATAAAATATTAGTTGATGTTTCGCGAGTGAGAAAAAAATACATTTATCATTCTATATCACATTAAGTCCTGGCCATGCATAAAGTAGTATATCTAATAAAGTGATCACTAGTGTTGAAAATTGACCATAATCTACATTTGGAAAGTACCTGGATGTGATAATTAGATAGGTTGATAGTTCATTTTATATTCATTGTACCCCCATTTCATGATGGTTTTTGGCTCTAACAAGGCTCTTTTGAGCCTATCTACTAACTTCGGTTGCTTTTAGTGTTGGTTGCTTTGCTTGTCATTTTTGCAGGAATTGATGTTTGTGTCGGTTTTCGCTTTACCCGAGCATTTGGCAAGTTAGTGAGAGTCTTGACCATTTGAGAAGCTGAAAGGAATCTAGGACATAAATTAGAAGCCCCGGGAAAGCATAGAAGTCGAGTTTAGAAGTTAGAAGTTACGTGAAGCGGAAGCCCGAAGGTTCCTATCAGTCCGCCCGGTCCAGGTGCACTGGGCCCGTTTGGGTGCATCACAGCCGGCCAGCCACAGTGATTTCTACGTGTTTTTGGCCCGTTTTCACCGAATTCAATTCGACTTAGTACTTATGTAATTTCCCTAGGTTTTATGGACGCACTTTATTATTCTAGAACCCTAGTTTTAGTTTAGTTTTCTCTCAAAAGAGGTGATTATTGTGGATCTTTTCAATCATTCAATTCATACAAATTCAGGTTTTGTTCAATCTTAATTCTATTCTCTTAATTCATGTTAATTTTAGTTTATGTTTTTTTTTAGTTTGTTCTTTAATATCATACCCTAATTTCTTGTTTTACTTCTAGTTTATAATTGTTGGTTAATTCATTAATTATGATTATGTCTTTAGTTTTGTTTTCTACAATTGCTTTAGTTTTTATGATCATAAGTGAGTAGTTAGTTTTCTAGGGTTAGGAAACTTGAATAAATTAATGGACTAATTAACTTAGTGTTTCAATTCCACAATTAGTAGTCAATTTCCTATATTGGCTTATTTGTTTACAATTGAATTGTGTGCAGATTTAGTGTAATTTTGTTAATGGTCGAATTGATGGCGAGAGGTAAGAATATCACAATTAGACCCATGAATAATAGGGGAATTAGTCTAGGCATGAGCAAGAGCCGTAGATGAGTTTTGAGGGAGCCTAAGTTCGAGAGAATAGTGAGCCCTAATTTGACATAATTGTGAGATTGAACGTTCTTTGTTGGTAAATCCATTAGATGATTCTTGGTGACCCGAATAACCTAGACCTTAAATATTAGTTTTAATCACCACAATTTCCCGTAGTTATTAGTAGTAATCAGTAGTCAATAGTTAATCAATAATTCTCAACCAAGGCCCTTTATACAGTTAAGCTTTTATAACTAATAGTGTTTAATTGCTTTCTGAGGATTCGATCCTTACTTCCCTAGCTACATTAGTTAGAGTTGTTTTGTTATTTTTATAGGTGTGCGATAGCTATCAATTTGGCGCTTGTTGCCGGGAAGGCAATTTTTATTCTGTTAGTCAGGTTTATACGTTTTTTTTTTTTCCTTAGTCTCAAAGAACTTTTTGGTTCTTTGAGGCAGTTTTCATCTTCGCTCGGAGTTGCCTATGTGCAGGTTTATAGGTTTATGCAAACCGACCACGAGCCTGAATTTTCATTTTCCCTGAGCCCGAGCAAGTATTTTTGAAGCTGTTGAGACATAGTAGACGCCGAATTTTTCTTCCCCGATCAGTGGAGGAAACCGTTTCTGATATGTCTCAGTTTTTTTGAGTTCACTTCAACCCATTTTTGAAGGGTATTTAGAGGTCGAAAGGCTGGGAAGAAGAAGGACAGGATAGAGGACCACCACTCCACCAACCGCCACCTGCGGCCCGTTCATTGAGAGACTATTCCTTGCCTAGTACGGAGTCTATGGCTGGAGGTTATTAGTACCCAATACCGATGCTGCTAATTTTGAACTGAAAACGGCTTTGTGAATATGGTTGAACGAATCAGTTTTCAGGGACATTGAAGGAGGATCCGAATTTACATTGCAGAATTTCCTTCAATATTGTGATACCATCAAGCAATGAATGTTTCCAAGGATTACATTTGAAGGAGAATGTTCCCAATTTTATTGAAGGACAAGGCTAGAACCTAGTTGAATGATCTTAATATGGCCACAATTACTGTTGGGGAGGACTTGGCTCTGCTTTTCAGAGGAAGCACTATCCACCACAGAGAACTGCTTTATTGAGGAGTCAAATTACTAACTTTAATCAGGAGACAGATGAGTCACTTTGTTGCTTGGAACGTTTTTTAAAGAGTTATTGAGAATGTGTCATCAATGGGCTTGAGAAATGGTTTCTGGTTCAATCATTTTACAATGGGTTGGGTAATGAGAGTAGAGCTTTGTTAGATTCTGCTGCTAATGGTCGATTCATGAACCAGGAGGTCAATGCTGCATATGAACTGATTGATGAAATTGCCACTCAATATTCACAGTTTGTAACATTAGAGGGCATTCAGAAGGGTGGAAAACATGTAGTTGATGATAAGTATGAGAGTCTAGCTGCACAGATAAATGCCATAAGTCAGAAGCTCGATAAGATTGGTACTACAGCTCTCCACCATCCACCTGTAGCTACACTTTCGGGATTGTACTGATCTTTATGTGATTCCTGTGTTCATTCGTCATAGTTCCCAGTCATGTACCAGTTCAGTTGAGCAAGTTGTGGCCTTTCAAGCCTCAAGAACAATCACTTTTCCAATAAAATAATCCGGGCTGGAAGGATCATCCATATTTTTCTACAAGAACAATAGCAATGTGCCGAATCCTCAGCAAGCATACACCCTAACAGGCACCCCAGAGATGCAGAGATATGTAACCCACTACACCCACCAGGTTTCAGCAGGCCACCATTTCGGCACCACCATTACCGGCTCAACCCAGTGGTGACATTTCAGAGCTGAAAATATGATGTTGCAGATGCAGAAAAATATGGAGGCAATGCAGGCTCACAACAAGCATCTGGAGACTCAGATAGCTCAAATTGCACAATCAACTGCTCAAAGGCAACCAGGCCACCTTCCATCACAAAACTACACCTCCAGTATCACAGGCACCACAGAATCCCCCGAGGGACCATGTCAATGCCCTTACTTTGAGAAGTGGAACTACTTAGAGGGCCCGAAAATGCCTACTGATGATGTAAATTCTGATGTTGCATGTGGAGCTAAGAGACCAATGATGTGGTGAGAAGATTTAGAGACAATTCCAGCTAAGGAAACTGAGCACCTAAGAAAAGGTGGACACCTCGATTGATACGATGAGGTCAAGGTTAGGTTGCCCTTTCCGAACAAGGGACAAGAGTAAGAATGATAATCATTTAGAAATTTTTAGAGTGTGAAGAATTTGCAGGTTAGTTCCAATTACTGATTTGATAACTCAAATTCCTACTTATACTAAATTTTTGAAAGATATTTTGAGTAGGAAACGTGAGTTGAATGTGGTGGAGACCGTAGCACTTACGGAGGAGTGTAGTGCTATATTGCAAAACAAGTCACCACCTAATGAAAGACCCGGGAAGTTTTTCTATCCTTGTAACATTGGCCCTTTGTTGATTGATTAAGCTTTATGTGATTTAGGGGCCAGTGTTAGTGTCATGCCTTTATCTATTTGCAAAAAACTTGATATGGGTGCTTTTAAAGGTACTAACATTACTTTGCAGATGGCAGATGGACAGTACCCTAAAGGTATTTTAGAGGATGTCCCGGTGAGAGTCGAGAAATTCTTATCCTGTTGTTTGTAGTGTTGGATTGGAGGAGGATGCAAACATCCCTATTATTCTAGGTAGACACATCTTAAATACTGCAGGAGCTGTTATTGATGTAAAGAATCGAAATTTGACTCTTTCTGTAAGTGATGACAAGGTTACCTTAACCTTGATAGTGCATTGAAAAATCCTATGATAGTACAATCATGTCATGCAATGTACTCTTAATGAAATTGTTCTAATGACTGCCTCGATCCCCTAAAAAGGATCTTCTGGAGGTCTGTTGTTTGGATACTGTTTCAGGTGATGAGAGGGTGTTACTAACAAGCTATGTCGGATCAAAAGAAAAGGAAAAGGAATCCGTCCCAGAAACGTCAGAAACCTCGAACATCTTCTCATGCTGTTGCAATGCGAATATGACAATAATGAGGGTTTTCACTAAGGAACGTGAGGCATTTGAGCCAAATAATAATTCCTCATTGCTTTGATTAATAATAAATGCAGTTTACGTTCACTCTCAATCCTCCATGAGTATGAGGTACATAGTCAAGCTAATGACTTTAAAAGAGCGCTTTACGGGAGGCAACCCGTAGGTAGTTTAGCAATTTTCGTAGTTATTTTGTTTTTATTTCATATTATAGTGAGATAGTGTGAGGGACTAATGTTTTTTTGTGAAGGTTTAAGTATTTTATAGGCTTAAGGGAGAAATTTGGAGAAGAAGGCAAAAAAAAAAGCCAGCTATCATTGTGCCGGCAGCCGGGCGGTATTGCACACCAACCGGGCAAAAAGACGTAAACCGGGCGCGCGTCATAAATTTCAAACACTTAGAAAAATTCCAAACTTGTCCCTAGGCCCGGCTGCCGGGCGAGATGCACTCAAACCGGGCGCATTGCAACTAGGCCGGGCGAACTGCTGGGTTTAAACTGTGCAGAAGCGTCATTTTGAAACAAGGTCATAACTTTGATCTAAGACGTTTTAGGGGGGTGCAACGTACCGTTGGAAAGCTCTTTCAGTCTACATTCCAATTAAGCTAGAATCAGGCTCATCCGATTTTTATATGTGAGATATGGTAGAAAGAGTGAGAAGTATTCAAATTAATCTTGTGAATGCTACTCAAGCTTACCTATAGTGCCCACACCTCTCTTTCTTTCCTTCACCACTTCATTTTCTTCCCCTCAAAAACTTTTTCACCTTCCTAAACTCCTCAAACCCTCCCTTTCCCCTTCCCTCTCACTCTACTTCCTTCAGAATGAGGACATTGATGAGTCCGGCTTGGGGGAGGTAAGTTTTATGTGCTTTCTTAGTTAGATTTTATTGCTTTCTAGTATACTTTTTTTTGCTTTTCTAGGATATTCATATGTTTTTGTACTACTGTTAGAATAGGAGTTACATATGACCAAAAAAATGTACCGCTTTCAGAGTTTAGATTTTATTTTGCTTTTAGTAGTTAGTAGTTGATTGTATGAATTGATTGAAATTGTTGATTAATAAGCATTAATGTAAACTTTTATGAATAATGACTTCCATGTGCCCCGCATTTTATTAAAAATGTTTCTGATTGATTCGGGCATGGTGTGATGAGCTATGTTTGGGAATTACCAACTTGGACTGAACTTGACTTAGCTTGAAACAGTTTCTAATCTTGCTCTTATATCCATGTGTAGGAGAGGATTGAACTGTGTGTTAACGGGAGGAGTTGAGCCGCATACATTATTATATGCTTATTTCTTTCATGTGGTGCTTAGTTCCTGGTGCTTGTATGGGTCGTGTTTGGCTTTTGACTCTAGTAGCTTGGCTTTGGAATGTTAACATGTCGCGAATGATAAAAGGCATTCATTTCTTTTAGAGCCTTCAGATTTTAGGCATTCCTCACAATTTTCCCTTGGTCCTATTTGAGCTTTTTACCCTCATCTGCATTTTAGCCACATTACAACCCTATTTGGCCTTGTGTTTTATGATATATGCCCAAGCTTGGTTGGGGAGTTGTGGAGGTGTTTGTTGATGTTTTGCATTTGTTGGAGGGTTTGGAGGATTGGAAAATTATGGAATGCTAGTTGCTGCTAAAGTTTATAATAGGTCTCACATTAAGGCTCTGCATACCAAATGTCTAGGCTAGTTTCTATGAAGAATTGAAATGTTATATTTTATACTCGGCCTGCTAGTATGTATGTGTGATGATTCTTCTTTGAAATATCATTAAGAGTCGTGAACCTAATTTTGAAAAAATTTGAAAGTTGAAAGAAATAAAAGAAAAGAAAAAAAAATGAGAAAAATGGAAAAAAAAAAAAAGGAGCTTGTGATTTTGGAGTTGTTGAAGTATAAAGTTCTATGGTATGATGTGATTCTATAAGAAATTATGTGATGTTGGAGTTGGATGTGGAGGCTGTTGATTAGTTCTTTGATGCTATATGCGTATAACACCGCATTTACCACCACATTATCCCAAATTTTATCCTACCCATCACCTTAGCCACAGTTCAAGCCTATAAAGGCTTTTTTTGACCTGATGTACAAGTTTTTAGTTCTTGTGAAGGAGTCAATTGCCAAGCTAGTGAGTATACTTGCATTTCGAGTCGACTTTCGCATTAGGATTGAATGACTACCCTTAAGCACGTGCATGAGGTGTGAGGTGGTGGGTTTGGGTTCTCAAAATTTGCATTCAAACACTTTTTGCATTTGTATTCTTGTTTGGATTAAGGGTGAGCTTCATTGTTTATGCTCCAAATTTTATGTTGTGGAGTGACACCAGAGTGAGTTACTCTAGTCATCGACTTCTATTTCTTACATGGTTGGCTATTTGATTTTGATTTAAGTGGATGGCGGTCAAGGGATTTTGATGGGTGGTTAAGGAACTACATGCTCGGAATGCTGTGAGTTGATTTGTTGTTTTCAAAGTTTTAGGGGTGAAGTCATTGTTTGTTTAGTTGTTTGCTTGAGACAAGCAAAGGCTTGACTTGGGGGGTTTGATAAGTTCATTTTATATTCATTGTTTGCCCCATTTCATGATGGTTTTTGGCTCTAACAAGGCTCTTTTGAGCCTATTTACTATTCGGTTGCTTTTAGTGTTGGTTGCTTGCTTTGTCATTTATTGCAGGAATGATGCTTTTGTGTCGGTTTTCGCTTATCCCGATCATTTGGCAAGTTAGTGAGGAGTCTTGACCATTTTGAGAAGCTAAAGGAGCTAGGACATAACTAGAAGCCCGGGAAAGCATAGAAGTCGAGTTTAGAAGTTACAACGCGAAGCCGGAAGCCCGAAGGCTTCTTGACCAGTCCGCCCCGGTCCAGGTGCACTTGTGCCCGGTTGGGTGCATCATAGCCGGCGGCCGGGCACAGTGATTTCTCGTGTTTTTGGCCCATTTTCGCCGAATTTCGATGTAGTACTTAATGTAATTTCCCTAGGTTTTCATGGACGCACTTTATTATTCTAGAACCCTAGTTTTTAGTTAGTTTCTCTCAAAGAGGTGATTATTGTGGATCTTTTCACATCATTCAATTCAATACAATTAAGGTTTTAGTTCAATCTTATTCTATCTTTATTACTGTTTAATTTAGTTTATGTTTTAGTTTAGTTTCTTTAATCTTCATGCCCTAATTTCTGTTTTACTTCTAGTTTTATAATGTTGATAATTCATTAATTATGATCAGTCTTTAGTTTTGTTTTCTACAATTGCTAGTTTTTAGATCATGAGTGAGAGTAGTTATTTTTCAGGGTTAGGAAACCTTGAATATTAATGGACTAATTAAACTTAGATTGTTTCATTCCACAATTGTAGTCAATTTCCTATTATTGGGCTTTTTGTTACAATTGAATTGTGCGCAGATTAGTTGTAATTTTGGTAATTGTCAAATTTGATGGCGAGAGGTAAGAAAACCACAATTAGACTACTGATAATAGGCGGAATATTTCTAGGCATGAGCGGAGGCCGCTAGATGAGTTTTGAGGGAGTGTAGTTCGAGAGAATTAGTGAGCCCTATTTGACATAATTGTGAGATGAACGTTCTTTGTTGGTAAATCCAATAGTTGAGTCTTTGGTGACCGAATAACCCTAGACCTTAAATATAGTTTAATCACCATCATTTCCGTAGTTAATTAGTAGTTAATCAGTAGTCCTCAACCAAGGCCCCTTTATAAAGTTTAAGCTTTTTAGAAATAAGAGTTTAATGTGCTTCCTGAGGATTCGATCCTTACTTCCCTAGCTACATTAGTTAGAGTGTTTGGTTTATTTTTTATAGGGTGTGCGATAGCCTCATCATAGGTCTCTCGGGTTTATTAAATACCTATTACATGAAAACCTAAAGTTCATTTATAAGTGTGCTGGCAATCACTCAATGTAAGATATATGAAATGATTGAACGGCAATACATAACATTGAGATTGGGCTATAATTGGATTGTGCTTTTTAATGATTTGTGGTGAAGAAACTTTCAAGAGATGATATATTGATTTTGAATAACTTTTAGACAAATGAGTAATATGTTACCAAAAGTTCACTAAAAGAACTATATTTTCAACTATTTGGTGATCGGAAGCTCTTCAAATCTAAGTTGTCAATGAAATTTTTGAAAAATTAGTATCATACTATCAAGGTTTCTAGTGACCATGAGATCACTACCTTGAAATACAAGCAAGCTTATATTTGGTAAACACCTCTCTTGATTATATTGGGGCTATTGTATGTCAGCACTAAGAAATAAAAAATAAAGTCAACTGGAAACGTATATATCTCCCATAATATGATTCTGAAGAGAACATTATGGAAGATTTAATGATAAATGCATATGTATATGAAATGTACATTAATGAAGAAATGATTTTTCTTAAATTGTTCTCTAGAAGAGATAAAAGTTTTTCAAAAATTCTTCTAAGAGATAAATTTGTGGACTATATAAGATCCTCCCAATGAAAATGAATATTGCAAATCTTTTACTAAGTGGTTCAAGAATGTGATGCGCCTCTATATTAGATATTTACTAACTTAGGGGGGAAGAAATAATAGGTAGCTGGCAAAATCGAGAAAATGATGATCTTTGTAATGGTAATTTGAGAGGCAAACAGAAATATATTGGTCATCTATATGTGTACATTGAGATAAAACTTGCCAATTTACTCGATACATACACCTGAAGGTAGTTTGTATGATCGATTCCAAACTAAAGATTTGATACATGGCAAAGATGGTGTGCTATGACACTTTTAGTAGTGTAATAATACGTTAATACCATAGTGTATACTCTAAAAATGGTAGGTATAGATATTGAATTAATAGATGACCTATAATGTAAGCATTTTCAGTTATAATGGACCAGAGGGAAATATATAAGATATCACTTGTAAAATAGCTTGCACAATTACATCTTGAAATATGATGATACCGTTATATGATGGACGATGATTATAATGCATAGCAAGGAGTGGATTAGAGAAAGAAATCTAAACTAAATGTCCAATTTGATATGTCGAAATTTGATTACTGATTCAAGCTATCATGGACCTGAATTCCATGAATATGAATAATGATGATCCCAGGGATCTAAAGCCCGACAATGGCTTTATAACTCCACATCGTCAGGTGTCTTGTAGTTTTAGTCTTACATTTAAGTGCATGTAGAGTCCTAGGTAAATACATTATTCATGCATGTGTAGTTAGTGGTTTAATGCATAACTTATATGAGTTTATGTAAAATCTGTTAGTTAAATAAGCATCTGACTCAATTACATGCACTAATCCTATAGAGTAGTTGTAATGTGACAATTTTGTCTATAATCCCCCCCCCCCCCCCAACCCCCCAAAAAAAAAAAAAAGCAATATGAAAACTTGTATATGACTATATAAGAGTGCCTAATAGTTTCTAACTTATGGTGTTCTTTAGGTTACCCTCAATTCACAAAACTAATGTGTTCTTACATACATGGTATCTATCTTAAAATATATATATATATATATTAATTATAGTTGATGTAAATCTGTTGGTTGTATATTCTTTACACTAAAATATTCTGGATGAAAATCGGTTATGCATAGCTAACTACACTTAATACTAGCTCATTCTTAGAAGTGAAAGAGAAATTAGATGATTGTAACTCATAAAATGAAAATAAATAAAATCATAAGAACTGCAAATATGCATGAGTGCACATTATTTCATTTAGTAAGAATAAATTTGTGAGTTTAAGAAATAATTGAGCATGACATTGTGAAAAATTTGTTTGATAATTATCTATTATGCCCATCATTTTAAGAATTTTCAATAGAAATAATATTCACATATATAATTAAGCAAGAGGAACAAATAGGAATTTAATAAGAATCATATTACTTTGCTTGATACAGGCTTTCATTTTCTAAAGGAAGGTGCAATGGTTTAATATCATGCCCCCACTTGTAAGCTAGCTAAAGATTAGAGGGGATAATATTTATTCCATTACTTTAAGCAATAATTGCACATGAATAATATAATATATTTCATGGTTAGATTGATACATACATTAACGTAAATATCAACAATTAATCTAATGGAAGTGGCCACACGATGATCTAATATTTTGCATGATACTATCCTGAAAATGGACATGAAAACAGTCATTAACTATAAACCAGTTCTATATGCTCCAATTAAAATTTATGTCCCAGAAGGACGACACCAACTGCTAATCAATCTAAAGCACGCTTGAAGTGTGTAAGAAAGGAGCAACTATTGACAATGACAAATTTGGAGAAGTAATAAATCCCATTAGATTTCTAGAAGCAATCAATGTTAGTGAAATTCATATTTTCCATGATTATATAAAAGACTCTAGATAGTATGAAATGTTCGAAAATATTAGCATGCATGTATCAAAATCTTACTTAACACTCTAGTAGAGTAAGAGTTGTTATTGGATAAAATATTAGTTGATTGTCTTGCCGAGTGAGAAAAAAATACATGTTATCATTCTTATATCACATTATAGTCCTGGCCATGCATAAAGTAGTATATCTAATAAAGTGATCACTAGTGTTGGAAAATTGACCATAATCTACATTTGGAAAAGTACCTGGATGTGATAATTAGATAGGTTGATAAGTTCATTTTATATTCATTGTTTACCCCCATTTCATGATGGTTTTTGGCTCTAACAAGGCTCTTTTGAGCCTATTCTACTAACTTCGGTTGCTTTTAGTGTTGGTTGCTTTGCTTTGTCATTTATTGCAGGAATTGATGCTTTTGTGTCGGTTTTCGCTTTATCCCGAGCATTTGGCAAGTTAGTGAGAGTCTTGACCATTTTGAGAAGCTGAAAGGAATCTAGGACATAACTTAGAAGCCCCGGGAAAGCATAGAAGTCGAGTTTTAGAAGTTACGTGTGAAGCCGGAAGCCCGAAGGCTTCCTAATCAGTCCGCCCGGTCCAGGTGCACTGTGCCCGGTTTGGGTGCATCACAGCCGGCCAGCCCACAGTGATTTCTACGTGTTTTTGGCCCGTTTTCACCGAATTTCAATTCGACTTAGTACTTAATGTAATTTTCCCTAGGTTTTCATGGACGCACTTTATTATTCTAGAACCCTAGTTTTAGTTTAGTTTTCTCTCAAAAGAGGTGATTATTGTGGATCTTTTCAATCATTCAATTCAATACAAATTCAGGTTTTAGTTCAATCTTAATTCTATTCTCTTTAATTCATGTTTAATTTTAGTTTATGTTTTTAGTTTTAGTTTCTTTAATATTTCATACCCTAATTTCTTGTTTTACTTCTAGTTTTATAATTGTTGGTTAATTCATTAATTATGATTATGTCTTTAGTTTTGTTTTCTACAATTGCTTTAGTTTTTATGATCATAAGTGAGTAGTTAGTTTTCTAGGGTTAGGAAAACCTTGAATAATTAATGGACTAATTAACTTAGATTGTTTCAATTCCACAATTAGTAGTCAATTTCCTATTATTGGCTTATTTGTTTACAATTGAATTGTGTGCAGATTTAGTTGTAATTTTGGTAATTGTCGAATTTGATGGCGAGAGGTAAGAATATCACAATTAGACCACTGAATAATAGGCGGAATTAGTCTAGGCATGAGCAAGAGCCGCTAGATGAGTTTTGAGGGAGCCTAAGTTCGAGAGAATTAGTGAGCCCTAATTTGACATAATTGTGAGATTGAACGTTCTTTGTTGGTAAATCCATTAGTTGATTCTTGGTGACCCGAATAACCCTAGACCTTAAATATTAGTTTTAATCACCACAATTTCCCGTAGTTAATTAGTAGTTAATCAGTAGTCAATTAGTTAATCAATAATTCTCAACCAAGGCCCTTTATACAGTTTAAGCTTTTTATAACTAATAGTGTTTAATTGCTTTCCTGAGGATTCGATCCTTACTTCCCTAGCTACATTAGTTAGAGTTGTTTGGTTTATTTTTTATAGGTGTGCGATAGCCTCATCAAATTTTGGCGTTGTTGCCGGGAAGGCAATTTTTCATTCTGTTAGTCAGGTTTATACTGTTTTCTTTTTATTTTCCTTAGTCTCAAAGAACTTTTTGGTTCTTTGAGGCAGTTTCTCATCTTCGCTCGGAGTTGCATATTGTGCAGGTTTATAGGTTTATGCAAACCGACCACGAGCCTGACATTTTCATTTTCCCTGAGCCCGAGCAAGTATTTTTGAAGCTGTTGAGACATAGTAGACGCCGAATTTTTCTTCCCCGATCAGTGGAGGAAACCGTTTCTGATATGTCTCAGTTTTTTGAGTTCACCTTCAACCCATTTTTTGAAGGGTATTTAGAGGTCGAAATGGCTGCCGAAGAAGAAGGACAGGATAGAGGACCACCACCTCCACCACCGCCACCTGCGGCCCGTTCATTGAGAGACTATTCCTTGCCTAGTACGGAGTCTATGGCTGGAGGTTATTTAGTGCCTAATACCGATGCTGCTAATTTTGAACTGAAACCGGCTCTTGTGAATATGGTTGAACGAAATCAGTTTTCAGGGACATTGAAGGAGGATCCGAATTTACATTTGCAGAATTTCCTTCAATATTGTGATACCATCAAGCAAATGAATGTTTCCAAGGATTACATTTGAAGGAGAATGTTCCCAATTTTATTGAAGGACAAGGCTAGAACCTAGTTGAATGATCTTAATATGGCCACAATTACTTGTTGGGAGGACTTGGCTCTTGCTTTTCAGAGGAAGCACTATCCACCACAGAGAACTGCTTTATTGAGGAGTCAAATTACTAACTTTAATCAGGAGACAGATGAGTCACTTTATGTTGCTTGGGAACGGTTTAAAGAGTTATTGAGAATGTGTCCTCATCATGGGCTTGAGAAATGGTTTCTGGTTCAATCATTCTACAATGGGTTGGGTAATGAGAGTAGAGCTTTGTTAGATTCTGCTGCTAATGGTCGATTCATGAACCAGGAGGTCAATGCTGCATATGAACTGATTGATGAAATTGCCACTCATAATTCACAGTTTGGTAACCTTAGAGGGCATTCCAAGAAGGGTGGAAAACATGTAGTTGATGATAAGTATGAGAGTCTAGCTGCACAGATCAATGCCATAAGTCAGAAGCTTGATAAGATTGGTACTACAGCTCCTCCACCATCACCTGTAGCTGCACTTTCGGGATGTACTGATCCTTTATGTGATTCCTGTGGTTCATTCGGTCATAGTTCCCAGTCATGTACCAGTTCAGTTGAGCAAGTGTGTGCCTTTCAAGCCTACAAGAACAATCCATTTTCCAATACATATAATCCGGGCTGGAAGGATCATCCATATTTTTCCTACAAGAACAATAGCAATGTGCAGAATCCTCAGCAAGCTATACCACCTCAGCAGGCACCCCAGCAGATGCAGAGATATGTACCACCACACCCACCAGGTTTCAGCAGGCCACCATTATCGGCACCACCATTACCGGCTCAACCCAGTGGTGACATTTCAGAGCTGAAAAATATGATGTTGCAGATGCAGAAAAATATGGAGGCAATGCAGGCTCACAACAAGCATCTGGAGACTCAGATAGCTCAAATTGCACAATCAACTGCTCAAAGGCAACCAGGCCACCTTCCATCACAACCTACACCTCCAGTATCACAGGCACCACAGAATCCCCCGAGGGACCATGTCAATGCCATTACTTTGAGAAGTGGAACTACTTATGAGGGCCCGAAAATGCCTACTGATGATGTAAATTCTGATGTTGCATGTGGAGCTAAGAAGACCAATGATGTGGTGAGAAGATTTAGAGACAATTCCAGCTAAGGAAACTGAAGCACCTAAGGAAAAGGTAGATGACACATCGATTGATACGATGAGGTCACAGGTTAGGTTGCCCTTTCCGAACAAGGTGACCAAGAGTAAGAATGATAATCATTTTAGTAAATTTTTAGATATTGTGAAGAATTTGCAGGTTACTGTTCCATTTACTGATTTGATAACTCAAATTCCTACTTATACTAAATTTTTGAAAGATATTTTGAGTAGGAAACGTGAGTTGAATGTGGTGGAGACCGTAGCACTTACGGAGGAGTGTAGTGCTATATTGCAAAACAAGTCACCACCTAAGTTGAAAGACCCGGGAAGTTTTTCTATCCCTTGTAACATTGGCCCTTTGTTGATTGATAAAGCTTTATGTGATTTAGGGGCCAGTGTTAGTGTCATGCCTTTATCTATTTGCAAAAAACTTGATATGGGTGCTTTAAAGGTTACTAACATTACTTTGCAGATGGCAGATAGGACAGTACCCTAAAGGTATTTTAGAGGATGTCCCGGTGAGAGTCGAGAAATTCTTTATTCCTGTTGATTTTGTAGTGTTGGATATGGAGGAGGATGCACACATCCCTATTATTCTAGGTAGACCATTCTTAAATACTGCAGGAGCTGTTATTGATGTAAAGAATCGAAATTTGACTCTTTCTGTAAGTGATGACAAGGTTACCTTTAACCTTGATAGTGCATTGAAAAATCCTATGATAGTACAATCATGTCATGCAATTTGTACTCTTAATGAAATTGTTCTTAATAACTTGCCTCGATCCCCTAAAAAGGATCTTCTGGAGGCTCCTGTGTGTTTGGATACTGTTTCAGGTGATGAAGATGGTGTTACTAACAAGCTATGTCAGGATCAAAAGAAAAGGAAATCCCGTCCCAAGAAACGTCAGAAACCTCGAAAACAATCTTCTCATGCTTGCAATGCGAATATGACAAATAATGAGGTTTTCACTAAGGAACGTGAGGCATTTGAGCAACTAATAATTCCTCATTGCTTTGATTATCTAACTAAATGCAGTTTACGTTCACTCTTCAATCCTCCATGAGCTATGAGGTAACATAGTCAAGCTAATGACTTTAAAAGAGCGCTTTACGGGAGGCAACCCGTAGGTAGTTTAGCAATTTTTCGTAGTTTATTTTGTTTTTATTTTCATAATTATAGTGAGATAGTGTGAGGGACTAATGTTTTTTTGTGAAGTTTTAAGTATTTTATAGGCTTAAGGGAGTAAATTTGGAGAAGAAGGCAAAAAAAAAAAGCCAGCTATCATTGTGCCCGGCCAGCCGGGCGTATTGCACACCAACCGGGCAAAAAGACGTAAACCGGGCGCGCGTCATAAATTTCAACACTTAGAAAAAATTCCAAACTTGTCACTAGGCCCGGCTGCCCGGGCGAGATGCACTCAAACCGGGCGCATTGCAACTAGGCCGGGCGAACTGCTCGGGTTTAAACTGTGCAGAAGCGTCATTTTGAAACGGTCATAACTTTTGATCTAAGACGTTTTATGGGGCGTGCAACGTACCGTTGGAAAGCTCTTTCAGTCTACATTCCAATTAAGCTAGAATCAGGCTCATCCGATTTTTATATTGTGAGATATGGTAGAAAGAGTGAGAAGTATTCAAATTCTAATCTGTGAATGCTACTCAAGCTTACCTATAGTGCCCACACCTCTCTTTCTTTCCTTCACCACTTCATTTCTTCCCCTCAAAAACTTTTATCACCTTCCCTAAACTCCTCAAACCCCTCCCCTTTCCCTTCCCTCTCACTCTACTTCCTTCAGCACTGAGGACATTGATGAGTCCGGCTTGGGGGAGGTAAGTTTTATGTGCTTTCTTAGTTTAGATTTTACTGCTTTCTAGTATACTTTTTTTTGCTTTCTTAGGATATTCATATGTTTTGTACTACTTGTTAGAATTAGGAGTTTACATATGACCAAAAAAAAAATGTACCGCTTTCAGAGTTTAGATTTTTATTTTGCTTTTAGTAGTTAGTAGTTGAATTGTATGAATTGATTGAAATTGTTGATTAATAAGCATTAATGTAAACTTTATGAATAATGACTTCCATGTGCCCCGCATTTTATTTAAAAATGTTTCTGATTGATTCGGGCATGTGATGAGCTATGTTTTGGGAATTACCAACTTGGACTTGAACTTGACTTAGCTTGAAACAGTTTCTAATCTTGCTCTTATATCCATGTGTAGAGTAGAGGCTTGAACTGTGTTAACGGGAGGATTTGAGCCGCATACATTATTATATGCTTATTTCTTTTCATGTGTGCTTAGTTCCTGGTGCTTGTATGGTCTGTGTTTTGGCTTTTGACTCTAGTAGCTTGGCTTTGGAATGTTACATGTCGCGAATGATAAAAGGCATTCATTTCTTTTAGGAGCCTTCAGATTTTAGGCATTCCTTCACAAATTTTCCCTTGGTCCTTATTTTGAGCTTTTTACCCTTCATCTGCATTTTAGCCACATTACAACCCTATTTGGCCTTGTTTTATTGATATATGCCCAAGCTTGGCTTGGGGGAGTTGTGGAGTTGTTTTGTTGATGTTTTGCATTTGTTGGAGGTTTTGGAGGATTGGAAAATTATGGAATGCTAGTTGCTGCTAAAGTTTAATAATAGGTCTCACATTAAGGCTCTGCATACCAATGTCTAGGCTAGTTTCTAATGAAGAATTGAAATGTTATATTTTATACTCGGCCTAGTTATGTATGTGTGATGATTTCTTCTTTGACATATCATTAAGAGTCGTGAACCTAATTTTGAAAAAATTTGAAAGTTGAAAGAAATAAAAAGAAAAGAAAAAAAATGAGAAAAATTGGAAAAAAAAAGAGCTTGTGATTTTTGGAGTTGTTGAAGTATAAAGTTCTATGGTATGATGTGATTCTATAAGAAATTAGTGTGATGTTGGAGTTGGATGTGGAGCTGTTGATTATGTTCTTTGATTGCTATATGCGTATAACCCGCATTTACCACCACATTATCCCAAATTTTATCCTACCCATCACCTTAGCCACGTTACAAGCCTATAAAGGCTTTTTTGACCGGCATGTACATGTTTTTAGTTCTTGTGAAGTGAGTCAATTGCCAAAGCTAGTGAGTATTACTTGCATTTCGAGTCGACTTTCGCATTAGGATTGAATGACTACCCTTAAGCACGTGCATGAGGTGTGAGGTGTGGGTTTGGGTTCTCAAAATTTGCATTCAAACACTTTTTGCATTTGTATTCTTGTTTGGGATTAAGGGTGAGCTTCATTGTTTATGCTCAATTTTATGTGTGGAGTGACACCGAGTGAGTTACTCTAGTCATCGACTTCTATTTCTTACATGGTTGGCTATTTGATTTTGATTTAAGTGGATGGCGGTCAAGGGATTTTGATGGGATGGTTAAGGAACTTACATGCTCGGAATTGCTTGAGTTGATTTGTTTTTTCAAAGTTTTAGGGGTGAAGTCATTGTTTGTTTAGTTGTTTGCTTGAGGACAAGCAAAGGCTTGACTTGGGGGGTTTGATAAGTTCATTTTATATTCATTGTTTGCCCCCATTTCATGATGGTTTTTGGCTCTAACAAGGCTCTTTTGAGCCTATTCTACTAACTTCGGTTGCTTTTAGTGTTGGTTGCTTTGCTTTGTCATTTATTGCAGGAATTGATGCTTTTGTGTCGGTTTTCGCTTTATCCCGATCATTTGGCAAGTTAGTGAGAGTCTTGACCATTTTGAGAAGCTAAAAGGAAGCTAGGACATAACTTAGAAGCTCCGGGAAAGCATAGAAGTCATGTTTTTGAAGTTACGAGCGAAGCCGGAAGCCCGAAGGCTTCCTGATCAGTCCGCCCGGTCCAGNTTGACCAGTCCGCCCGGTCCAGGTGCACTGTGCCCGGTTCGGGTGCATCATAGCCGGCCGGCCGGGCACAGTGATTTCTAAGTGTTTTTGGCCCATTTTCGCCGAATTTTGACTTAGTACTTAATGTAATTTTCCCTAGGTTTTCATGGACGCACTTTATTATTCTAGAACCCTAGTTTTAGTTTAGTTTTCTCTCAAAAGAGGTGATTATTGTGGATCTTTTCAATCATTCAATTCAATACAAATTCAGGTTTTAGTTCAATCTTAATTCTATTCTCTTTAATTCATGTTTAATTTAGTTTATGTTTTTAGTTTTAGTTTCTTTAATCTTTCATGCCCTAATTTCTTGTTTTACTTCTAGTTTTATAATTGTTGATTAATTCATTAATTATGATCATGTCTTTAGTTTTGTTTTCTACAATTGCTTTAGTTTTTATGATCATGAGTGAGTAGTTATTTTTCTAGGGTTAGGGAAACCTTGAATAATTAATGGACTAATTAACTTAGATTGTTTCAATTCCACAATTAGTAGTCAATTTCCTATTATTGGCTTATTTGTTTACAATTGAATTGTGCGCAGATTTAGTTGTAATTTTGGTAATTGTCAAATTTGATGGCGAGAGGTAAGAATACCACAATTAGACTACTGAATAATAGGCGGAATTATTCTAGGCATGAGCGAGAGCCGCTAGATGAGTTTTGAGGGAGTCTAAGTTCGAGAGAATTAGTGAGCCCTAATTTGACATAATTGTGAGATTGAACGTTCTTTGTTGGTAAATCCAATAGTTGATTCTTGGTGAACCGAATAACCCTAGACCTTAAATATTAGTTTTAATCACCATCATTTCCCGTAGTTAATTAGTAGTTAATCAGTAGTCCTCAACCAAGGCCCTTTATACAGTTTAAGCTTTTTAGAACTAATAGAGTTTAATTGCTTCCCTGAGGATTCGATCCTTACTTCCCTAGCTACATTAGTTAGAGTTGTTTGGTTTATTTTTGATAGGTGTGCGATAGNTTTATTTTTTATAGGTGTGCGATAGCCTCATCATAGGTCATCCGGGTTTATTAAATACCTATTACATGAAAACCTAAAGTTTCATTTTATAATGTGCTGGCAATCACTCAATGTAAGATATATGAAATGAATTGAACGGCAATACATAACATTGAGATTGGGCTATATTTGGATTGTGCTTTTTAATGATTTGTGTTGAAGAAACTTTCAAGAGATGATATATTGATTTTGAATAAACTTTTAGACAAATGAGTAATATGTTACCAAAAGTTCACTAAAAGAACTTATATTTTCAACTATTTGGTGATCGGAAGCTCTTCAAATCCAAGTTGTCAGTGAAATTTTTGAAAAATTAGTATCATACTATCAAGGTTTCTAGTGACCCTGAAGATCACTACCTTGAAATTACAAGCAAGCTTATATTTGTGTAACACCTCTCTTGATTATATTGGGGCTATTGTATGTCAGCACATAAGAAATAAAAAATAAAGTCAACTGGACAACGTATATATCTCCCCATTAATATTGATCTCCTGAAGAGAACATTATGGAAGATTTAATGATAAATGCATATGTATAATGAAATGTACATTTAATGAAGAAATGATTTTTCTTTAAAATTGTTCTCTAGAAGAGATAAAAGTTTTTCACATAATTCTTCTGAGAGATAAATTTTGTTGACTATATAAGATCCTCCCAATGAAATGAATATTGCAAATCTTTATACTAAAGTGGTCAAGAATTGTGATGCGCCTATATATTAGATATTTTACTAACTTAGGGGGAGAAGAAATAAGGTAAGCTGGCAAAATCGAGAAAATGATGATCTTTGTAATGGTAATTTGAGAGGCAAACAGAAATATATTTTGGTCATATCATATGTGTACATTGAGATAAAACTTGCCAATTTTACTCGAATCACTACACCTGAAGTGTAGTTTGTATGATCGATTCCAAACTAAAGATTTGATACATGGCAAGATGGTGCTATTGACACTTTTAGTAGTGTAATAATACGTTAATACCATAGTGTATACTCTAAAAATGGTATAGATATTTGAATTATAATAGATGACCTATAATGTAAGCATTTTCAAGTTATAATGGTACCAGATGGGAAATATATTAAGATATCATTGTAAAATAGCTTGCAAATTACATCTTGAAGAATATGATGATACCGTTATATGATGGAACCGATGAATTATATGCATATGCAAAAGGAGTGGATTAGAGAATAGAAATCTAAAATAAATGTCCAATTTGATGTCGAAATATTGATAATGATTCAAGCTTATCATGGACCTGAATTCCAATGAATATGAATAATGATGATCACCAGGGATCTAAAGTCCGACAATGGCTTTTTAAAATCCACATTGTAATGTGTCTTGTATTTTTTAGTCTTACATTTAAGTGCATGTATGAGTCATAGGTAAATACATTATTCATTGCATGTGTAGTTAGTGGTTAAATGCATAACTTATTATAGTATTATGATTAAAATCTTGTTAGTATAAATAATGCATCTGATCATATTACATGCACTAATCCTATAGAGTAGTTGTAATGTGAAATTTTGTCTATAATATAGTAAGTTGTGTTTACAACATTATGGAGATTTACATAAAGAAATTATACATATGAATTTAAAGGCGTTCTAATAGCATGATATGAATCATGCAAAAAAAGTTTTAGAAGAACTTATAAGACATATTCACATATCTAGTCCTTCAAGTTCCATATTTTAATTTGTAGACACCTCAATGGTGACATTGTTATCAAACTCCTGAAGAGTATTGATGACTAAAGTGTTAACACTCAACCTAAAGTTTGGGTATATGAGAGATAATTGATTTTGAATCCATTGAAGAACTTTAACATTAAACTACCGTAAGAATAATTAACTCATGGTCCAGAAGAACCATAAGCAAAGAATGTGATTACTTATAAGCTGCTATTAATTTATATAAGTTTGGATAATATTTTTGATAATGTCATGGTTTGTCATAAATCATGATCATTTATGATCAATATTTGATTATCAATAGATATTTTATATGACTTCTAGAAGAAGGCATACATTTATCAATTATGGCAACTTGAAACAAAAATAAAGTTGGTCAACACAATATATATATTACTTTCAACAGTATGGAGAAATAAAGATGTCGTATATTGAAGATTTGAAGATTGAAGTTCAATCAGGAATTATCAACTATCAAGTAATTAAATGTTACTCTACTTCAAGTGAGAAGCTACCCAAGGGCAATAGATAGGTTCATTGTTTTTCAATGATCTCAAGTCATGAAATCAATAGGGGGAGAAAACAAATAAGCGATGCGCTCTTTTTTCCTTAACCATGGTTTTGTCCCACATTAGGTTTCCCTGTCGAGGTTTTGTACAAGGCAACATTCTAAAGCGTATTACGAAAGTGATGTACTCTTTTTCCTCTACTGGTGAGGGTTTTACCTAATAAGGTTTTGATGAGGCACACTATTCAATAATGGATATCAAAGGGGGAGTGTTATGGAATTTTTGGGTGTATGTCCATTATTTCCATGTATTTTCTAAATCTTTGTAACATACACTTAACTTTTATATTTTTCACATTCTTTGTAATTCCTCACATAATGGAGAGCATTCACTACTTTTTGGAGGTTATAGTGTTAATGATGTATAAATAAAGTATCATGTGATGTAGAAGATATATAATTGATATACAATGAATATTACATATTGTCCATAAACTTTTCTTCTTTCATTATATTTCCCACAATTTTCATAACACAATTATAGTTTTTTTTTTTTTGAGCTTTTTATGTTTCACCTGAAAAAGAGAGTTGCAATTTTTTTGTTTTAATATAATGTTTGATGGGTTTTCGGCCTAATTTGAAACATGATTAATTTTATAAACTATTACAAAATCTTATTTTCCTAATTGATTTTGGAATGCCAAATAATAAAACCATGGAAATGCATAAAGTTCAATATAAATTTTTTTTTCATACAAGAACATTAACTTGATCACAATATATATATATATATATATATATTAATTGCAAGTAAAATTGAAATTAAAGTATTTAAAAAAATTAATTTAATTATTTTTATAAAATTAATTTTAATTCCACAAAATATGGGGTGATTACAGACATATATATTAACATACTAAAAGTAGAAAAGAAGAAGAATAGAAATGAATAGATGATCGTTGAAGGAGAAATTGGATGGGTACTTATAGGGGTGTGCGTCTAGGGTTTGGAAAGAAGTCGACGACCTGCACTTAAGCACAGACAGCGTGCATACAAGCACACCGTCCATGCACAATGCCAGGCGCTGGTAACCCCTATTTCCCAATTTTGTAGAAATTTCCTACATGTGCTATTATTTGGGCTTAGTTTTTGTGATAAGCCTTAGTTTTTCGAGAAGGTTGCCTTTACCTCCATGTTTCCTCATTTGCGTCATCGAAAACTTGTTTTTCAGTGCCAAAAGTCTAAATATTTATTAGAAAAATGTAGAGAAATGTGGGAAAAACGTGGAAAAATTATAGAAAATTAAATTCAATCTTTTTGGCTTGTTTTTAGGTTTTTTGGAAGTTTAGGGTTCTGTCTAGTGACTTCGAGTGGTATTATTAGCACACTTTTTTCAAGGTTGGGGAATTATCATGACGTAGTATACGATAATTATCGGCATAAGGACAGGGACAAAAATAGTTGTCTACAACTAGCTCGAAAGTGTGGTTACTTTTTTTTCTAATTTATTGTTTTAGTTGGACTATTTTATTTCGCTGTGAGCCTCTGAAATCCCAAGAATGGCCCACATCACACAACCTGATACTTCCTCTTATTTTTTTTCTTTTCTAAATACTTGCACTAATGCACCATGTTCCATTTTAAGAAGTTACAAATTACTTACACCATTCCTGGACAATGAATTCTCATTACCTCTCCAATTACATTGGCCCCCTTTTTTTCTTCATTCTCTCCATCTCTCTTCTCTCTTCTCTCCTTAATACTTGTGCCCACTCCTAGTAAATAACAGAGTAAGTGATAAGAAGCATAATATAAACACAGTTTATAGCGTTTAACACTTATACTCCCTCCGTTCCTAAAAGTTTAATACACTTGGAATCTAACACTACTCATAAGATGAGAGAATTTTTTAAATTACTTTCAATATATATAACATAATATAATCATATGAGATTATGAAGTCTTGTTTAATTCATCTTACTGAATACAATATTAATATCCAATTATTGTAATTTTTACATATACACAACAAAAAATATTTAAGGTCAAATAAGTGCATTGACATATGTGCAAATCAAAGCATATCAAACAATTAGGAACGGAGAAAGTATAATTATAGGTAGGATTAGTTCAGATTGTAAGATAATTGATTGTAAAATTATCCATTTCAAAATAACATAACTCAAACCGAAGGTGGAATTAGCAACCAAAAACAAATTGAATTGCTAATGTCAAAATTCAAATTTTTAAGAATGGGATATCCAATAGATTTTAAATTGCCTAAATACTATGTTGCAAATAGTAGTAAACACAACACATTATTGACCCCTTGGCCTATTTTTTAAAGGACACCGGACTTTGTTACAAGTGCCTAGTTCAAGCCAATTCAAACAACTTGATATCCATTGGCTGAATCTCAAAAATATAATTCAACAACAGCCAATCTCATTTCAGAAAGTCCGACTCCAACTTGAGTCAAGATGCCATAATAACTCCAACTTGACTCGCAATAGTCGGAAAGCCCAACCCTGAGCGCTATTGCAACACAGTCATCAACTAAGCTGAAGTTTTCATTGAATAAGGTGGCTGCCATAATCTTCGTTAAATTTCTGATAACGATGTGCATGAAGATGAGCTGATGGTCGAGTGTTTTTCAAGGACAACTCTATATCTTCAATTTCTATTGGCCCAACAGGAGGTAACTCTGCATGAAATACCATTCACAGGGCAATGAGTGCGTGCAAACAGCATAATACAACGCATAGAAAAACGCTTTACTGCAGATAGGGAACAAAATAACGCCCTTGATCCCAAAAGATGGGGTCATCAGCATGCACCAATCAAAATATCAATTGTATTGTCTACCAAGTTCCTTTTCCTCCACTCCCTTAGGTTGTATTATGCATGCCACAGACAAGGTCAAAAAAGTTCCTAATTATGTTAAACAGGGATCTTAAAAGATGATCTCTCTACCCGAATTGGCTTCCACAGCACCAATCTATTATCTATTATCTTTGTTGGATTGATAGAGTTAGCAAGATACACATAAATAAATAAGAAAACTCAGTAGTCAATCCATAGTATACATGGGCATCGTAATGCTGCTTTCACAAATAAACGAATGTGATACTGGCATCGAAATGCTGCTTCCACATATAAACAAATGTGAGAGGGAGAGGGAGAAGTCAATAAACAAATGTTGGATGGTAAATCAGAGTGAAGGAAACAAAGTCAATACACCTGATAAAAACTTAGACTTCTCACGAACCAAGCATCTAATCTGTGAGAGGGAGAAGACAAGATTTTGAATTTTTTTAACAAGGTTATGGAGTCACTATGTCTCCTTGAATATTACTTGTGGAAAATCCGGTGATTATTGGCAAAAACAAATTTGCATTGATTATTTTAGAATCATGCCTCCATAATCAAAAGCATGGACATATTAAAATACTGAATGAAAACACTAACTCATAAAAGCTTCTCACCATAGTTACAGCAAAATAGGCAATGCAGGCGTACTGTCTTAAAGGCTTTTTCATCTCACCCTTTTGAGTTTTAAATAGATTATATGGGTTCTATGACTTCTATCCAATCCTGATAAAAGTTGCATAATCATGCACAGGAAGAGCTGGATTAATTTTTTTTTTTTAATTTTTATTAAAACTTAGTTTTCATTTGTAAATGGTCTGAATGTTAAATGCACACAATAAGATGACAGCCAAACTGAGAAAAGAGATCAAATACTATTTATAATTAAAGATTTTTGGAACTAAAATATGGAAAGGTACATACCATCCTCAGGAATGGCTTCTTCCTTCTGTTCAAGGACTGTCACCAATCTTCGCAGTGGCTGCATGGCAGCCTCTTTGCACACCAATCTTATATCTGATCCGGAGTATCCTTCTGTTTTTTCCACCAAGATATCATACGGAACTTGATCATTACCAGGAGCCAAAGAAAGAAGTTCCTCAAACATGGCCCTCCTTGCTTCTGGGTCTGGAAGGGGTACGAGGATCTTTTCAATTTATTGTGTCAAGGAAAGTGTAATCAAATAAATTATGATAGGGTTTATAGCATTTAGCCTCTCATTTGTAGAACAAGATACGACAAATTACAGAATATTTAAAGTCGCTGCAAAAATAATAAATAGGATCAATATAAATCAAACCATCCTATCTATTAGTGCATAAAGATCACACTGCCAATGTGTAGGTGGCATTTCAGACTAAGACAACCTCACTCTTGGAATTACAGAGGTTTTTTGAAATGAAAATATAAAATTCACTGGCCTGTAAGTTAAGTCGAAATATCATTATATAGATTATAATTAAAAATGAGAGCTAGGTGAAATAATAAATTAATAAGGATACTCTCTTCTCAAGACGCCGGAGCATAGCAGCATCCAGTTCCCAAGGGAGATTTGTTGCCGCCAAAACAAAAACAAGTTCGTTGCTCCTACTTAGGCCATCCATCTGCAATTGGTCCAGCAAAAAAGATCTTGAATGTTTCAGATATTATAGATTTATGGTGAGGAAAGCTATTTCCATGTTAAAAGAACAAGCAATTTCAAATGAGCAAGCTTATAGCGTATGTCTGATTTCAAAAGAGGAAGAAAAGACAAGCATAAGCAATGAAGGGAATCATTACACAATACTGGGGAAATATGCTCTCATAAAAGGAATCCATCATAGGAATCCCTTTCAAAGCTCGAATAATACGCATTATAGTTTACAAGGGGTAATGCACACCACTTAACCAGAAAGCAGTATGGGTTATGGATCTGTGTTGACCAATTGATCCAAGTAAGATTAATTTGAGTACTTACCTCCATATTAAATATTGTTAGGACACTTCTGTTATTATGTTACACCTGTTCCTAAGTTTTCAACTTTTCATCAGCCAAGGCCTTGTCTATCTGGCTGAATTATATTACCAGAAGCTTACGTGTTTACAATAAACAGAACTGTGCATATTTAATCAGTTACGAAAATCATAAATTTTGTTCTAATAACAACCTGAATCTGCTTGGTTGACCCAAAGGAGGAAAAAAAATTTGCCTAGATAGAATATATTAATTGGATTTTCTGAATAGTGGTACACATTGCATGGTTAATATATATGCAATACAATTAAGAAACAACAGAGGGAAACTGGTTTAACAGACAAACATCACCTGAATAAGGAGCTCAGTTTTCAAACGCCTGCTAGCTTCATGCTCACTTCGTGCTTCACCACGATGACTTATAACCGAATCAATCTCATCTATAAAAACGGTGGACGGTGCATGATGCCTAGCAAGCTCAAAAAGAACTTTCACCAACTTCTCTGAGTCACCTGTGTCATGTAAAGTTGCAAAGAACATCAAATGAATAGTATATCGGGTGTTTCATGATGTGTGCTAAGCTGAAAGGCTTGACACACACACTATTTGCAGTTCACAAGTAGACACTTGATTACAGTTTAGTATATGTGCCATTCTTGGTCACATACCCCTCCATTTACTGACAACAGATGATGCTGAGATATTGAAAAACGTAGTCTTGCACTCTGTGGCAACAGCCTTTGCCAACATTGTCTGCAATAAATCAGACATACAAAAAGGAGAATATGAAAAGCACTCTCCAAAACAGAGAAAAGGAGACGATAGAGGGTGGATGAGGAGGAGAAAGAAAAAAAGACTACAGTATATTTGTAACTCATACAATTATCACAATGACTACCAACTACTTAATGCACAAACAAATAGTACTACGATGATTGTAGACAGGTCAACACATACAATTCCTCAATGACTTGCTACATATTTCTTGGATGTCTCAATTTACTTGCGACATTTCTTTTTCTAGCTTGTGGTCCCCAACTTTTTGTCAACTTCTCATTTGATACCCAACTTTTTTACATAGTCACTCCGTTTATTATTGGTCCCCAAATGTTTGATTCTATTGCACAAAGAAGCAGACCAAAAGCTAATGTAGCAAGTAAAAGGAGGACGTGGTAGTAATAATATCAATGAAACTGAGAAAACCAAGTTAAAAGAATAATTGCTTACTTTTCCTGTTCCTGGAGGACCAAACAGAAGTATACCTTTCCATGGTGATAACAGTCCAGTAAAATACCTTGAATCATGACAAGCATCAGTAAATATGAAATATGAAATATGAATGAGACAAAAAAAAAATATATATTGATAAAATAAATTTTAATTAAACAAGCAGTGGCAGCATAGTAAAGTGACGGCTCGCTAGAGTATAATATGAATTATATCATATTGGCTAATTGCTAAATTAACATTAATATCCCTTAAACCTCATCACTAGGAAATTCACATTTGATGAATTGAAGACTTTTCTTTGTGTTTCATCCTCACTACTTAAGCTTCATCAATTGAAAATAGAAAGACAACTGAATTCAAACTATAGGGGAATGATCAGGGCACAAAGAAACTTTTATTTGATAGTAGATATAATAAAATATGAAACCAAGCTAACAGTAGGTAAATAGGGAAGATGAACATCAGAATTTGATGACAATAACCCAAATTAGATTCATTTGTCAATTTGAAGTGTGATATGTAAAAGCCAATGTGATTGCTTTCCATAAGTTACATGCATAGAGTCATTGAAAAAGAAAAAAAAATGCCCACTGAAACTATTTCCTATGACCCAAGGGCATGTTAGTTATACCATCAATCCTTTTTGATTTGACAAAGAGTGTTAGGAAGCTAATCATGTATTAGAAAAGATGGAAAATTCATATTCCTAGCCAATGAGGGAAACGAAATAGAAGAAAGAATATAGGCATAATTTTGCAAAACTTTCTGCGAGCCCATCTGACTCGTGATGTGTGGCATACTTTGGATATTTAATAGGCATGACAACTGCTTCTTTAAGAAGACGTTTAGCCGTCTCCAGACCCTTTATGCTTTCCCATTTGACGTCTTGGCTCCCTTTAATTATATCCCTGATCATGAGCAAACAACATCTCCTTAACCATGGATCCATATAAAATACCAGTGATGTAATTTTTAAGAATGCAAGATCGGGAAGAAAAATTAGTACAAATATAGCAAGAGTTTCATTATTTTAATCTTTAATATTATAAAATATATTTCCACAAATTATTGGACAACTTGGTAACAAGTGTGTTGGCCAATAAATAACGTATTAAAACAAAACAATGGCTTTACAGATCAAACTCCCACATCCACTTGTTTAGTTAAGAAGAAACATCAAAGAAGATTGACTCTGAATGTTAAATTGAAATTGCCCCTTAATAGCATCTATTATCAATTAGAGTATTACAGATTTGTTTATCACCTCTCTTATCATCATAATTATCGTTTGTAGCCTAACAGGTATATGTTCCGATATAATGCAGCCTCTTTTTCATGAACATTGAATGCATACTGTTATTATCGTAGTAATACAAAAATTACAGTTTTGTGTGGTTTATACCCAAAAAAGAAACGAAAATGAAGGAAGTTGGTAGTATAATATTAAGTGTCGTGAAGGTCAAAATTATATTATTAGAGGCAATTTAGGGTGTGTTTTCCTCATGGGATAGGAGATAAACTTATGGGAGCTTATCTAAGTTTATAATTATGCTTGTCCAAACTTATTAGAACTTTATCTGAACTTATTGACACTTTCTAGGTGAAGAGCAAACACCCTTAATCTAAAGATTATCATTCAACAATTAAGGTAGAAGAATGTATATTAGATATTTAGATCAGATTTTTCATTATAAGCAATGTTTGATAACCACTAGTAAATGAAAAGCCGTGGAGCTATAAAACATAAAGGAAACGCTACCTGCATAGACTTTCTGCTAAGTTACGTGTTTCTACATCTTCAAAAGTAGGAAGCAGGGGCTTCTGCCTGGAAACAAAGAAAAAGGAAAGAAAACACTTCAAGCAAATACACATTCAAATTTATAAGATCAATTATACATGAGGTCACGGAATCCACAATTTTAATAAATATCACTCATGGGATTGATTAAAGTATTTAACCTCTGAAATCCAAATGATACATTAAGTGTTGATGATAAATCCATGGCATGTCTAAAACCAATCTATGATAAGGGAAAGATGTAGATATGTAGCTAAATTGCTAGAATTAAGAATTTAATGAGATGGGCTAAAAGAACTGGGTATCCTACTAAGTACTGAACACAAAACGTCATGTAATTTCAAATATATTATTCATTTAGAAATGCGGGAAAAAGATGGGATAAAGGTTGTGGCAGCCCCTTTTGATGACTTGTTTATCATGCTACAAATCGTATTAAGATGACATAACTACAGTTTAAGATGTCCCTTTACAGTCCGTTGATAGATGGTCATATATTGTGGTGATGTGAGAATGAATTTGAAAGAAAATTTCAAAATTAATTTTCATTCACATGGTGGTGCTAGTTCACACTAAAAATGTCTATTTTTCTTCACAGATTCTCATTCCAACCTAATAACTTTCCCCCATGTGGTAATGAACAAAACACTAACTTGAGTGCTTGACAATAAACTTCCACCACAATGAAGTTAATTTTCATCGCCATGGAGGATAACAATTTTGATTTTCCTTCCCAATTTACACTTAAAATCTCATTCCCATTACCACCATTTATCACTACACTTAGTAGAGAAACCAAAATAGCTGTCTCCCATAAATCCTAAGACATAGCTTGAAAGTGTAATACAACTTCAATCTGACTGACTATCTCTACCATGCTATTTTCTTCCTCAATTAAGCGTAAACATACCTTTCAGAAAAGGAAAAAAAATACATATGGACAATACTAATTTGACAGCAGCATAACAATTAAGCACTGAACTAACACAGTTTCCAGCTTTAAGATATGTATAAGATACTGTTAATAATCACCATTTCACCAACAAACCAAACAGCTTCAAAATTTTAATCAATAGAGGTTTAGTGAAACCCTCCATCACTCCCATCATTTCATTTACACTATGTTTGGGTAATTATTTTGAAGGGAAAGGAAGGGAGGGGAAATAGGCGGAAGGGGAGGGGAAGAAAAGGATGGAGAAAAGTCCCCATTTTCATTCCAAATCTATCCAATGTTGGAGGTATAATGTTTATTAAAGGAGGAGGGAAAATGGATCTCTCCCTCTCCCTCTCCCTCCTTCCCCCAACTAATTATCCAACAAGGGAGCTTGTCTCCTTTCCTTTCCTTTCCTTTCCCTCCCTTTCTCTCAATTTCCTTGTATCCAAACAAAGCGTTAATTTTGTACATCCAAAATGAAAAGGTTGAGCATAATAGTATAATCAAGCAGAAAAAAAATCTTACACAGTATCTTTGGAGCCGTTTGCCGAACCTCCGTTCGATTGTGTTGCGTTACTACCCTATCACACAATCATAAAATATTAAGCATATCAAAGATACAAGTTACAATTTGTGAAAATAAGAAACAACGTACATAGTTCAATCAAAATTCAAGAGTAAGACCTGATTCCTGTACTGTTCATAAACAGCCAATTCGCGCTTTGGTCCTCCATTAGCAGTCGAAGAACCACCATTGGCTACTCCATTGCTATCCTTAGTCAGATTTGCTCTTGCAGAATCCTCCTCCTCTTGTGGTTTAGGTTCCTTCTTCCTTCCAAACTTCGCATCATAAAAAAACTTAAAATCCTATTGAAGAAACCCCAGATTCTCAAATATCCAACCACTCATTTCAAGATTTGAGGCAACTACCTTAGTCAACGTTGCTTTTTTTAATGTATCAACAATATTCATTAATAGAACTAAACTAAGATCAACAGTATCAGATTAACAAGCAAAATTAACTTGTATGTAACAATGATTATCAAAATAATAGGAAAAACCCATTTACCAGAACTAATCTAAGACCAACATTTTCACTTAACAAGCAAAATTAAGGAATATCCAATTGATAAATTGACCCCATTTGTTGATAGATTATTCAAACAATAAGAAATGATGAAATCATAAATCACATAAAATGGAAATTTTGATTATAGAAATTAGAGTAAGGAGTTAACCTGAAAAGTCCATCGACTGAGAAAAGGCTCATCAGCCATGGGAGATTGAGAACGAAGAAACAGAAAGAAGATTCGATAATGATAGTATGTTTTTTGCTTTCAAATCTGAATTCTACTCCACAAATTATAACTGTGAAATCATCGATAAGTAATTGATTACCCGGCCTGACTACTAAATCAATGTGATTTGCAATTTTGCATATCACAGTGGCGTTCAGGGGTAATATGTTAGGAGTTCAGGATAAGATATCATTTTATATGCACTTCAAGGGTGATGTGGTAATAAAGTTTTTCTATATATTTACGAAAATGGCATGTGATTTCCTATTTATACATGTTACAGTGATTTATTAAATATTATCCCTACTTTATCTTTGTTGTATCATAAAATATACTAAAATAAAAATACGTAAACTTATGACATTTAAAATGAAATGGGAAAGTTTAACCACCAATCCATAATAAATTCAATATTAATTTTTTCAGAGTAATCGATAATAAAAATCTTGTAATCATATAGTATGAACTTTTGATTTGTAGCGCTTATTCACTTGCACTAAAACCTATGACATTTATATTTTTATCTCAAATCTTTTATATTACCTCTGTAATCGACTACTTGCAACAAAGGGGTATTTTTTGTGCGACATAAAACATTCCTTGGTTGCAAGTAATATATTACGGAGGTAGTAGTTGTTTTGTTTTTTTAATTAACAACTTAGCACATTAGAGACTACAACCTTTACATTCTAATTTTGCACTAAACAAAAAACACATAATGAAAAACAAACAAAAGCATATTTGATAATTATAGTTGACCCTAAGCATTGTCCGGTCCAAAATTCTAGTTTGCTACTAAAATTTGTTATTTAGGGCCAATGTGTTTTTGTGTGCAATTTATCATTGTTTACAAATGGTTAGTTGTGTAAACTTTGTTAGTGTTCTATCAGTATGTTAATGAGGTTCGTTGTGTATGAAATTTATTGGTTGTGTGTTTAGGTGTTTTATATTTATCAATTGTTTTTGTGCTCATTGTTTGATTGGTTGTGTGTTTAGTTGTTTTATATTTATCGATTGTTCCATATGTGTTTGGAAAAATTGTAATCTAACGGATGGAATTAGGAGTGGAAGGTGGATTTTTTAACTTGAATTGTGAATGTAATGAGTCGGATGAAAATTTTGTAGATGATGTAAGTCTTCTGTGTTTGTGATGCTTTGCTGAATTTCATGAAATGTCAGCCAATATTGTGTTTATGTGTTTGGATTTGGTGTGTGTTGCAGTCCAATGAAGATGCATGTTATTGTCGGAACCCCTAATGGCGGGGATAATAATTCTATAGGGGATAAGTGTGTTGTTGGGGATAATAATTCTATAGGGGATAAGTGTGTTGTTGGGGAAAAGTGTTAGGTATCGGCCCCTCTTGCAAAGCCTGTACCTGTGCTTGATAATCTGAAATAGGGATGACTTTTAATAGCCTAGATGAGGTGAATTGCTATTATTGTACATACGCATATCAAACTGGCTTTGCTGTCTTTAGACAAAATTTGAACTATAAGTATGTGAAAGATGTTAAAATAGATGTTATGTACAATGCTCGTGGAGATGAGAATGTTTTGGGAAACCAGATAAGCGAGGGGAAGTAATTTACGATGGTACCCCTCCAAAAAGGAAATGTAATAGCAAAATGTGTGATTGTTGTGCTGAAATGTGTTTTTTTTTTACTCATAAGGACAATTGGGAAATTAAGAGAGTTAATTTGGAGCATAAAAATCACAACCCGACACCGAGTCTCGATACATTGCGTAGTATAGGCAACTGGAGTTAGGGCTGAGCACCGGCCCAAAACCGGACCGAGACCGGCGGACCGGAATGTAAAAAAAAAATTGGACCTGGACCGGACCTGAATTTATTCCGATCCAGACCTGGACCAGACCTGAATATTCAGGTCCAAACCTGGACCGGAGCTGTTGGACCTGTTTTATATTGTTTTTGCTCTTTCAATTGAAAATTTTAATAAAAAACCTATTGGACCTGTTGGACTGATTGAACTTGTTGGACATGTTGTTACTTATCTTAGAGACTTAGACTTCAAACATAATAACATATGATCTAAATTAACGACATACAATCTAATTAGTAACGATTACAAACATCAAAGTACTCAAATACTTCCAACTACATTACAACTTTACAAGTTTTTGTTATTAATTTTTGAAAAAAAAATATTTTTAATAATTATTCAGGTCCACCGATCCGGACCTGAAAACCACGGTTTTGGACCGGACCGGACCAGAAGACCGGCACCTCAAATTTTTTTGGACCTGGACCTGGACCGGAATCGCTGCTCCGGTCCGGTTCAGATTCAGGTTCAGTCCGGTTTCAGGTCCAGACCGGACCTTTGCTCAGCCCTATCTGGAGTTGCAAAAGAGTAGTGGTGCGAGAACTTTATTCAAAGCCCATGCTACTGTAATACCCCACATTTTCACGTATTTTAAGAAAGTATTTTTGTATTTTATTCGTATAATTTTATATTTTTATTAAAAATTATGTTCAATAGGAATATTAAATGAAAAGAAATTAATAATAATAAAATAAATAATAAATAAGTTTTAATTAAAATAATTATTTGTGTTCATAAATAATATTTTATGTTTTTTAAAATATTTCAAAAGGCTTCTAAAAATACAATTTTCAAAGGTTTCCTAATTTATTTTGAGGCAAGGGCCTAAAAGTAATTTCCACTTGTTAGGATTAGTATGGGCTTTTCCAAATCCTACTTTGGGGCCAATAAATACCCGTTAAGACCCAAATTTTCAGATTTTCATGCTCATAAGTTGTCTTTAGGATTCCAAAAATTTAGAGAGAAAAAAAAAGAGAGAAGTGTTTTTCCGAAAAAAAAAAAAAAATTCCGCAGTTCTGATTTTCGGGAAAAAAATATAATAATAATAATAATAATAATAATAATTTTGTTCTTGGGATCCGTGCCTCGCCGGACCCCACACGCGCCTAGTCGGAGCCACCCGTGCCCAGCCGAACCACCGCGCACCACCAGCCGGAGCGCCGATAGCCACTCCTCCTCCCCTTTTGGTATTTTCGGAACTTTTATAATAATAAAAAAAATTCTTCTTTCTTTTTGATTCAATCTTGCAAATTCATGTTCATATTGATGTTAATCATGCCTTTATAAGTTTTAATCATGTTTGAATAAAGTTATGATTTGCTTTAAGGCATGAATTAATTTGTTGTTCATGAAATTTTAGATTAGGGTTTATAGATTATGAAAGTTATGATTTTTATGGGTTTTCATGACTTAAACTTCAATATTATGATCATGAGTTATTGTTGTGTGAATTTATGATGATTTTATGAAGTTTAGATTGATTTTAAATGCTTTGAAAATAAAATCAATTGTTGTCCAAAAATTATAACAAGAAATTCAATTGAATAAATATTATGAACATGTTTTGGCTTATGAAAAATTATTCTAAAGTATAGATTGGTTTCATAATTATGTTAGTTGATTGTAGAAGAGTTTTGCCATGAAGTTATGATGTTTTTACGAGTTTTTCATGACTTTAAAGTTAATAAATAAATCTGAAATTTTTATAAAAACAAGTTAAAGTAAGTTTTAAGTGTTCATATTATGCTAGTATGATCACATATTAATTCTATGATGTTACATATAATTTTTAGTATGTGTTTATGAAGTTTAAAAGTGATTTTAATCATGTTTTACATGCTGTCCAGAATTTGTAAAGTGAGTAATTAGGCTTTTAAAGTAAGTAATTAGCATAAATTGATCATATAAATTAAGTAATACATTGTATAATTGATTTATGTTGTTTTTTAAGTTTTTCAAGGAGTTTTGGTAATTTTATATTGCTTTCCACTTTTCTAAAGTGGCATAAAATTTATATTAAGGTTTTATAAAGCATAAATAAGTCCCGAAAACCAAGAAATCATACAATAGAAAAGTAAAGTGTAGTATGGAATTGAATAGAGACCATAAAAGGAATGTTTTGGATAAGTTTCCAATATAGAAGTTAGTTTTAGTTGTTGTAGAACTTAGTCAACAAGGTTTTAATTTAATTTCGGTTTTTCCTTATGTAGGAGACTTTGAACTAGTCCACTTCTAGAAGTTGTGGCAGAGCACCATTATTTTACAAGGTACGTAAGTACTAAAGACAAACATAGGAACTAGAATTCATGCATGGATGATCCTTGATTGTATGAAATATTGTTATGCTTGTTGAATCATGAATTTATGTGCATGACAAGTTTATTAGAGGCATGATTTTTATATAGTATGATGACATTCCATGTTAAATAGTAATATAAATTTTTATAAGTTGTATTGGAATGTTATGATCAGTTTAATTTGGCCAATAGTTTATGAATCAAGAAAGGAAGTTATTTTTAAGTTGATTAGTGACTTAATTAACAAGGAAGGTAGTTGTGAATTTTTATTCACATGATTAAAAGAAGTTATGAGAATTTATTTTATACATCTTGCCACTCACAGTTTAATGTGTGGTCAAGGAGAAAGTAAGTAATTAGCCACTCATAGTTAATGTGTGATAAAGGAAGTTCAGTTTAATTAAAGGACACATATAAGATCAATTTTGAATCACCTTGAATTGAAGATAATTAATATGGCTTGCTTGATTTGATGCATGTCTTTATGTGATGTTGTATGTGAGTCATAACATTGCTAAACCGGTTAATCACGTAAAGTGTAAGAGGACTTGCATCAAAACTCTTGGAACGTATATACCTTGTGTATGAACAATGGGGGGAGTCGTATGGAACAATGATCTATGACTTTTAATTGGAGTACAAGATGTTGTACTCTTTTATATTTTTAATGTGCTGGATATCCGTCACTTTATGTGACATAGTAATAGCTTCTTGGAGTTGCTCCCAAGTTGGTGCCCAATAGGGCGATGATTTTAGGGAGGAAACCCGTTCGATGCAGATATAATAATTGATTTAGTTGAGTCCATGTACAGGTGAAAGGTTGTCAAAGGTAAGTTGAGTGCATGTTTTATTTCTTATTGTTTGTTGCATAGTATTTAGTAGTTATCTACTCAGCTTTGCTGACTGTTTGTTTGTATGCATGGCTTTATCTTGGACTTGGCCCTACAATGACCCACTTGTGGTGAGTAGTTGTCTATTAAAAGAAAACCTGCAGGTACAAGTGGGCATAAGTTATTTCATGATGGGTTGGAGTGAGAGCGCTTGCTGTGTTTTGTAGCTTTACTTTATTTTATATTGCTTATGAATGACTAACATTTATTTTGGATGTTGCTTTATTTCTAAAGACTTTTAATTTTGATTTTAAGGGCCATTAATATGGTTCCGAAGTGTAATAAGTTAAAGTTGATTTTTATTTTGAGATTGTTTTGAAGTTCAGTTTTAAATTGGTTTTTGGTTTTACGACTTCCGCTGTAGTACTTTGATAAATGCCTTATCCGTTATCACGTTGGCGGTAATACTTTGGTTTTTCCATATTTTGAAGTTTTAATAAATATAATCCTTAGTAATTATAATATGTTTTTCGGAAAAATAAGAAGTAACAAGTTAGGAAATTCCAAGGTGTTACAGTTACTAACATGCCCGTGTCAATGATAATGAAGATGCTTGCTTTGGGGAGAAATGGTTTTGACAATCTTCATTGTAATGAACGTGATGTTAGAAATTTATTAGATAAAAATAGAGGATTGCATGCCTGCTGGTGATGCGAATGCTAGGCTTAATTACTTATGTAGATAGACGATGACAATAGTGACTTCTTCTATATATATAGAGTTAACGACGAAGGGAATTTTAAGAATTGATTTTAGGCTGATGCTAGGCGTAAGGCAGCTTATGAGGACTTTGGTGATGTTGACTCAACATATCATACTAATAAAAGTCAATTGTCTTTCTACAACTTTGTTGGAGTTAACCATCATGGGCAGAAAATTTTGTTAGGCTGTGCTCTTTTGTCACCTGAAGATATAGTAACATTTTTCTAGCTTTTTATACATGGTTAGAAGTTATGAATGGGAAGGCCCTTATTGGAATATTAACAGACTAAGACCCTACTATATGTGTAAGGTCTAAGGTGTTGTCCATACTAATGCATCAGTGTAAGCAACGTTGGTGTGTGTGGCATATTTTGAAAATTTTTGGTGATAAGCTTTGAAAATATTCTAATTATAAGGAGTTCATGCATTTGCTTAAGAAGGTTGTGTATCAGTGTAAGCAACGTTGGTGTGTGTGGCATATTTTGAAAATTTTTGGTGATAAGCTTTGAAAATATTCCAATTATAAGGAGTTCATGCATCTGCTTAAGAAAGTTGTGTATCAGAGTTTACATTCTGATGAGTATGAGAAGGCATGAATGTCGGTTATCCAGGATTATCAACTGGAGGAAAATGATTGGTTCCACGATTAGTTTTTTGTGTTATCATAATTTTGTTTATAGTATTCGATTTTGTAATTTAGTCCGGTATTTTTTTTTTTTGTTGTTGTGGAATTGTTTCTGATGTGGAGGTGCTTATGTGATTTTTTTTGTTTGTGGATTGGTATAGGCTTGTTTGTAGACAGGAAAATGTGGGCTCTTGCGTTCATGAGACGCCTATTTTGGGTGGTGTGGTACCCGGGGCTTTGGGGGCCCACGTGCCCTTTTTACGGACACCAAATGTCTTTTTCTTGTTGCATAGTGTGAGTATGCTTGGCTTAGGGAGTGAGTCTAGAAGCTCAAAACCCAAGTAGAGAAGTTGCCATCGTGCTCTTTTTGGGAGCTCACCGAACCCAATTAGGTCTAGCCCAAAGTCAAATTGACAGCTAAGGATAAGAAAGTCTCATATCTCTGGATTCGAGGATGAGGGTAAGGACGAGAGTAATTCACAATGTCCCCCCCGCGTATAGCAGCCTACTTGATCTCATATGTAATTTCACGATCATAACATCGAATTATATCATGGATATTTCCGTATCAGCATTAAGAGCACATAGGAACGTTGCTAGGCGGGTTTTGTTTAATGCACACATATAATCTAGTAACATGTGAGGGTGATCGCTTTAGGATTAGTCAAGATTAAGGACCTTAAGCCGTGTTACATGGATTATCTTTGTATTATGTGATAGTATGCCTTCCGGTCTTGAAGCTAAGCATGGATTTTATGTGATAAAAGCGATAAACATGGAGCACGTAAACAACCTAGTTTATTTTTCTACTTAAAATCGATTTTAATGAGAAACCGAGCCATGATTTGTCAATATTTCATGAATTAGTTTAAGCATGTTGAATTTCTAGGAAAGAAATAAATTACATAAGACAGGGAGTTAGAAAGCTTAGGACGATGTTGTTGATGTTTTCGGCCTCATTTGAAGTACCTTTCGTGCGATCGTCAAACGATTTCCTTTGAATGTTTGAAGAACGATTCTCGAGCTTGAGTATGATCATAAGTGTTTGAGGAAAACTTAGAGAGAGAAAGTGGAGGGAGAAAGTAGAGAGAGAAAGTCGAGTGTTAGTTTGGGTGAATTGTTGAATGATTTTTGTTGATGATGGTTGAATGAGGAGCGTGCCTTTTATAAGGCCTTGAAGCTTGGTCGAGGCTCAGGACTTAATTTTTGTCGTTTTTTTAATATTCATGATATTCTTTCCAGATTTTGCTTTGTTTGCCTAAAGTTGTTTTACGTTGTACGAAATCTTCCGAATTCCTCGGCGTACGTGCCCGAGTCGCTTATTTATGAAATGACTTGAAATAAAAAGCTTTTAAAAGCGGCTCGGCCATCGGAACTTATCATCGGCTACTTTCAGCGGTCGCTCATCCATTTTTCAAGCATTCAATTTACGAAAATCGGACTTGTTGCAACGTGGTACACGTTAATCGTCGGCCTTCGAGTGGGAACTAATGTAGGTGTCTACAGTTATCCCCCGCTTTGATTGTGTCTGTAGAGATGATTATTCTCGTAAGACGAAAGTCAAAGTATTCGGTAAGTGCAAAACAAAGGTTAGTTTTACCTGCACCAAGATAATAGGTTCTCGGAAAGTGCTACATTTCTCGAGAATGGTGGTCTCTTTCATATGTTGCGTGATCGTATAGGAGGTTTTGGGTAGGCGTCTATACCATCTGGTGGCTGGTTGCTTGTTCAGATTAATTGTCTGACGATGTAATATATATATGTAGGGAAATGTTGTAGATGATTGTTGATCGTCTGACGATGCTTGAAGCTGAGTATTTCCACTTTAGGCTCAGTTCAGCCATAGGGAAATTTTGAAGATGTTAGTTAATTGTCTAGCAATGCTTGAAGATGATTATTTCCACTTTAGGCTCGGCTCGACCGTAGGGAAATGTTGTAGATGATTTTTGTCTAAAAATGTGGCGTCTGGATTTGTCGTCTCTTGTTATGTTGATCTGATTTGGCTTTCAGGGGCATTTTGATAATTTTGACCTAGTTTGATTTTTATGGATATTTTGGTAATTTTGACCTGATTCGACTTTTAAGGGCGTTTTGGTAATTTGACTCAAGTTGAACTTCAGGGGCATTTTTTGTAATTTTAGTCGCGACATATTGTACAAATGTTGAAAATTCGGACACGAATCTTGCTCGGAGGTCGAAACGAAGCCCCCGAGGTGATACGTGGGCCCCACGAAGGACCCAAAAGGAAGGACGATGAGCACCGGTGCGCCTGCTCGTGGGCCTTAGGATTTCATGTGGGCTTGCGTGCTTGTGTCCGTGTGTTTGCATAAGTTTTGCCTCATTTTTTTAATTTTTTTTCTTGCTTCGCTCTTCTTGTTTGAACACCCCTCCAAAAAACTCCAAAAACTTCAAAATTCTTCCACATACTTGAAGCTTGGGGGTTAATTTTACGAATTTGCTTATTACAATGTAAGTTAGTTCAACTTAATTCATCTTTTCTTGCAGTTTGTCTTTGAATTCATATTTTCATTCCATGTTGGTTCATGAAATGAATAGGGTTTTTATTTTCATTCACCCATGTTTGTAATAGTTGAGTTTTTGTTTGAAAATTCCCCATTTGACCATGAATTAGTTCGTATAGTTCATATAAACTAATATCAACGTTGATGTAGATAATGCACAATTCATGTAGGTTAGTTTAGTGACAAACGTGAATATCGATTCGTATAATTCATACGAATTAAATGGGATGATTATTAACTCACATATTTCACATGAGTTAATTTAATGGCGTAGATGATTATTAACTCACGTGATTGATGCGAGTTAGAACGGGAATTTGACTTTCTAATTTTAGTTTAAAATTAGATTTTAAGCTTCTAAAATTGTTCGCTTTTGCAAAAATCTCATCATTGACGTTATTGAAGCCACCCTGTTTACCTTAGCTCCCGTCGTTCCGTCAACCTCGGGATCATGGGAACTTGAAGTTCATGTATAGCCGTTATGCTGCTGGAATTTATAAATATCGTGTTTGAACTTGCAAGTCTAACTCAGAGTTCGAGATTTTTGCAGAAGCTAATGACGTATGGCAAGTGTCTTCCAAAAGAAACTTATGGAAACATAAAGAATGGAAACCTAAGGTTCTGGATTTCGATCGTCCTCGGCATATTTTTAATCGTCCTTTACAAGGCCATGTGAGTAATAAAAGTCTCTCCTTTTTTTTGTTTGAGCTCTTGATAATAGGACGACCATTATTTAAGATCATATGGATCAATGAGGTCTTTCTTGGATGGTTATGCTGCTCTTAAAAAGCAACAGGACCGTGACCTCCTTACTCTGCTTTCAGGATGTGGCTTTGGCTATTTTATCCGAGGTTTATAAGCCCTCGAGACGATTAAAAGCTCGCATGTGTTGACTCTTAATCTCTTAGAGTGGTGGTGAAACACCACCAATTCCTTTCACTTCCCTTGGGGTAAGATGACCATTACCCCATTTGATTTTTCCATTCTTACCGGCTTTCCTTTTTCTTCTTCTATTGCTGTGAACATCAATGATCTTACCCCTACTCACTCCGTTACCAAGGAGCTTCTAGGTCCTTTGTGTGAGTCAAGAGTTAGGGGAAAGTTCGTGAGTAGTGTGAGCTTGCGCAAGGGTCTCACCTTGCATGGCACTAGTAGGGAATAAACAGTCCGTATTCTTCTTCTCCTTCTCATTTCTATGCCTTGACTACCGACAAGGGTGCTCATCATTGTCAACTTCGCTACCTTCCAGCTCTTGCTTACATTTCTAAGGTCAAGGATTATGATTGGGGCGGTTTGGGATACGCCTCCCTCCTCCGCGCTATAAGGAGTGCCTGCCGTTAGGTGGACGGTTTCATGGGCATTGGCATTGCCTCCTTTTGGAGGATAAACGAGGTAATGATTTGCTTTTGTTTTCTTCATCAGGTAATTGTTTTTGTTTATTTGATTTCACCCTTATTTTTGCACTTTGTAGTTCCAGGCCTTTGAGTACTTGCCTCGTTTAACTCCTCCTCACCCTAAGGAGCATATTCACCCGGTCCTTGCTTCCTAGGAGAGCTATAGGGGTGGCAGATGGATCAAAGGGAACAACGAGGCTTGTTGGATCATCAGGAAGCTTCATTTAGGGGAGGTATGTTTGCATGCCCTTATTATTAAATTTGTTTTCCAATTTTCATGTTTTGATGGATTTGTTTTCTGTGACTCTCCGAAGGTTCGACTTTGTCCTTGGGCTGTAAAACCCTGGAATTTCCTAACTTCCTCCTTTCAATTTCCGTAAATATAATATAAATAAAGTAGAAAAATAATAACAAATATACTTCCTACTTAACTAGGAAAAACCAAAGTATTACCACCACCGTGATAACGGCTAAGACTTTTATCAAAGTACTACAGCGGAAGTCTTTTATTTCAAAACCAAATTAAAACTCCAAAGGAACTTTCAAACGAAATTCAAAATAAATCTTTATTACAACTCGAAACTGTATTAACGGCCCTTCGAAACCAAAGAAACTTTAAACTTCAATAAACAAAAGTCAACAATAACAATAAATATAAAAAGTCCACACAAGCTAAGAAAACAATAATGAAAGCGCTCATCACTCAATCCCATCATGATTGACTATGCCAACCTGTACTTGTAGCTTTTTCTTTATTCTAGACAACTACTCGCCATCGAAATGGGTCGTCGTAGGACCAAGTCAAAGACAAAGCCATGCACATAAACACACACACAATCAGCAAAGCTGAGTACGTAAATACTTGAGACTGCAAAACAAGATTGACAATAAAATAAAAGAATAAACAACATATACTTCTTACCGTTGTCATCACTACATACTTGTACATAGACTCATCAATTAAAAAATTATTTATTATCTTTAGAGCTTTGGATTTTGCATCGAATGGGGTTCCTTTCCTTAACAATCGCCCTAATGGGCACCAACTTGGGAACAACTCCAAGAAGGTATTACCTATGTCATAATAAGTAACAGAATTCCAGCGCATTTAGAAAATATAAAAGGGTACAACGTTTTGTACCCCGATTAGAAGTTAGAGTAAGCACCCATAACTCCCCCCATAGTTCATACTCAAGGTATATACGTTCCAAGAGTTTTGGTGTGAATCCTCTTTCACTTTACGTGATTAATAGGTTTAACAAATGTTATGACTCGCATAATATAACACATAGAAGCATACATAGTAACAAGCAACAACATATTAATTATGTTGATTATAATATGATTCTAAAACAATTTTTGTGTGTCCTTTATTTAACCAAACCTTCCTTTACCACACATTAACTGTGAGTGGCTAACTATGTAACACCCTGTAATTTCCTAACTTCTATAATACCCCACACTTTCACGTATTTTGAGAAAGTATTTTGTATTTTATTCGTATATTTTTAATATTTTTATTGAAAAATTATGTTCAATAGGAGTATTAAATGAAAAGAAATTAATAATAATAAAATAATTAAAATAAATAGTAAATAAGTTTAATTAAAAATAATTATTTGTGTTCATAAATAATATTTTATGTTTTAAAAATATTTTAAAAGGCTTCTAAAAATAGAATTTTCAAGAGTTTCCTAATTTATTTTGAGGCAGCGACCTAAAGGTAATTTCCACTTGTTAGGATAAGTATGGGATTTTCCAAATCCTACTTCGGGGCCTATAAATACCCTTTAAAACCCAAATTTTCAGATTTTCGTGCTCATAAGTTGTCATTAGGATTCCAAAAATTTAGAGAGAAAAGAGAGAAAAAAAGAGAAGTGATTTTTTCCGGAAAAAAACTGCACTTTCTGTTTTTGGGGAAAAAAAAGAGTTTTCTTGGGATCTGTGCCTCACCGGACCCCACCCGCGCCCAGCCGGACCACCGCGCCACCACCGCCGGCCACCTCGCATTCCTCCCCGTTTTTGTATTTTCGGAACTTGTAGAAGTGATGGTGGTGGAAAGATGTGAGAGTGATAGAGAGAGACAAAGAGAGAGAGAGAGGGAGCAGAAAGATCGATAAATGAGAGGGAAAGAAGTGTATGAGTGTATGACAGTTGAAACAAATAAAGGGGAGCGTTAAATATTAGGTAGGGTTTCTGATTAGTATCATTTTTTTTTACTAAAACGATACTAATTGGTCTTTTTATTAGTGTCGTTTCATTCAAAAACGATACAAATAAGGTTTTTATTAGTGTCTTTTCTTTTAAAACCGATACTAATAGGTTCCTATTAGTGTCATCTCTTGTACAAATGATACTAATAGAAACCTTATTAGTATCGTTTTTGAAAGAAATGACACTAATAGGTTCCTATTAGTATCATTTTTTATTGAAAACAGTACTAATGTATGCCTATTAGTATCATTAGTATCATTTTACTAATAAGGCGTCACTAATAGCGAATTTTCCACTAGTGAACATACATACATCATACCGTTGACAACTCTTCTGCTGTGCATAGACCCAACTTAAAAAAATTAATTACAATATTTAAACTTTGGATTTCGCATTTAACGGGTTTCCTTTCCTTTAAAATCGCCTTACTGGGAGCCAACTTTGGAGCAACTCCAAGAAGGTATTACCTATGTCACATAAAGTGACGGAATTCCAGCGCATTAAAAATATAAAAGAGTACAACGTCTTGTACTCCAATTAGAAATCATAGATCACTGTTCCATACGACTCCCCCCCATTGTTCATACTCAAGATATATACGTTCGAAGAGTTTTGGTGCGAATCCTCTTTCACTTTACGTGGTTAACCAGCTTTACAATATTATGACTCACATACAACATCACATAAAAACATGCATAGAATCACCCAAGCCATATTAATTATCTTTGATTTAAGGTAATTCTAAAAATAATCTTGTGTGTCCTTTAATTAAACTAAACTTCCTTTACCAAACACTGACTGTGAGTGGCTAACAATTTACCTTTTTACTTAACCACACATTAAACTATGAGTGACAACTTGTATAAAAATATTTTCTCATTAACTTCTATCAATTATGTGAATAAGAATTCACAAACTACCTTTCTTGTTGATCAAGTAACTAATCAACTTTAATAACTTTCTTTCTTCTTTACTAAGCTTTTCGCAAACTTTAAATTTATTATAACTTTCAAATTCAATCTTAAATAATTTATATTACTATAGATGTGGAATGTGAAAATAATATAAGTTCATAATTCTGATACTTTCATAAACTTGTCATCCATGTCAATTCACAATTGAAACAACCAACAACAAACAAATCGTATAAGAAAGATCAACCAAGCATGAGTTCTAATTCTATGTCTGTGTTTAGTACTTATGTACCTTGTGTTGTAGTGGCGATGCGCCACAACTTCTAGAAGTCAACTAGTTTGAAATCTCCTAAATAGAGAAAACCGAATCCAAATTAAAACCTTGTTGACATTTCTACAACAACTCTAAACTAACTTTCTACATTGGAAACTTGTCCAAAACATTCCCTATACGGTCTCAATTCAATTCCATACTTTATTTTAATTTTTCCATTGCAAAATACTTGATTTTCGGTAATTTTCCAAAAATGACAGCTTTGTAAAATTCCTCAAAAACACTCTAAATCATTTCTAAATATCATATTTTGATCATAAAACGTTATAGTCATGTCCTAAGATCAATATACAATACTTAGATGCATTAAAAATTATTATAACTTACTTTGTCACATGCTACTATTTTTATTGGGCATAAACATGTGTTAATAAAAATTTACAGCTCTATTTATTTATCTAAAACTCATTAAAAACTCATCAAAACATCATAAATTCATCGTAAAACTCTTTTACGATTCACGAACATCATCATGAATCAAATCTATGCTTTAGAATATTTTTTCATAAGATAAAACATGTTCATAATATTTATACCATTGATTTTCATGATTATAAAATTTGGACAACAATATAATTCAACATTAAAACCTTTAAAAATCAATCTAAACTTCATAAAATCATCATAAATTCACCTAACAATAATTCCGGATCATAATATTGAAGAGTAAATCATTAAAAGCCATAAAATCATGAATTTCATAATTTCATAAACCCTATTTTAAAATTTCATGATCAAACAAATAAATTTATACTTTAAACTAAATCATAACTTTCTAAAAACATGATTAAAACTATACAAACATCATGATAAATCTAAATATAAACATGAATTTGCAAGATTGAATCAAAAAGAACAATAGAAGATTTTTTTTTTCTTAGTTTTCAAAAATTACCAAACAAGAAGGGAGGAGAGGTGGCCGACGAAGGCGCCGACTGGGCTGAGGTGGCGTGCGGCGGAGGGGTGGCAGCGGAGTGGAGGGCGATTAAGGAGGGAGGAGGTGAAGGAGTTTTTTTTCGAAATCATGTTTTTTTCGCACAACATTTGAAATCCTAAAACTCTAAGATTGTAAATTAAATCTGAAAATTTGGGTTTTAAGGGGTATTTATAGGACCCAAAGTGGGATTTGGTGCAATTACATAAATATCCTTAATGTTTGAAATTACTTTTATGCCTTTATTTTAAAAAAATTTAGGAAACTTTAAAAATTCTATTTTAGAAACTTTTCAAAATACTTAATAAAACTTAAAATAACATGAAATATTATTTATAAACATAAAATAATTACTTTGATTAAAATTTATTTAAATTTCCTTTCTTTAATAATTTTATTGAACTTAATTTCTCAATAAAAATATCAAAAAGTACGAACTACGAAAATAACTCTTCAAAGTACGTGAAAATATGGGGTATTACAAATATGGTTGTAATGTTGCTTGATATTTTAAGATGAGATTACAAAAGATATTTAGTACAGGAGCACTCGACTTGGAGGAGTCTCATACTCTTAACCTCGTCCATGATCGCATGAACCTGGTGCACGATCTAACTCCGGGAAACCAATGCACCACACCTTGGACGATGGAAATGTAACCATTGGGGTGTATAAGACTCTACGGAGTGCGGTTGTTGGCCTTTATTGGAGTTTCATTCCAAGCAAAGCGTACTCACCCTACGCATGACCCTTTCCATGGTCTAAAGAATATAAAAGTATGTACTCGTGGATAAATTAGAGCACGCGAATAAGTTTCATTGACAGCTTCCATGATAAGTTAATATTTGATGCATATTTTACCCCCCGTTCCCGATTGATTTTTAGCTCTAATGTGGCTCTTTTGAGCCATTTCTACTAACTTTTGCTATTTCGAGTGTTTTTTGTGATTTTTATAAGATTTTACAGGAATCGATGATTTATCGTTGTTTTCCGAGCCTTTTGAAGCACTTGAAGATTTAGTGAAGAGTTTGAAGTCATTTGTGATGCTTTACTAAGGATTAGGAGTATTAAAAAGCGATGAACGAAGTAATTAAGAGAAAACGAGCAAAGAAATCAAGAAGTGAAGCAAGCAGGCCACCGACCTGGGTCGAAGCAGCGTGCCCGGGTGAGGGTTGTGCGCCCGGGCCCCTCCGGGCGGGCCGCTTCGAGGACGATTTCACGCGTTTCTTCTTGTTTTGGGCTTAGTATATAAGTATTTTGTGTTCCTAAACCTAGTTACGAATTTTCATATCTCAAATTCTAGTTTCTAGTCCTAGTTTTCTCTCTAAGTTGTGATGGATACTAATCATTCAATTGAATTCAATTGAGGTTTTATTTCAATTCCTTTTCAATTATTTCTTTAATTATGTCTCTAGTTTATGTTTTTAATTCTTAGTTTAGTTTTAGTTTATGTTCTTGGTTTTTGTGTCCTAATTTCATGTTTAGATTTAGTTTATTAATTATTGTTAATTTGTTGGTTTTAATTATTTTTATAGCTTTATTTTCTTTTATTGATTTAGTTTCTTTAACTTTAATCACGTGTGAGTAATTTTCGTTCTAGGACTAGGGGATCTATGGATTGTTCTTGATGCTTTGTTAATAGTTGTTAATTTGATTGTTGATGTTCTTGAATTCCTGTTGTCAATTATTATTGCTTTCAGTTAAATACTAGCCAGGTTTAATTGTTAGTCTGGTATTGTCGAAATCGGTACCGAGAGGTATGATTACCACAATTAGATCATAGGGACAATAGGCAAAACAAGTCTAAGTGAGCGACAACCATTAGAGGAGTTTTGAAGGAGACTAGATTCGAGATAATTAGTGAACCTTAATTCAGGAAGTTAATAATCGGTTAATTAATTGTGTGCAATTTATTGGTTGATTTGTGGTGAACCGACGTCTTAAGCTTAGTTATAGAGTTGTTTTCTTAGTCGATTCCATTCCTAGTATTAGTCAACTTTTTAGTTAAAACCCAAAATTCAAAGGCCCTATACGGCAGAGTAACTTTTTAGAGTTAGTAGAATTGCTTGCTTCCTTGTGGATACGGTCCCTACTTCCCTGTCTACATAGTTAGAGTAGTAGGTTAGTTTTGATAGGTATACGACTGTCCCTACAAAATTTTGGCGCCGTTGCTGGGGAGGCAGTAGTTTAATTTCTACTAATCGGGTTATTTTTTCCTATTTTTGTTTTATTTTATTTTTATTTTGTCTCAAGGAACCCACTATTCTTTGAGACAGTTCTTAAAGATATCTGCAGTTTCAATTCGTGTGCAGGTACTAGGTTTGCATGCCAGTTTGGATTGATCCTGAACTAGAACGGTTATTGCATAAGCGGAGTCGTAGGAGGAAGTGGAGATTGTGATGAGTTAATCTTTCTGAAAGGATACTATCGGATTTGTCACAACTCTTTTTCTGATTTGAGCATTTCTGAGAATTCTGATAGGGAAAATATGGCAGAGTCACATATTGACGATGACAACATACAGAATAATGATGCACAGCCACCGCCACCGCCACCGCCACCACCGCCCGCACCGCAACCACGATTGTTGAAGGATTGTTCCCAGCCTAGTTCTGCAACAGTTGGAGGTGGTTATCGGTTCCCTGATACTGAGGCTCTAAATATTAAACTGAAGCCAGCTCTGGTGAATATGGTGGAAAGGAATCAGTTTGTAGGAACTTAAATGGAGGATCCGATGTTGCATTTGAATAACTTCCTGCAGTATTGTGGTACGATTAAGCAAGCTGGGGTCTCTCAGGACTACATTAGAAGAATGATGTTCCCGTTCTCACTGAAAGAAAAGGCCCGTACTTGGTTGAAAAATCTTAATATGGATAACATCAATTGTTGGGAAGAGTTAGCTGTAGCATTTCAACGGAAATATTACCCTCCAGAGAGAACTGCAACCCTTCAGAGTATGATCACGAATTTCAACAAGGAGTCAGATGAAACATTATATGAAGCATCGGAGAGATTCAAGGATCTATTGAGATTGTGCCCACATCACGGTCTTGAGAAGTGGTTCCTGGTCCAGTCATTCTATAATGGCTTAGGGAATGAGAGTTGGACATTGTTAGATTTAGCTGCTAGTGGTCAATTAATGAACCAAGAGGTTAATGCTACAAATGAGTTGATTGAAGAAATTGTTATTCATAATTCACAGTTTGGCAATCCCAAGGGACATTCGTAGAAAGGTGGAAAGCATATGGTTGATGATAAATACGAAAGTTTAGCTTCACAGATCAATGCCATAAGCTAAAAGCTCGATAAGATTGGTACTACAGCTCCTCCACCATCACCTGTAGCTACGATGGCTGCACTTTCGAGATACACTGAGCCTTTCTGCGATTCATGTGGTTCATTCGGTCACAATTCCCAATCATGTCGTAGTTCAGTAGAGCAAGTGTGTGCCTTGCAAGCCTACAAGAACAATTTGTTCCCCAATACATACACTCCAGGGTACAACAATAATGTGCAGAGTCCATAGCAAACTATACCACCTCTATAGGTTCACCAGCAGATGCAACGATTTGTACCACCACACCCACCATGTTTCAGCAGAACACCATTGCCAAATCCACCAGCTTAACCTAGTGGTGAAATTTCAGAGCTGAAGAATATAATGTTGCAGATGCAGAAGAATATGGAAGCAATGCAGGCTCACAATAAGCAACTAGAAACCCAACTAGCTCAGATTGCACAGTCCACAGCTCAGCGGCAGTAGGGTCAACTACCTCCTCAACCAAATCCACCAACTTAGAGAGAAAATTGCAACTCTATCACTACTAGAAGAGGGACCCACTATGAAGGTCCTACGATGCCCACTGATGACGCTTATTCATAGATAGGAGTGTAGGCTGGCAAGACCAGCAATGTGGTGATTGAGGAAATCGCAGAGCCTACACCTTCTAAGGATAAAGATGCCATGGAGAAGAGAGTCCAGGTAGCTAACAAGCCAGTTGATACATTGACACCTCCCAAGGTGCCACTACCCTTCCCGCATAGGGTAGATCGAAGTAAGAATGATAATCATTTCCATAAGTTTCTTGATACTGTTAAAAATTTGCAGATTATTGTGCCTTTTACTGACTTGATCACATAGGTACCTACATATACACTACTACAAATTTCGTGTTGTCTTGACACATTTGTCTCGACACTGTCCAAAAGCGTTTTGTTGTTGTTTACAAAACCCTTGTTTTCATGACGTTTTTTTGAGTTGAAAAAATTGTCAACACTAAAAAGCGTCCCAATTCATTATTTATTGTCATTTGAAAAGCACGTGTAAATACAACCCACGCGTTTGAAATTTTTGGGTTTATTTAGCAGACCAACAAATAAACTAAAGCCTTGACTATTATCTTTCAACTCTTTCTTCCTTCCATACCAAAACCTTCAACTACCTTCACAAAACCACCGACTCAACCACCTACACCACTCAAAAACCCGCGGCGCGGCGCGCCCTCAACCACCAGCGAATTCCAAAACCATCTTTCTCTACCTCCTCGCGGCCAGAAAGTCGGTGTTTTTCACCTGCTAGTTGCGCGCTGTAGATTAGAGGACAACTACACCTCCCCGACTTCTTCCTCAGGTCTGGCTTTTGAACAGGCAGTCCATATTTTACCAGCTTTTTCTAAATGTTTTCCAAGTTTAATTGGGTTTATGAATTCAAAATTAGGTGGGGTTTTTGGAGTTCCTGAATCAACATGTAAGTTCTCAAAATTACGTTATTAAAATTTTTAAATAGAAACTATTAGCTTAAAATTCACCCAAATGAGTCCTTTTTCTTCGAAATTGTTTTAGGGCCAAATTATTCGTACTTGGATGGTATTTTGGGTTCATTTTGTTTGCTAGGATTTATTTCTGATTTACATATGAATAAAGTTATTGGCATGCCAAAATGAAAACTGCTAAGCTAATCAGATGTTTGAATTGTTTTAAATTTTGATGTTTTTATGTTTTTTTAGGGTTTGCTAAATTAGAAATTATGTTGTTGTTGAATTTTGATTATTTAAGCTATAGTGAGAATGTTTTGGATGGAATTAGTTTGCTCTTAAGCTATAATTTGTTTGTTGCTGTGTTAAATTTAGCATATATTCATAATTCATGGCAAATATAAAGTGCGATACTTGATTAATTGAAAAGCGAACTCAATCTGTATTTTTAGAGCACTTTATTGTGGTTTATTCTGCTGATTTTGAGAAACATTAGTACATTATGTGTTTCGAGACACCACGGTCAAGGATGTGGAAAAGATAAAGTTTGTAGTAGAATTCGACAGCTTCTTGCTGGTTATGATCAGTGCGTTTTGTTTAAAAATATCCTACATGAATATCCTTGGTAAATTGGTCATTATGTTCGCTAAATCCAATACCGACGTGTCTAAAATTTTAGGTGGTAGTAAGTGGAGTGAAAATCCATAAAATTTTGCTAGGAATGAATAGCATTAATGAGGTCATTTACATTAATCTCGTTGTTTAATTTTGTCTTAAAAACTGCTAATCAGATGTACGGATACTTTGATGCCCAAAATGATGGGGTTTGAAGGAACTCCAATATAGGACATGATAATGGTGATTGACACAACACTTAGTTAATTGAGTTTATGGTTGTGGTTTCTATGGAGTTAGTTGAATTGTTAAGAGTTCTTTTGAGCATTATTGAAGTTTTTGGTAAATTTTGTAGTTTGGAGGGGTTGTTGAACATTAGTGAGTAGTTGGTTTCATTGGAAGATTTTGGTGTTATTGTTGGTTGCCATAGTTTTTTAAAGCTGTTGGTATTGTTATTCATGCTTAACTGAGATTTTGTGGAATTCATGATGGTTTAGTTGTTGAAATAGAAGAGTCATGGCGGAACTTTTGCTCAATTTTTTTATGGTTTTATACTTTTATGGTTTGATTACTACAATTTCTTAAGCAACTTTGTCATGCCTAATTGTTCTTATGTTTAGACTTTATTGCAAGCTTTCTTAGCTAGAGATCTTTTGGTTGTGAGTGCGATATTTTCTTGAATTATAGTTGAAATTGATTGTTGCTAATGCCTTTTTCCACCCATATTTTTGGCTATGTCTTATGTCTTTAACTTGCTCCTTCAATTTCATAGGAATATAGAATATTTGGTTGTACCACTAATGTAATGACCAGACATCTCACCAAACTACATTATTGGAAATTAAGAAAATTGATGTTGAGAATTAAGCAAAAAAAGTACTTCTTTGTATTGTTTTTTCGATTTAAAGTTCAGTTTATGTGTTCCTTTATTGGATTTTTGGAAGTTAAAGTACCTATTCTTTGTAGAGATGGACACTAAATGGATTGATTTACGGCCTGGGAATCATGCTTATTATAATGGATGCATGAAATTTGTTGAGCTTGCTAAGGAGACTCATGTTGAAGGAAAAACTCGTTGCCCTTGTAGAAAGTGCAAGTTGAAGAAATGGCTTTTTGTAGATGATGTTGGAGGGTACATATTATTCAATGGTTTTTATAAAAAATATAGGAAGTGGGTTTATCATTGTAGTGGTGAAGGGAGTGATTTCCAACAATCCCTTGGTGACCATTCCAATGTCATAGGTAGAGATGATATGGAGGGATTGCTTAAAACAGTGTTTAGGGCTAACAATCAACATTCTGATAATGAGCCTATTGAGGACTTAATTGAAGAAAGTGATTTTGGTGAGGATGGGCTACACAGATGGATACGTTGAATTTGCACATGAGGATGATGTTTGTGATGAATTCCCATGTCAAAATACCAATGAAGAAGCTAAGTACAACAAATTAATGGAAGCCTCTCATGAGGCTTTATATGAGGGTTGTTCCACGTTCTCACAACTTTCATTTCTTTTGCATTTGTTTCATTTGAAGTGCTTGTACCATTAGCCTAGTGAGTCATTTACAAAACTTCTTGAACTCCTCGTAGATGCCTTTTCTCAAATCAAACAGTTTCCATCATCTTATTATGAAGCTAATAAGTTAATTAATGATTTAGGGTTAGGATATGAGAAAATTCATGCTTGCCCAAATGATTGCATGTTTTATTGGGGTGAATTTGCACAGCAAAATGAGTGTCATGTCTGCCATACATCAAGATGGAAAGCAATGAAAGGTAAGGAAGGTGATGCAATCGAAAAAGGTAAAGCATCATGCAAGAAAGGTGAGGCGGCTAAGGTGATGCGATATTTCCCTCTTATCCCTCGACTTAAAAGACTTTACATGCACACCAAAACATCACAAGATATGAGATGGCATAAGGAGGATGTTGATCGCTTGGAGTTGAAAGATGATGTTTTAAGGCACCTAGCTGATGGTTTGGCTTGGAAAGAATTCGATAAAAAATATCCAGATTTTGCTGCAGACCCTCAAAGTGTTAGATTGGGTCTAGCAAGCGACGGATTCAATCCTTATCGTCTTCTAAATACAAGTTACAGTACTTGGCCTGTTGTCTTAATTCCTTACAACATTCCCCCTTGGCTTTGTATGAAGCCGACATCATTTATCCTTTCAATTATTATTCCTGGAAAGCTTGGTCCTGGTCTTAATATTGATGTCTACTTCCAACCTTTAATCCATGAGTTGAAGATGTTGTGGGATGGTGTTGATGCTTTTGATGCGCATAGTGGCAATAACTTTAAGATGCGAGCTGCCTTGCACTCTACTATCAATGATTTCCCAGCTTATGCTATGTTGTCCGGTTTGAGTACAAAAGGTTTCAAGGCTTGCCCTACATGCACTAACTTTGCACCTTCATATAAATTCGGGTGTAAGATTTCCAATGTAGGTGCTCGAAAATGGCTGCCACCCGGTCATCCTTATCTCTATCAAGCTAACTTATTTGATGGCAAAAATGGATATGGTCTTTCCCCTCATTGAGCAAGTGGAACTGAGATATTGAGACAACAAGAAGAGGTCGAGTATGTTTATGGAATGTCAAATAAGAGAAGGAAACGAAAAGTAGACAATTCTTTCAACGAATCACATGATGACGAGGGTGATGGTCATAATAAGAAGATTGTTCCTTGGTGCAAGAGAAATATATTTTTTGATTTGGAATATTGGGAGCATAATATTTTACAATATAATTTAGATGCGATGCACATTGAAAAAAATGAGTGCGATAATTTGTTAGGTATAATACTCGATACAGAGAAGAGTAGGGATGGTCCGGAAGTAAGAAAGGCTCTTAAATTGGCTAATATAAAACCACACCTTTTTCTTCAACCTCATCCATCTCGAGAATTTTCCATGCCTCCGGCTTCGTACACCATTTGAGTTGAAGAAAAGGAGAAATTCTTAAGAGTCCTATAAAAGCTTAGAGTTCCTGATGGGTATGGCTCAAATTTGGGTAGGTGTGTCAACATGAAGCAACGAAAGCTTATCAATTTGAAAAGCCATGACAATCACATCCTCATGCAAGATATTCTTCCCGTTGCTTTAAGAGCTTCAGGTGCAACGAAAATTGTTGACACACTTGAAGAGTTGTCAAGTTTCTTAAAAAAGATTTGCTCTCCTACTATTGCCATGCATGAATTAGATGACATTCAGTCAAAGGTTGTGTTGACTTTATGCAAGATGGAAATGGAGTTTTTACCAACATTTTTCACAATAATGGTTCATTTATTACTTCATTTGGTGGAAGAAGTGCGGTTAGGTGGGCCGGTTCATTATAGATGGATGTATCCTATTGAAAGGTCAACATCTAAAACCTTTTCTTTTTCTCAAAAAAATATTGTCATGTCACTAATTATAATTTCACTAAAGTTTTCATAACATATAATTTAAAGGTACTTGGCGTTTTTGAAATCACATGTATGTAACAAAGTGCGACCAGAAGGGTCTATTGCGGAAGGATACCTTCTATGGGAGACATTCACTTTTTGTTCAAGGTACTTAGACGGTATTGAGACCCTTTTTAATAGACCTAAGAGAAATGAAGATGATATTCAACACACGAACAACTTCTTATATAATTCCGGTGTTCGTGAAGTTGTTTGGGAACAAATAAAGTGTTCGTCTTGATGGTAAGAGTTTAAGGCAAGCACATCGTTATGTGTTGCTTCATTCTGAAGAGATTAAACCCGTTCTCGAGTAAGTTGTGGCTTGTATAGTTTATATATAATTACATAAATAATTATAAATACTTACATCATGATCAAACATCTTACACCTTTTCCTTTATTCATATGTTCTTAAAGGCAATTTATATGCCCAAAACATGAAGAGAATGTACTTCAAGCAAGTGAAATGAATGAAAATAATTGAAGCTGAATGGATAATCAATGACTTTCCAGAGTGGTTGGAAAATCAGGTTCTACACTTTATTACTATATTTTTTTTCTCTTCGTAAGAAAAATCTAATAAACGGACATTAAATAGCAATTGAGTATTGTTATTAATTATAGATGCATAACATAAATGATAGCACTTCAGAAGGAAAGTTGAGAAAAGCTTTGTCCATTGGTTTAAGTGAGCACGGTAAAAGGTTGAAAAGTGTGTATATCAATGGCTACAAATTTGATACTGTTGATCGTGAGCGACATCGAAAGACACAAAATTCAGGAATTATGGTTGAAGCAGATGGTCATGAGTATTTCGGAAAACTTAAAGATATCTATGAATTGAATTATCATGGTTCTTAGAAGGTGATATTATTTTGTTGTGATTGGGTGGACATACATAGGGGTCTAAAGAGAAGCCCATTTGGAGGCGTTGGTGTCAATTTCTCTAAGTTGATGCATACTGGTAGAAACTTGCATGACGATCCATTTATTTTCTCATTTTAAGCTAAGCAAGTTTTCTACGTTGTGTTGACCCTAGGGGTTTTGATGATGACAAACACATACTACTAATGGGTTACTTGTTTTATGTCAAGCTAAACAAACATTAGTAGCTGTTGTACCAAAAGAAGAACTTGTCTCAAGTTCAGGTGTCTCAAGGAAGCATTGAGATAAATCGTACGTAATCTAGAAGATTTATGTCAACACTTGAGTATATTCAGAGAATATATGAAAACAATATTTCAAAGTGTATTCTTAGAAGATATGGAAAGTATATTCTAAGAAGATATTATCAAGATCTCTGAAGATATTTGGAAAAGATATATAAACAAGATTATGGTAACAAATCTGTTATATGAAGAAACAAGCATGTGAATTTAGATTGAGAATTGATCTAAATTCACTTTATGAAGAATATTCACCAAAATATTGGTGAGTTGTGAATCGTGAAAACAAGGAAGGTAATCAAAGAAACCCTACTTGTTACTTCACTATAAATATTGAAGATTATAAGAGAAGAAATTAACCAAGACTTACACAAATCACTAAAGGCATACAAGACTAGGTACAAGAGTCAGTTGTACTAGGATTGTGTTCACTTTTATGAGTCTGTAATCTTGAGTTCGGGGAAAGGTGAGTGATTTGAGTGAATCACTTGTAAAGAGAAAGAGAAAGAGAAAGAGAAGAACTTGTTTAGGGGGAACAAGTTCAGGGGAACAAGTCTTGAGTTGTACTTAGAGAATAGAGAAGGCTGGTCAAGCCACCAAGAGAGAGAGAGAAAGAGAAAGAGAAAGAGAAAGAGAAGAACTTGTTCAGGGGGAGCACGTTCAAAGGAACAAGTACTGAGTGGTACTTAGAGAAGTCCATACTAACTGGGATTGTAACAGAGTCGTTGTCCCTAGTTAGTAAAAAGAAAATTGAGTCAAAATCCCTAGTGGTCGAGGTTTTTTCCTTCCTATTGGGCCTAGGAAAGGTTTCCTCGCTAAAATCGCGTGTTCTCTACTTCTCTCTCACTCCCTCTATACTTGTCTCTGTTTTACTTGTCTCTAGATTAAATTTTATTGTTTGTCAAAACTAACAATTGGTATCAGAGCAGCTTCTCGTATTTGGTTGTGTGCAGGTAAGTCTGACGAGTGAATCCTGGAACCATGGCAAACAAGGAGGAACGACTGACTGAGGGATATTCCACTGCAAGGCCTCCCAACTTCAATGAGAAGTATTATCATGAGTGGAAAGCGAAGATGGAGACTTTTATTACTGCTGATAACTTCCAAATTTGGAAGGTGATTCGTGATGGTAATTTTCAAATTACCAAAAAGAATGAGAAATGTGAACTTGTTCCTAAAACCGAAAGCGNCAAAGTGAATATGAAAAGGAGGACTATGAAAAAATTGAACTGAATGCTTCTGCGTTAAACTTTTTGCATTGTGGGCTTGGACCTCGTGAGTATGATCGTACTGCGGGGTGCAAGAGCGCAAAAGAAATTTGGGACTTTTTGCAAATAACTCATGAAGGAACGACTGAAGTTAAGAAAGCTAAAATTGATTACTAAATGCAACAATATGAGATGTTTAAAATGGAATCAAAGGAAAGTGTTCAGGAAATGATCGTTAGATTTGGTACTATTGTTATTGAATTAGAGTCCTTAGGGAGAGTTATTACTAATGAAGAACAAATAAGAAAAATTCTTAGAAGTCTACCTCAATATGAGAGATGGAATGCTAAAGTTACCACTTTATTTGATACTAAGGATTTTTCCAAGTTCAATGTTGAACAGCTAACAGGTTCATTGATAACCCATGAGATGCATCATAAAACTGGAGAAGCAGAAACATCCAAAGGACGATTTCTTGCTCTCAGAGCTGAAGGACGTTCCATGACCAACACTGAAGATGAAGATCAGAATGATTTAGAAGTGCAGAAGAAGAAAATGATGTACAAAGGAAGGGACAAAGAATTAACTGAAGTTAGAACCTCTAGAACCACTTGTCACAAGTGTGGAGGTCTGGATCACTTCATTCGAGATTGTCCACTGTGGGAGTCAGAAAAGGGCAAAGAGAAGGTGAAGTCCAAATTTGTAACGAAGCCATTCTTTACGAAGAAGGACTCCGAAAAATCCATGGTAGCTGCACTACAAGAGGATGATATCACTATTGAAGAAGAAGAACACCTTGAGGAAGAGACTACTCACATTTGTCTCATGGCCAGACTTGAAGAAGCAAGAAAACTTAACTTGTCTCAATGTAAGTCCCTATGGTCTTACGGAACAAATTAAAAAACTTAGTGCTGCAAAACTTCAAGAGCTTCTTCTGGAAACTCTGGATGAATATAAAGAAATTTGCAAACATGTCTCACAACTAGAAAAATCTTTGGAAACACTTAAAGAACATGCTAAGTGGATTAGGACTAACAAAAGAGATATTGAGAACCGCTTCTTTGAACTATTTGATAAAAACACTGAATTAAAACAAGCTTGTGAAAAAATTAAAGAAGAAAATATATTCTTAAATGTGGAGTTGCAAGGATACAAGTTACTAATTCCTGAAACAAGTTTTATAAATCTGTCCCCCACACAAGCTGAAAAGAATGAATTCTTAAAATTAAAACAAGAGGTTGCTGATTTAAAATCAAGAAATTCAGATCTTGAAAGAAGCCTGAAGTCTAATCAAAACAAATCAAGTCTTGTTAACACTGTTAATTAGTTTGAAAAAAATCAATCTAAGAATAGATCAGGTGTGGGTTTTAATCACAAAAGGAGAGACAAAGTCAAGAAGTATGTAGATTTACCTAGCAACAAAATTTGTACTCTCTGTGGAAAAACTAGACATCTTCAGGGAGGTTGTACCAGAAAAATGAAACAAATGGATGAAAACATGAACAAGTTAAAACTGATTTGGAAAGATAAGAATGTTGATACAAAGGAACCCAAGCAAGTATGGGTTCCTATCACTAACCGCTAAACTATTGTGCAGGCACAAGTGAGGGGGAACAACCTGTGCTACCTCGACAGTGGTTGTTCCAAGCACATGACTAGAGACGAAACACAATTTCTTTCACTTGTTGCCTATAATGGAGGAACAGTGACTTTTGGTGATAATAAGATGGGTGATATAATCGCCAAAGGTAAGGTTGGTAAGTCACAAAAATGTTTCATAGACAATGTATTTCTAGTCAAGGGGTTAAGACACAGTTTACTCAGTATTTCCTAATTCTGTGACAAAGGGAATACTGTTCATTTTACATGTGAAAAATGTCTTGTCATTGACTGCAACACTGGAGACATCGTGCTAGAAGGTAAAAGGATAGGGAACACTTATATGGTTAACTTGAATCTTGTTCCTGAGAACAGTCTCAAGTATCTAAGTGTTGTAGACAATGATCCATTACTATGGCACAAACGTTGTGGACATGCTAGTCTTTCACTACTAAATAAATTAAGACAAAACGACTTAGTGATTGGCTTGCCAAACATTAAGTACAATTGTGATAAAATTTGTGATGCATGTGTTAAAGGAAAACATGTTCGCTCATCTTTTAAATCAAAAACCATGGTAAGTACCTCTAAGCCACTTGAGTTGATAAATATGGATCTTTGTGGTCTAGTAGATGTTCAAAGTAGGAGTGGAAAGAAATATGTCTTTGTTATTGTTGATGATTATTCTATGTATACATGGACCTTGTTCCTTGCTACCAAAGAACAAACCTTCGAGGAATTCGAAGCTTTTGCGAAAAAGGTGCAAAGAACAAGTGGACATAAATTGGTACATTTAATATCTGACCATGGAACAAAGTTTGATAATCAAAAGTATGATGAGTTTTGTAGTGAACATGTTTAGATCATAAATTTTCAGCTCCAAGGACACCGCAACAAAATGGAGTAGTAGAGCGATGAAACACAACATTGGAAGATATGGCAAGAACAATGTTAATTGCTAGCTCATTGCCCAAGAATTTTTAGGTAGAAGTAGTTAATACAGCCTGCTATATAATCAACAGAGCTCTAATAAGACCAATCTTTAACAAGACACCATTTAAATTATTCAAAGGAAAAAAGCCAAATGTCAAAAAATAGCTTATTAGTATCGTTTTTTTCACCTATATGTATCGTTTTACACACGATACAATTGGAGGCATAACAAATAGCCAATTCTAATTGTATCGTTTGTTAGAAACGATGGCAATAGCTTCTATTTGCATTGTTTTTTTTAAGGAAACGATACAAATAGGTAGTCTATTTGTATCATTTCTACAAAAAAACGATGCAAATAGGTGGTCTGTTTGTATCGTTTTTACAAAAAAACGATGCAAATAGGTAGTCTATTAGTATCCCTTTTTTAACAAACGATACTAATAGTGCTGTTTATAAAACAAATTTAAAATAGTAATTTGGGCTCTATATTCACGATAAATAATATATATATATATATATATATATATATATATGCATCCTCCCGCCATTGCCCCTGTTCGATTCTGTATAGTTTACAATATTAATATAAATATTTCATTAACAAATTAAAAATTGTAAACGATTCAGATATATACAATACGCTTTGTATTCTTATATAAATTTATGTTACAACGACAGGTTGGATAGATGTTTACGAAATAACTAAATTAAAAGTATGAACAATATTGTAATCAAATACATTTTTTGTAATTAGGATCAAACAATAAGAAATTTAGCCTGAAGAACCTCGCCCATTGCTCGCGAACCTCATCCAACTCTCTTTTGGTATACGGGGCAGCTCTTCCAATATAGTCCTTCAAAAGATTATATTGAAAATAAAACGATGTAAGTAAGGTATGTAAGATATTATTGTTAAGAGAATCGGCTATAGAATCAGCTATAGAGCATTCACAATTGATACAACAGGTAATGAAGAAAGGGTACAATAGCTTCCCAATCTCTACATACTGCTACTGTCTAAACAAACATATTTTAAAAAGACAGTGCATGCTTTCCTAAAACTTCAAGCAGGACAATCAATAATGTATTAAATCGGTGATTAATTAGAATGCGAATATCATTTGAGCAGGCAATATAACTACTAAATTATGATGCATATTACAATGTACAGCAGGAAACAAATACGATAAATAGAACGTGAATGACACCAGACGCACTCCTTAAGTCAGGGCGTAGCAAGTGTGCAACGGTGGCTAGGTAGACGCTCAGATGCAATGACACCAGGATATGATGCCAGATGTCTAAGAGTTCCGACATCATGAAAGGATGCAGGTAAAGAAGCTAGTACATGGAAATGGTCAACGAATAATTCAATAGATTAGTACAAGCTATGAAAAGGGAAAAAATCAGCATAATGTGTCAAACAAGAGACCGAATAAATTGGACAAAAGGCAAAGGAAATAGATGAATATAAGAGTCGGAAACAAAAATGGAGTGTTTATCCTCATGGATAAGTCCTTGGTAATAATGTAGTTAAGATCTTAGAAAGAGTGATAGCATTATCACCACTAAAATTTATTGGGGGACAAGGTCATGCAATTAAATAAGTGCTTATGCACCACAAGTTACATTTGGATAAGGCTGTTAAGGAAGAGTTTTTAGAGGAGGTGGTGCAGCAAGTCCTTGGAGGAGTGAAGTTGACCACTGGTGGTGACCTCAACGGGCATGTATGTTCTATGAGGGGTGGCTTCAAAAGCATACAGGGAGATTTTGGTGTTGAAAATAAAAATGAAGCAAAAAGAGATAATTATGACTTCACATTGGCTTACGACTACGGTATAATGAACATTAGATTTGAGAAAAAGAATTACTCAGCTACTAACCTCTAGAAGTCAAAATTATCCATCAGGTGAGTCAAATTGACTTCTTGCATGTTGTAGGGGCCCCAGATTCTTGGGTCCCAAAATTTTTTTGGTCACCTTTCCCAAACCGTCCGTAGGTCAAGTTAGACCTAAAAAATTGGCTTAAGGAAAGGTGAACCGGATTAATTAGACCTTTTTTTTCAACTGAAATAGAGCGCTGGAACATGTACCGTGCTACAGGCGTAGCGCTACAAGGTTTCTCACGCTGACCCTGCAGCGTTAGAAGTTCTGTGACGCTACAGTGTCAGCGTAGGAAGGTTTGTAACGCTACGAAGGTAGCGTAGTTAACTTCCCAGCGCTGCTCCTTTTTTCTTTTTTCTTTTTTTTTTTCCTTCTTTTCAACAGAAATGGAGCGTTGGAACTTGTACCACGCTACAGGTGTAGTGCTACAAGATTTCCCACGCTGACCCTACAGCGTCACAAGTTCTGTGACGCTATAGTGTCAGCGCGGGAAGGTCTGTAACGCTACAAAGGTAGTGTAGTTAGCTTTCCAGCGCTGCTCTTTTTTTCTTTTAAATCCAATTTTAAATCATTTTACTTGGGAGAAACTTAAATACCGATACCAAACATGCTTATAAGAAGTCGCCAATGAGTTTTGGGAACTAAACTCATAAACCGTGTAATTAGACTAGATACGAATGGGACTCGAATAAGGGACGCTTGTCTAAATTGCACAGAAATCCTCTCCGATCCGATGGGGATGACTCCAAGTTGTGGTCGAGCGAACCAAAGATTGGATTTGGGGGCGAAGGTACTAACATGACGGAGTGCATCGGGTTAGCCCATAGGCAGCCGTTACTAGTTTCCCCTTAACCATACAAAAATTATATTTAGAATCACACAAAATTATCAATTTACAAGATTAAAAAAAAAGCATTCAATTGTTAGTGATAACACAAAAAGCTAATTAATTTAACTCAAACCGTTATTAAAATTGATTTAGGGAGCCTAACATGATTAGATTTGTCCTAAAGAAATATCTTGGTTAAGTGTTGCAAACAATCAATTTAAGTCCTTTAACAATAATAAGGTGATAAAGCAATAAATAAATAGTGATACGACAGCTTAAAAGTCCATAACATGATTTTAGGGCTCTCAGGAAACGTACCACTTCTCCTTTGAAGATTGTCTTCGTCGAGTATTAATTTGGGCGGAGTTTCGAATTATTGTTTCGATATTATTAAAATTTGCAACCAATTTTTAGTAAAATAAATAGTAAGTAAATAATAAATAATTATTATAAAAAAAATAAGGTTGTTAAAAGTAATAATCGAATTAATTAAGTATGAGGGAGAGAGTGAGTATAAAAAGGTGGTGAGAAATGAAGGAAATGAAGGTTTTTATAACAGCGTGGGAACCCTAATCCCGTTGGGCTGCTAGCGCGGTAAGCCGAATCGTGCTGGCCCAATAGCGCAGGAAACCCTATAACGCTACTAGGGCAGCGCTGTTAACTTAGTCACGTTGAGCTGTCAGCGTGACTAAGTTAACAGCGCTACGTTTTTTTTGAAAGATATTTTATTTATTTGATTTATTTTTATTTATTATTAAAATAATAAAAGAGGCATTAGGATAAAAAGGTCCGTTAAATAAGAATGGATATTTTATAATATTCGAGATTTATCTTTATGCCCAAGTATACTCGATTATCCAATCTTCTAGAGAAATGAGTTTTTTAAACATCATAGAGTCCTGCCGCGGGACAGGGGGACTAAATTAGGTGTCTACAATTAGCCCCCACTTTGATTAAGTCTGAGTAAGACGACAATCAAAGTATGCTCGAATCGTTTTTCGAGACTTTCTAATCCAGAGCCATGAGCTCCTTATTAACCAATGGGCGTAGCAAATTTTAGAAAGCAATGGCTCTCAAAACTGAGATCTAAAATAGATTTTAATAAATTCGCTTACTTAGCAAATAAATTAGTATTTTGAATAAGTTTTCTTTTGACTGGGAAATAAAGTAATAAATTCGCTTATTTATTACTACTTCGAGCAAACTCGCTTAAAAAATGCGATAAATTCACTTATTTATTACTATTTTGAGTGAATTCGTTTTTTTTATCAAAGTTAATGAAAAAGTCTAATAAATTCTTTTATTTATTACTATTTCGAGTAAATTCACTTATTTACTGAAATTATTGAAAAATTTAATTCGTTTATTTACAACTGTTTTGAGTAAATTCGCTTATTTACCGAAATTATTTTAAAAAATGTAATAAATTCGTTTATTTATTACTATTTTGAGTGAATTCGCTTATTTACTGAAATTATTGAACAAAATGTAATAAATTCACTTATTTATTACTACATTGAGTAAATTCGCTTATTTACTGAAATTATTGAAAAAATGTAATAAATTCGCTTATTTATTACTATTTTGAGTAAATTCGCTTATTTACTGAAATTATTGAAAAAATGTAATAAATTCGTTTATTTGTTACTATTTGGAGTAAATTGAAAAATGTAATAAGTTTGTTTATTTATTACTATTGTGAGTAAATTCGCTTATTTACTGATATTATTGAAAAAAATGTAATAAATTTGCTTATTTATTACTATTTTGAGTAAATTCGCTTATTTATCGAAAATATTGACAAAAGCTCACAAGGTGGTCATAAGATAACACCTTATCCTAATGTAATCCACTTTTGGAGCATTTGGAATATAGCATGAGAAAAGGGATCATCATCAAAAATCGAATTCAAGGCAAAAAAAAAAAAAAAAAAAAAAACAGCAAAACACCACAACTAGCGCCAGCAGCGTAGCGTCATTGCATAAGCCACGCTAAAGAGGTAACGCAGCAAGAGCTATGACGCTAAGCCTGTTAGCGTGACTACCTCAGTCACGCTACTATGTTAGCGCGCTACTATTTCTGTGCTGTGAATGTTGTTTGATTTGTAATTGTTAATGTTGTGCAGGCACGATTTTATTGTTATGCTAAAGCTTCATCGGGACAGATTTACTAGCGCTGGTGGCGTAGCGCTTCTGGTGTAACCGCGCTGCGCAGGTAGCGTGTTCAGCCAAACGACGCTGAAGCTGCAGCGCTAGAACTCCAAACGCGTTGTGAGTTTTTTTTTTTTTTTTTCAAGCTTACTTTTGAGAACTATGGGATTAATTTGTGCTTACATTAGAGGATTGATTGCTATAATTTATTCAATTTGTAGTCATAAGGATGTTAAGCTTGTGACAATTTATATTTGCTCTTGTTTTTATCAAACATGTGTGTTTTTGGCAAATGATTGTCCTAATGATGTTAAAATGAAGTATAATGCTCCATGAATCATTTGAGAATTGTTCTTATTACTCATGTCATGACCCATGTATTTTGACATTTTAAAGAGCAGTAGGCTCTTAATTAGAGAGTGTAGTTGATTAGTCTTAATCAAAACTAGAAAAATACTTCTTGAATAGTTTTAATTATAAGGGCAATGAGCTCTTAATTAATAATCAAAAGTGAAAAAAAATGCTCTTGATTATTTTATTTATAAGAGTAATGGGCTCTAGAAAAAAAATGCTCTTGATTAAATTATTTTATTTATAATCAAAAGTGAAAATAATGCTCTTAATTTAATAAAGAAGAGTAATCGGCTCTTAATTAATAATCAGAAGTGAAAATGCTCTTGATTAATTTATTTTATGTATAAGAGTAACGTGCTCTTAATTTAATAAAGAAGAGCAATGGGATTTTAATTAATAATCAAATGTGAAAAAAAAATGTTCTTGATTAATTTTTATAAGAGTAGCGTGCTCTTAATTTAATTAATAATCAAAAGTGAAAATGCTCTTGAAAATTTTACTTTATTTATAAGAAGAGCGTGCTCTTAATTTAATAAAGAAGCGCAATGGACTCTTAGTAAAAGATGCTCTTGCTAAGTTAATAAGCTATCCTAGTTTGTGGATTACAGCAATGTCTTCCCCTAGAAACGAGCAAGATGGAGGGGAGAGAGAGGGAAGAACGGATACCCGTAAGCGTCGTGCTAAAAACCGTTCAAAGAGTAAGAATCGAGTACCACACCCTGCATGGGAGCCCCCACTTGAGTGGGATAATCGTGTCTTGAAACTTGATCCTGACCATCATATATCTGCTCGAGCATCAAGAGGAATTGTAAGTAATATGTTTCTTTTTAGGTTTTCTCAATATTTTATGAATTTTAGATGATATATGTAAGTGAAATGTTATAGGTTGATGATGAATTACGACGATATGATTCCGGGAAGATGCTTGGTAAAATTTATGATACTCTTGATGAAATTACAAAGAGTTGGTTAAGGTGAGTGGTTTTCAAGATTTCTTAGAATCTTATATAGAGAAAGAGAGATGTAAGATGTCTGCTTGTTTAGTTAGGGGAATGATGGAATGGTTTTGGGATAAAACTAACACCTTTCATTTCCCATGGGGAGAGATGGCTATAACTCCTTTCGATTATGGATCTCATCCCTAATGAAGGAATGACAGGAAAAGAGCCAATGATAGGTGATTTACTTGGGCCAATCTACACTCGATTAAAATTGTATGAGAGAGTTTTCCCTTGGAGTGAATTGTCGGATGCTTTAGCTAATGAAGACATTATGGCAGAAACCACTTCCCTTCAAAGAGCTAGGATCTTCCTTTTATATTTGATTGGTAGTACCTTTTTAACAGACAAAGGGCAACGAGTGGCCTTTTCTCTTATCCCGTTATTGTCAGATTTGAAAGGAACCAAAGATTATTGTTGGGGGAAAGCGGGTTATGTTCACTTAATATCTGAACTGCGTAAGACATCCCGAGTCATGGATGACCCGCTAAAGAGAGAATGTGTCCCAGTTTCCCTAGAAGGCATTCCACGAGTTATTGAGGTAACAAATTCTTTTACAATGTGCTTATCCACTTATTTGCATCTTATTTTGCTTTTTTTTTTTTTCTAACCTTTTCTTTTCAGGTGTGGTACTTTGAACATTTCCCAACTCTTGCCCCAATAAATGACCGACCTAAGAGATTCCCGGTGAGCCGCAGATGGGGAAGACGGCTTAACATTCATCATAAGACAGATGTAATACGCCAATCGATTTATAACCTTCCTGAAGAGTAAGTAAATCATTGTATATATACATTTATATATATTTTATAACTACAATAAATGATTTTTAATTTTCCTTCTATTGCAGATTATCTTTCGTCCATGGGACGGGATACCAGATATTAGCCCTGGAGTGCAGGTTTCACCACCTCTTGAGGAAGCCAGGATCCTTTTGAAAGGATGTAGGCAACTTGTTTAGTTACTGGGAGAACGTGTTGTTCGACAAACTTATTCTCCTATTCCTTTAGCTCCCATGGATCCACCTGTCTTCATCTTAGACTCGAGTAAGGTTCCCGCTACCTCTATGGATGATTTTCTGAGAGGACTCACAGCTCGGGAGTTAGTTTTTGCTGGTGTTAATTACAAAAATTGGGTTCAGTCTCGGCTACGTCCTTTTCCAACATTTGTTAGGGTATCTTACCTTTCCTTTCCCTTTTTCACACATTTGCATTTTAAATATATGTTTATTTGTTTATATGTTTATATGTGCAAAGAATGATGATATTGAGGGTTGGCAAGTTCCTGAGCGAAATATCAAATACATTGATGGTTTCGGGAATTTGATTGATGACACTGTGCCATTTGCTGAGGAAGAGGAAGAAGATGTTCCTTATATCCCTGAGAATGTTGACATGGTAAGCCTTAGGTTTGTCCTTATCTTTACTCGACTCTTATTATTATTATTATTACTGACATTTTTCATTGTTAATTTTAANATAATTTTAAATAACTTGTTTAATTGTAGGTATCTAGGACAACTACAAACAAGTTCATCAAAGTATTGAATGCGTTTCGCACTGCTTATAGGAAGACAAAACATGCTTTTGTGTGCTAGAGCGTCACCATGGCTACGGTGGGTTTCCCTACGTGTTGCCCCTATTTCTAGTTTCATGTCTTTATCACCTATGGGTAATTTTTGTGCATTATTTTCTTTTGTAGGACGTTGTGCCGCGTTATACAACACACGGGACATTTCGTCCTCCNTTCGTCCTCCTCGTCCTCCGGGTGGCCATTGCAGGCGTCCCCCTTTTACAGAAGGTCCGTTTAGTGGTCAACAAATGCGGCCTCCGATCCTTGAACATGAAAATAGAGCTCAAGAGGAATCGAATAGAGACGAGGGAGGAGGTAGTCAACAAGTCAACCCGCAACAAGGACATGATCCTTATGCTGGCTATTATAACCATGGTCAAGGTGGCGGGTGGTCCCAAGCTCAAGAATGGGATTATTATGGTGGAGGCCAAGGGCCATATCCAAGAGTTCCTTATGAGATGGGGCGATTTTCGTCGTATGAACCACCAAGGATTAACACTCAAATGCAGCAGGAGGATCGAAGACATTCTACTGATTCTTATACTCCTCGCACTGGTGCTATGCATTATTTCTTTGACTATGGGCCACCACAGTAGCTTTTGGTGGTATGTAATTTGTTGACATTTGTATTTGTAGTTTAACTCAAACTTAATTTTCAGTTTGTTTTATCTCATTTTAGCCTTAATATTTTGTAATCATGGATTTATAAACATATGTAAGCCTTGGGCTTTTTATGCTAATATTTGAAAACCAAGGGCATATATATTAGTTCCTTTTATTTTTTTTTGTAAAGTGTTGGAGGATTAATCTGACTTACTCCCGAAAAATAAATAACCAAAATTAGTTAGTAGGGAAGGGGGGGGGGGCATATCTCATTTTCCTTAAATAAATATGATTTGAAAAGTTAATTTTAATTTAAAGAAGTTCAAGAAATTAAATCGCCCAAAATAATTAAAGAATGGAAAGAATCTCGCAAATGGGCTGATTGTCGTGCTACGCGCGTAGCGTGACTAGTGTTGCCACGCTGCTGTCGTAGCGTTGTAAACCTTGTCGCGCTGTCACGT
>PYUH01000586.1:305131-323225 GCA_016808085.1 Suaeda aralocaspica | reverse complement strand
CACGTCAGCGCGACTAAAACTGAAACGCTGCTTTATTTCTCATTATTTCCCAAAACGAATTTAAGGAAGTTGCCTAGTGACCTCTTGGTTAAATATATAAACGAACAATTATACATTCGTCAAACAAAATCCCTTACAAAAGTTTTCTTTGTTAGAGAGAAAAGAAGGAGATAAAGAATGTCTCAAAACTTCATTCGTGAGTTAAACCGTTGGATTTCATCTTTGTCTGTAGAGGAACGCCTTGAATTCAATGCTTATCATCTGGATGCGTTGTTTTCTTTGAGGCAAGCTCGTATCAATTGGGATTTCCTTCATGCCACCATTAATTTTTGGGATCCTCAATTCCATGTTTTTACCTTTGCCAACAATGAATTGACCCCCTTTCCGGAAGAATTTAGCGCGATTGTTGGTTTTCCAGTGGAAGCTCTTCCGGATGTACCTAACCTTCAACAAGGGTTTGGTAAGGACTTTCAGAGACTACTTGGACTAACTAAGTTCGAGACCAATGAAATTCTCAATGGCCAACACTGTGATCTTTTGAAAATTATTGCAAGATTTTCCTCTCCTTCAGACAACTTAACAATACAAAGGTACAAAAGACGTGCTTTATGCTTATGTTTGCTATTAGGATATTTATTTGTTAATGATGGAGGAAATATGGGAAATGCTTCACTAATTGCAATTGTTGAGCAAATCGAAGGTGATTGTACTCCTATGCCTATGGTGATTGGTGAGACCATCATAGCATTGGACGCATGCAAAGCGGATCCATCATTGCACTTTTCGGGAAGCCCTTTATTGCTTCAGGTAATATTCTAACCTTGGGCTAAAATATTAATTAGAATAGATGAATTGTTATGAATTTANATGAAAGGAAAAAAGATTTTTCGTAGTTGGAATCGTAGCGTCAGTAGTAAATTAGCGCTACTAGTTATAGCGTGACTAATTCTGTGACGCTACGCGTAGCGCTGTAGTATTTGTCGCGCTGACACTGTAGCGCTGTTTGTTTTGCAACACTCAACTGTTAGCGTAGTAGAGTTGCCAGCGCTCCTGTTTATCTTCCATAATGTCTATTTTTTCGTAATTTCAAACCATAATTATTCAATGCTATGTAACAATCTTGGATTGTCATTTATTTCCTTATTTAATTAATGCAGATTTGGCTTAGTGAGCGCCTTAAGACCATCGAACAACCCCTTAATGCCATGAAATACAACCTCAAATCATTTACTATGAGGAGGACTTTGTTCCCAAGGAAAACTCTAGCGGAGTGGATGTCACTTATGTCTCATGGAGGTCTTTCAATTAGATGGGTCATTCCATGGTGGTTTATCAAGGAGATGGTCGGAAGTCATGAGTCGACACCATATGTGCGCCTTCTTGGTTTGAGGAAAATTACTTATTTCTTTCCGACTCGTCTTCTGAGGCAATATGGTCTTAAACAGAGTATCCCTAGCCTTGACACTGACCCCTCAACTTGCTTGGAACTTCGGGGCCCTGCCATTACCGCATGGACAAAGTATTGGGCCAATCGTCCGCGATGGGCTTTTCCGAGGAATGGTTGTTCTACTCAACTATCACAAAGTTACAAGGATTGAATGCTTGCTAAGAGCAAAGAGGAGAGGGATAAGGCCCGGGGCCTCGAAGCTACTGAAAGGTCCGAAGGCCCACAGGTCTATAAGGCTCCAAAAAATAAGATTGCAACGGGAGAGGGAAAGAATGAGACTTCTTTAAAGAGAAAGAATGAATTTGGATCTGTTTTTGATGGGCTAGGTCCAAGAAATAAGAAAAAAATTCCTTCCTTACCTGGGGTCGAAATTGGACAACCAAAGTTAAATGAAAAAACCCAAAACTATAGAAGGTAAGGGGAAAAGAAAGATGGTATGGACTCGTAAAGAGAGCAAGCCCAAACCTATGGAGAAGCACTGTGATGAAGGTTCCTCTAAAGAAGTGAATAATGAAGAAAAGCTCAAAGATAATCCTAATGGGATAGAGGAAGATCCGGAAGTAGATGAAGACCCAAAGCATGCTCGTAAGGAAAAGGAAGAGTAGTGTTTGACTTTATATATTTTATTGTTTTCAATAAAGTGCATGTGCACTACTAGCGTAGTCCCTTTTGTTTTGATGATTTCAATTATGCAACTCTCAAAACATTAATGAAGGACAATATTATTTTTTATTCTTCATGCAAATAAAATTTAGTTATTTACATTATAAATTATTGATAATTCATCCAATAAAAACTAATTATGTATTTAAATGGGCCGAACTTAGAATAAGTTGCCTACGTATCCAAAAGGAATCAGGTCGTGCGTAGTTCTAATTATTATATATATTTTATCAAAAAGACTTAAATGAGCCTCTTATCGAACCTTCGTGGGTCCTTAAAATCATGTGAAACCTTTAAATGAGGTCTTTCATAATTCAATAGTTTAATCAAACATAGATATTCACTGAAACTATTGAAATGTAACATGTATTCAGTGCAGTTGAAATTCTAACGCTGGGGTTGTAGCGCTACAGAATAAATAACGCTGCACGGTGCAGCTGGTGCAAGGTCAGCGCGGTTGAATTTTCAGCGCTGCCCCTTTCTTATTTATTTAATTATTTTTATTATATATAGCTTTTGGTTTTGTATAGAATGGGTTACGATGCTTTTTCTTTTCTCGATTTGCCCATTTTACATAATAATATGAGCCAAATTGGGCCCATATGTTGTAGGACTTAGTGTGAGCCCATGATTGTCCTGCAATTTTAAGCGTAAAATTTCTTCAATTGGTCCAAATTAGTTAATTGAGTAAATTCAGCCCCATCTATGTCAATTAGTTTTACCACACCGCCTGATAGGATTTTCTTAACAATATACGACCCCGTCCAATTGGGTCAGAATTTCCCTCTTGGATCGGTGGGTGGGGCTCGTACCTCTTTTAGAACTAAATCTCCTTCATTAATGTTTCTTGGCTTAACTCTTTTATTAAAATGTTTTTCAATCCATCTTTGATATATTTGTACGTGATGCAAAGCTTTTAATCTTCGTTCATCTAAGAGAATAAGTTTCTCATACCTAGCCAGAACCCATTCAACTTCAGGTATTTCACTTTCTAGGACTTTGCGAAGAGAGGGTATTTCCAACTCAACAGGTTGAACTGCTTCTATACCATACACTAAGGAGTAAGGGGTGGCTCCTGTGGACATTCGTATGGAAGTTCGATATCCCCATAGAGCAAAGTGAAGTTTATGAGGCCAATCTTTATAATGTTCGGCCATCTTTTTTATGATGACAACAACATTTTTGTTTGCAGCCTCTACTGCTCCATTCGTTTGGGGTCTATAAGCGGAAGAGTGCCTATGTTGTAGAGATCAATTACTTCTCCCTTAAAATGAGATCCATTGTCACTAATGAGTTCATGTGGGACTCCGTAACGACAAAAGATGTTTTGTTCAATGAATTTGGCCACATGTTTAGCGGTTATTTTGATATATGAGGCTGCCTCAACCCACTTTGTGAAGTAGTCAATAGCGACCAAAGCAAACGTATGTCCTCCAACACCACTGGGTATTATTTTCCCGACTATATCAATACCCCAAGTGGAGAATGGCCACGGTGAAGTATAATTGTATAGCTCTACAGGAGGTAAATGTTGTAAGTTAGCAAATATTTGGCATTTAGGACATGTTTTTACATAGTTGCAGCAATCATCTTCCATTGTCGTCCAATAATATCCTAAGCGTGTTATCTTTTTTGCTAACATCTTACCATTTATGTGGGGACCGTAGACGCCACTATGGGTGTCTTCCATAAGTCGCTTGGCTCGTGTTTTGTCAACACATAGCAAATTAAGCCCTTTTGAGGTCTTTTTATACAATCTACCCTGAATTTCGATATATTGGGAAGATGATAATCTTATTGCCCTTTAAGTTTGAAGGCTTGAATTCCGTGGGAATTCTCCTTTTACTTTGTAATTGAGGACATCTTGATACCATGGAACTTCGTTCTCATCATCATGGGCATCTTCAATAACGTTACAATAGGCAGGTTCTTGCCTCCTTTCAACGCATAAAGTTATCGATGCTAGGTTATGTGGGATATTTATCATTGATTATAATATAGCAAGGGCGTCGACGAATTGGTTATCATCCCTAGGGAGGTATTGGTAATGGATATCATCGAAGTTTTTAGTTATGGTGTCTAAGTGTGTTTGATAGAGTGCTAGGCTAGCACTTCTTACTTTCCACTTTCCAGACACATGATTTATGATGAGTGATGAGTCTCCAAATACTATTAGTCTTTTAATCCCTAGATTTACTGCTGCCTCTAATCCAACAATGCATGCCTCGTATTCAGCTGCATTATTAGTGACTTCGATGTCTAATTTGACTGATATCGGAACATGTGCACCATCTGGACTAACTAGAAGAACCCCTACTCCGCACCCCTTTTGGTTAGAAGCACCGTCAATGTAGAGGGCCCAACTATCGTCTTCCGTCATTAAGAGGTCTTCATCTGGGAAGTTATATGCTTCCGTCTTTTCCTCGTTAGGAGGGAACTCAGCCAAGAAATCTGACACTGCTCGTCCTTTAATTGTTTTTGAAGGGACAAATTGAAGGTCAAATTCGGCCAACATAACAAGCCACTTCGAGAGGCGACCATTTAGTGCTGGCTTGCCAAAAAGGTATTTTAATGGGTCCAAATGGGACACAACATGGACAGAATGGGAAAGCAAGTAATGCCTAAGCTTTTTAGATGCCCATACCAAGGCTAAGCAAGTTTTCTCAAACCGTGAATACCGAGTTTCATATTGGATGAACTTTTTACTTCAGTAATATATGGCCTTTTCTTCTCCATTTATTTCTTGCGCGAGCATGGCTCCGGCAGCAGTTTCAGTGATAGTTAAATATAGTCTTAGAGGGACTCCAGGTATTGGTGGTACAAGTATCGGAGGCTTGAGAAGATATTCTTTTATTTTTTCTAAAGCCTCTTGACATTTGTCATCCCATTCCACCTTTTCTTCCTTCTTCAATTTCTTGAAGATGGGCTCACAAACCATAGTTAATTTTGATATGAATCGACTAATATATTGGAGCCTACCTAAGAATCCTCGGATTTGTTTTTCATTTTTAGGGGAAGGCATGTCTAGTATAGCTTCGATTTTAGATGGATCAATTTCTATACCCCGCGTGCTAACTACGTATCCAAGCAACTTTCCAGATGTTACTCCGAAGGCGCATTTTTGCGGATTCAGCCTCATATTATATTTTCTTAATCTAGTAAAGAATTTTCTTAGGGAAGGAATGTGCCCTTGTCGGTCTTTTGATTTTACAATCATGTCATCTACATAGACCTCTACATCCTTATGCATCATATCATGAAGCAATGTAGTAGCAGTCCTTTGATAGGTTGCTCCAGCGTTTTTAAGTCCAAAAGGCATTACTTTGTAGCAGAAAGTTCCCCATTCGGTCATGAATGTGGTTTTTTCCATGTCTTCCGCAGCCATTTGTACTTGGTTGTAACTTGCATAGCCATCCATGAATGAAAGAAGTTCATGATTAGCCGTGTTGTCTACAAGGAGATCAATGTGTGGTAGTGGAAAATCATCTTTAGGACTAGCTTTGTTTAAGTCCCGAAAATCTACACACATTCTCACACGTCCGTCCTTTTTCGGAACCGGAACAACATTAGCTACCCATTATGGGTATTTTAAAACACGTATAATACCCGCATCTAATTGTTTGATAATTTCCTCTTTGATTTTGAGGGCAACGTCAGGCTTCATACTTCTTCACTTTTGTTTGACGGGTTTAATTGTTGGATTGAGCGGAATTTTGTGTTCCGCAATTTCACGATCAATGCCAGGCATATCTTTGTGGGACCAAGCAAAAATATCGCTAAATTCTTTGAGCGTGTTTATTAAGTCTGTGCGCTCTTGTAAATTAAGAGTTAAGCCAATTTTTAGTTCTTTTATATCTTGTTCATTACCGATATTAATGGCTTCAGTTTCTTCTATTACAGGCATGCGATTTTCAAATTCTTCCATGAACTTTATTATCTCAACTGGTTCATCATTAGTTGATTTTTCAGCTGAATTAATTATTGCAAGACAATTTTAAGGGGAGTGGGGAGAAGAGCGCGAATAAGCAATAGTTGCATAATTATTGAAATCATCAAGGAGTACATCAAAGAGGGACTCAATTCCTTTAGAGCTTAAATCTAAATTAGGAACGGGAGGAATCGAAGGAATAGATATAGCTAGATTGCCTACAACACTAATATTATCTTTGGATTCAGACTCAAAATCAGACTTTGACTCAGACTCAGAATCTTCGAACACTTGTCCCTCCCCGGTTGAGATAGTAATTTTGGCCCCTTTTGTGTTGATCCACTTCAAGGTCTTTCTCCATCCGCGCTCGATGTTCTCTGAATGGGAAATGAGTAAAGCGGGGTTGAACTTTTCATCTTAGCCTTCTGAATCACTGCAGCTTCGTCTCTCAATGGGTTCCGTTCCAATCCAAACAATAGACCAAGGGCCCATTTGTCTAAACACTCTGGTTTGGAGTATTCGATGGGAAGAGGGTATTGTGCTCTCTCTTCTAGAAAGTAGCAATCATGAAATATTTCAAATCCAGGAATTTGTTTCCCGTTTTGAACCAAGGGTTCAGGGAAGCCATAATAGGGGTAATTATCCCCTTCCTTTATAAATTGCCCGTTTAGAGTGAGCTGATAGGAAGGGATAGAGGTAGTAATTCCCCTTTTGGCGTTGGCCTTTGAGTCACTTCTTCAACCATGTATCTTTTTAATTCCTCTTCTGTCGGTTCATACCCCAAACCGAAGAGGTTAGGTGTGGCTTTGACTTTAGGGAGATGAGTGATCTCCCTTCCTCCTTTTGCTCCTAAAGGCATGCCAGGAAAATAACCATTTTTTAACATGATAGCGTTCACTATCACACTAGCATGGGGATCAAGTTGTAAGTCTTCTGATTCAATGAGAGCGATTTCTTCGGGCACAAATCCCCACAAATCTTCCACATCTTGATCATGGGATATTTTTAGCAGGGATTGATCCTCCATAGCTACTTTGATTGAAGAAGCATCAATGATTATAGGCACGCCTTCATGTATGAGCTTGACCTTTTGATGGAGCGATGAAGGCACCGCACCAAGCATGTGGAGCCATGGGCGTCCTAGCAGCAAATTGAAGGATGATTTTACATCGATGACATGAAATTAAACTTTCTTCCTTATTCCACCGGTGGACATATCAAGAATTATGACTCCTAAGACCTCCCGTCTCGTGCTATCATAAGCTCTTACTCCTTGCAGTGATGGGGAAAATGCTTCTTTTTCTATGCCAAGATGCTTGGCAGTTCTTAATGGGCAGACATTGACTGCAGACCCATTATCGACTAATGTCAAGGGGACATTTTTATTCAATATCCCAGCAGTTAGGTAAAGGGCCTTGTTATGAGTAGTACCTTCCGGGAGGAGATCCTCTTTAGAAAATTCAATCATTTTCTTTGGTCCAGTTGACAAGAGACTTACTAGATTTTCAGGGGTAGTGTCAGGAGAAACATTTAATGCATTAAGTCCGTTCAGTACANATTCAGTACAGCTACCCTATGATCATGAGAAGAAACTAATAATTGGCAAATGGTTACGTCGGCTTTAGTCTTTTGCATTTGCTTAATGAGAGGATTATCGTTGCTCTCCCTAGAATTTTGGGCATGTGATGAGCCAGTATTTGTTTGGACTGGAATTGAGTCTTTGTTGACTTGGGCCTGAGATGGGCCTTTGTCATTATCAGGTTGATAAGCTCGTCCAGAACGAGTAAGATACTGAACATTAGACACAACTTCTGTAGGATCTTGATACCAATAATTTTTTATAATTTCTGGATTAAGCCCGAGAGTTGTGTTAGCACTGAGGTTGGTGATATAAGTATTCTCAACATTATCGTCCCATATGCCACATACATAATCGTGTAAGCCTAATACTTCCTCCATTGCATTGTCATTATTGGAAGTGATAAATTTTGAAGGATCAAAATTATCGCTAACACAATCAATGGCCAGAATAGACGATCCACCAAAAGGATTGGTGATATTATTCGGCTTGGGAGGTAAAGGTAAACGCCCGTCTTCAACCATGTCTTGAATGACATGTTTGAGGACCCAACATTGTTCAGTATCATGCCCTTTTCCTCTATGGTATTTGCACCATGAATTAGCATTCCATTTTGGGCTTCTCTTGTCCTCTGGTGGGTCAGGAGTTGGCCCAATTGGATGTAAAGCATTTTGGCTTTGAAGTCTGTCAAGAGCTTGAGAATAAGTCATGCTGATAGGAGTGAATCTTCTATCTCGAGGCCATCTCTTTATTTTTGATGGACTTGAACGAGAAGCTTCTAAAGCATTGACTTCATTATTTTTGGAAGATTCACCCTTTTTATAGGTGTAGTTCCCCTTGTAAGCCTGGGGCTTTAACTGTTTTTTCAATAAATCATTCTCAATTTTGATCCCGACATCATACACTCTTTTGAAAGAGTCGATGCCTTGATATTTGAGATGTAATTGATAAGGCTCGGACAGGTTATCTACAAACCTTTCTACTAATTCAGCATCGAATGGTTTTTGGACCAAGTGGGTCATCTTTTCCCTATAACGAGTGAAGAAGGTAGTGAACCCTTCATCAGCTCCTTGTTTTAACACTTCGAGTTCTCGGAGTGTGACTTGGAATTCCATGTTATCTTTGTATTGATCAATGAATTCCTTAGTAACAGTATCCCAGTTTGAAACCCGATCTGTGCTAAGAGAGTAGAACCAATTCTGTGGAATGGGTTCTAAAGAAAGAGGGAAGATCACTGGATAGAATACAGGATCAACCTTTTTGATGGTCATGGACCCAATAAAGCTCTTAAGGTGATTGACTGGATTATCAGTCACCTTGAACTTTGGAAGAGTAGAAGGATCGAACTTCTCAGGGAGAACAACCTCAGTGTTAGGGATGTTGGCAGCCTCAAATTGATATGATTTGCCACCCATTGAAGAACGATGAATGAGATTTTTAATCTCTTTCTTTTTCATCCTTTCCTCCTCTTGCCTTTTGGCTTCCATTTCAGCCAAATGTTTCTTTTCAGCAGCACGTTCAGCTTCAATTTCAGCAAGGCGTATTTTTTCTACTTCTCGTTCAGCCTCCATCTTATTAAGACGCATCATGAGAGCATTCAATGTAGCATTCATATTTTCTTCTTCACTCATACTTGGACTTGGAGAGGACGGAACGGAACTTGAGGAACAAATTGGAGAATTTAGAGTAATAACCCGAAATCTTCACAAATATCCTCTAAGGAATTTGAGATGAATGATGATTGTTCGTCACTACCTAACCTTTGTAAATGCTGATCTGGATCGCNTGCTGATCTAGATCGCGACACCAAGTAGTTGAACCAGCCCTTAACGATAAAAAAATTTCAAGCCATACAGAAAAATATTTATTTCCATTTTTCGAAAAAAAACAAAGAAATAATTAAGTAGTGTTAACAACGATTAATTTAATACTAAGAGCGTCTGTAAGCTAAGCTAAAGACGACTAAACCTTAATTAATGACATTCTAATTTAAAGAATATGATTAAGAAAGGTTTTTTGAACTCTTTTAGTTTAACTCAAACAAAACCAGTATTAAGTTAATTATTGTTAATGCTTATGAGGATTAAAAGATCATGGGAGAAAATTTTTGTTTTTTTTTAAAAAAACAAAAGATTTTCATTCATTACGGAAAATGAGATTGTAAGCTCCACCTAGAATTCGAAAATAAACTAATTAAATTCTACAAAAAAGAATTGAATTAGTAAATCCTCGAAATATTCAAATTATGTCAATAATATTAACAAATAAATGTTTGAAATGATTGATATGATTTAAATTTCTTGGTGAATAATAGAAGTATCAAGTTAGTCTTAGAAAAAAAAAACGATTTTATTCCTAACATGATGTTATTAACAATCCTTTTATTTAATGATTTTCCAAAATAATTTCTAAATAGACAACATTAATAATATTCTATATAAGAACAGAATAATGCTAATGAAGTCTTTGTAAGGAAATGATTTTAGTGAATCATTTAATTTGAAGCAAGTTAATAAAATCTTTTAATAAATATATGCAAAATCCTAAAGTATGCTAAACAACATGAAGAATAAAATAACAACATAAAGGAAAGGAAAAAAAAAGAAACAAAATCACGAAAAAAAAGGAAACAAAATCATAAAAAAAGGAAATAGAATCATGAAAAAAAGAAAAGAATAAAAAAAATCGAAATACAAGCAATGAGGTTCCCTAAACCAAGGTTTTATGTCCTCTAGGGTTAAGCTCTAAAGGTCAATCCAAAGTGTCCTACATCTAAGGAGTGTGGTCCAACACTTTGCGGTGTGATAACCGTTAGATATGGAGTGTCTCCCCTCCAAGTACCATGGGCAACATGGAATCGATGTAGTTGGGATAAGGCTGCGTTTTGCTCGATTGCTTAGAGACCATGGGCCCCACCACGTCAACGGTTCCTTCCCAAAATGTAATGTTATTATGGTGATCCTAAGGCATGTTTCAAACACATGGAAGCCAAGTGTTTGTCACATGTATGCAATATGTCTAAAAAATGCAATTTGTTCTAAATATAATAAGTGTATGATTAAGAGAAAATTTTCAAGTCTCACTCTCTTTTAGTCCCCAGTAAAGTCGCCACTGTAGGGGCCCCGGATTTTTGGGTCCCAAAATTTTTTTGGTCACCTTTCCCAAACCGTTCGTAGGTTAAGTTAGACCTAAAAAATTGGCTTAAGGAAATGTAAAACGAATTAATTAGACCATTTTTTTTCAACTGAAATGGAGCGTTGGAACATGTACCACGCTACATGTGTAGCGCTACAAGGCTTCTCACGCTGAACCTGCAGCGTTACAAGTTCTGTGACCCTATAGTGTCAGCGCAGGAAGGTTTGTAACGCTACGAAGGTAGCATAGTTAACTTCCCAGCCCTACTCCTTTTTCCTTTTTTCCTTCTTTTCAACAGAAATGGAGCGCTGGAACTTGTACCACGCTACATGTGTAGCGCTACAAGATTTCCCACGCTGACCCTGCAGTGTCACAAGTTTTGTGACGCTACAGTGTCAGCGCGGGAAGGTCTGTAACGCTATAAAGGTATCGTAGTTAGCTTTCCAGCGCTGCTCTTTTTTTTTCTTTTAAACCCAATTTAAATCTTTTCTCTATACCGATACCAAACATGCTAATAGGAAGTCGCTAATGAGTTTTAGGAACTAAAATCATAAACCGTGTATTTAGACTAGATACGAATGGGACTCGAATAAGGGACGTTTGTCTAAATTGCATGGAAATCCTCTTCGATCCCATGGGGATGACTCCAAGCTGTGGTCGAGCGAACCAAATATTGGATTCGGGGGTAAAGGTACTAACATGACGGGGTGCGTTGGGTTAGCCCATAGGCGGCCATTACTAGTTTCCTCTTAACCATACAGAAATTATATTTAGAATCACACAAAATTATCAATTTACAAGATTAACAAAAAAAGCATTAAATTGTTAGTGATAACACAAAAAGCTAATTAATTTAACTCAAGCCGTTATTAAAATTGATTTAGGGAGCCTAACATGATTAGATTTGTCCGAAAGAATTATCTTGGTTAAGCGTTGCAAACAATCAATTTAAGTCCTTTAACAATAATAAGGTGATAAAGCAGTAAATAAATAGTGAAACGACAACTTAAAAGTCCATAACATGATTTTTAGGGCTCTCAGGAAACATACTACTTCTCCTTTGAAGATTGTCTTTGTCGAGTATTAATTTGGGTGGAGTTTCGAATTATTGTTTCGATATTATTGAAATTTGTAGCCACTTTGTAGTAAAATAAATAGTAAGTAAATAATAAATAATTATTATAAAAAAAATAAGGTTGTTAAAAGCAATAATCGGATTAATTAAGTATGAGGGAGAGAGTGAGTAAAAAAAGGTGGTGAGAAATGAAGGAAATGAAGGTTTTTATAACAGCGTGGGAACCCTAATCGCGCTGGCCCAGTAGCGCAGGAAACCCTACAACGCTACTAGGGTAGCGCTGTTAACTTAGTCACGATGAGCTGTCAGCGTGACTAAATTAACCGCACTATGTTTTTTTTTTTTGAAAGATCTTTTTTTTTTATTTGATTTATTTTTTATTTATTATTAAAATAATAAAAGAGGCATTGGGATAAAAAGGTCCGTTAAATAAGAATGGAAATTTTATAATATCCGAGATTTATTTTTATGCCCAAGTATACTCGATTATCCAATCTTCTAGAGAAATGAGTTTTTTAATCATCATAGAGTCCTGCCGCGNTTGAGTTTTTTAAACATCATAGAGTCCTGTGCGGGACGGGGAGACTAAATTAGGTGTCTACACATGTAAGAATAAAGAAATGCTTGAAGAATGTTCAATTGGTTGTAAAGTGATCTTTAGGGAGTGTGACAAACCAACACAGGTTAGTGGTAATAGATTTTCGAGGAAAGGGATATATAAGGTTAGCGGACCTTGAATTAAGCAGTGATAATTTAAAGGGGAGAAGAAAAGAATTTGTGGCTAAAATAACCAAGGCACATAGATTTAGATTTGGAAAAAAATAGAGCATAGCTTAAAGGATGAAGGATGTCCATGGTACAGCCAAATGTAGTATTGTACCTAGCAAGGTACAACCATGGGAAATTATTTGTTCATTTTATTTGAATATATGTTTCAGCTCATTTCAAATCAAATGAGCATCATTGTTTGTCTTTTTAACAAGAAAATTGCCTAAAGGAATGTGGCAAAGGACAAAAGGAGATCTTACTTTTCCACATCAAAACATCAATAGAAAAGCATAGTCTGCACTACTTACATTTAGAGGTGTTGGCTTGACTGACCAATAACAGCCAACAAATACAGCAAGATAAGCTGTTAATACAACTTTTACATTTGGATTCACCTTTACAACAAGTGGTGCCAAAGACAAACCTGTAAAAACATCAATTCCACCACATCAACATATGTCACTCAAGATATATTAAACCACACAGTTCCTTTTTATTCTTTATCTCTGTTTAGTTCAAAAAACCCACGCTATTAACAAACTATCGAAAACTCTTGGTAAAAAGACAAACAATGATGCTCATTTGATTTGAAATGAGCTAAAACTTATATTCAAATACAACAAGACAAGTCGTTAATACAACATTTACATTTGGATTCACCTTTACAACAGGTGGTGCTAAAGACAAACCTGTAAAAACATCAATTCCACCACACAGTTCCTTTTTATTCTTTATCTTTGTTTAGTTCAAAAAACCCACGCTATTAACAAACTATCGGAATTCAAATTGATATAAATTACTTATGCCACAAAGGTATCACTTGAGAATACACAGACCAACATCATGTCACCTCAATCACTACTACTCCTTTGCAATGTTCGATAACTTCAATTCACTATAAAACTACAACAAGCTTCATTGCTTCAAACAGCTCAACAACAGCGGCACAATATACTCAACGATTCAACTACAAAAATTAACATGACATAGCCAATTAACCAACATGGTCAACAAATCAGCGACTTTACCCAATTCGGCCGCAAGAGTAGCAAAATTATGCCCTTTCTTTGCAATATGACTGATTACCGACTCTATCCGCCACAATAAACACCTCAATAGTCGATACTACCTCAAAATTATCAACATCAACACATCATTTCAATCAATAACTTCTCATTTATATCAAACTCATCAACCATAATTCAATCAAAGCAAACAACACAATCACTTATAACAAATCACTACATTTGAAAAATGAAGAAACCATTACTCAAACCAAGAAAAATCCAAACCTACAAGGACCAGATTCGCTATATGTTCGATGTTCTTCATTATTATTACTTAATTGAACTAAAAAAAATTTAATTCTGCTCCAATTCTAAGGATCAAAATCGAAATTAAAAGTTCTTGTTGTTCTGCATGATAATTAAACCTGCGAAAGAATAAATCGAACAAATAAACACCAAATTACAGTAAAAAAAAAACGAATTTCAAGCACTATAGTAATGTCTAAGCATGAAATTGCTGGAATTTACCTAAAATTGAAAACAGTTGGAAACTAAAACTATAGATTATACTGAGATTAAATTGAATCTGAACCTTAGCTTAAAATTGAAATTGAAATTAAAATACCGCAGAAAAACAGTTCGAATCTGAACCCTAGCGTCGAGATTGAATGGCGAAGAAATTGAATGGCGTTGTTGGCGAAGAAATCGAGTTCGCCTTCACCGGCTGCTCTTACTCCAGTGATTTCTCTGGTGACGGCGTCTCCAGTTGATTCGTCGGCGGATTCTCCAGGAGATGCAAGTTGAGAGGTGAGAGTTGCGAGTTGGTGAGTGAGAAAATGAGAGGTTGAGAGTTGAGAGGAAGAGATAGATAAGATTATATTTTGCATTATTTTATTTTAATATTATCAATTGTATCGTTTTTTTAATAAAACGGAAGTAATAGGAGGTCTTCATCGAGAAGCTGTCAAAATTAAATTAAAATGGAGGGTTCATTAGTATCATTTTTCTAAAAAACGACACTAATGTGTTTTTATTTGTATCGGTTTTTAAAAAAATGACACTAATGTGTTTCTATTAGAATCGTTTTCTCAAAAAACGATACTAATAGAAACACATTAGTGTCGTTTTGGCAAACAAATGATACTAATAGCAGTTATTAGTACCGTTTTTTTTAAAAACGATAGTAAAGGGGCGTTACTAAAGGTCATTTTTCTACTAGTGTTTGCCACCACCAAAACACCTGCCACCACCAACCATCCATCTTCCTCTAGCCACCCTCAATCCTCCACTACTAAACCACCCTCTTTCTCCACCCACTCTCAATCTTCCACCACCCAACCTCAATCTGCCAATACTTCTTCCTCCACCCAGAGTAAGTTTGCAACCCTAAAACCTCCTTCATCCACCCATCCTCAATCTGCCACTACCAAACAACCTACAACCAACAACCATTCTTCTTCTGCACTAGCCCTGAATCTGCCACCCTCAAACCTTCGACTAAGGATTTCCCACGTGATAGCACTTATGAGGATATGCAGCAAACCATTCAGAATGCTGAAAATGTTGGGAAGTGTAGATCAAAAAAGCCAAAGTCTATCAAATCAAGACTTCCTTTCATCAGTAATGGTTGGCACACTTTTAACCCTTAGTGCCTTATACTGGCCCTCACGCTTCATGGTACACTTTTAACCCTTGAGAGGGGACCAATGGAGTAGGAGGAGCAGGAGGTGGTGGTGGTGATGATGATGATGATGCTGTGAGGATACTGATACCTTCCTTTGGGATTCTAACTGAGAGGAGTCCTTTACTTCCTTCAGCATGAGGACATTACTGAGTCCGACTTGGGGGAGGTAATTTTATTGCTTTCCTTGTTTAGTTTTTTTATTTCTTTCTAGTGTAGTTTTTATTTCTTTCTTAGGATAGTCATATGGTTTGTACTACTTGTTAGAAATAGGTGTTTACATATGACAAAAAAAATGTACTGCTTTCATAGTTTAGAGTTTTGTTTTACTTTTAGTAGTTAATTTTAGTTTGATTAATTAATTGAATGATTTGTATGATGGAACTTTGTGAATGATGACTTCCCTGTGCCCCGCATTTTATTTAAAAATGTTTTCGACTGACTTGGGCATGTGATGAGTTATGCTTTGGGAATTGCCAACTCGGATTTGAACTTAACTTAGCTTGAAACAGTTTCTTATCTTGCCATTATAGCCATGTGTAGAGTAGAGGCTTGAAATGTGTTGACGGAAGGATTTGAGCCGCAAACATTATTATAAACTTATTTCTTTTCATGTGTGCTCAGTTCCTGGTGCTTGTATGATCCATGTTTTGGCTTTTGACTCTAGTAGCTTGGCTTTGGTGTGTTGCATGTCGCGTGATAAGTGCGGTTTTTATTGTGTTTTTCCCCTTGTTTCGGGCCAATTTTGTGCCTAATAGTTGTGATTCTAGCTCGACTTTAGCTCATTTGAAGTTCTTTAGCTAGTTTGAAGTGTTTCACCAAGTTTGATCGATTTCCGGCAATTTTAGAGCTTTTTAGTTTGATTTTATCGTTTGCGGTTGTTATGCTCGGTTTTAGAGTGTTTTGTTATTTCAGGAGCACGGAAACCGAGGTTCGGAACGAAGCTGAGAAGCTTGGACGGAATAAGAATGATATATGCACGGGAGTGCGTGCCAAAAAGCTATGAAAACAAGTCTTGAAGAAATCATGAAGAAATAAGAAGAAAAGAAAAAAATAAGCTTCTAAGGTCTCTATGCGCCCGCATAAAAGTGACATGCGCCCGCATTTAAAGAGAAAATCAACTGGAAAGGCATTCTGGGAGGTTGATGCGGGCGCACAAATCTCCTATGCGCCCAATTTCGTAAGCCTAATTTTCTTCGTACATTGACTTTGTAAGCCCAATTTTTGGTACTAAAGGCACGACTTTCTAGGCAAAACAACTTGATGCCTTTCATAATTTAGAATTAGACTATTAGGTTTTATTTTAAGTACTTTTTCTCTCTCAAAATTAATTTGGGAATTAGGGTTTTGTTCTCAACAATAATTTTCAATTCAATTCAAGTCCTTCAATTTGTTCTTCAACTTGGTAATTCTTTCGCTTTTATTCTTTTTATTTAGTTTAATTTATGCTTTTTAGTTTCTTTAGTCTAATTAATTTAGTTAATTGTTGATGTTAATTCGTTTAATCATTAATTACTTCATGAATTCAATTATGAATTTTATAATTATGTTTGCTTTGCTTTTCATATTCATGAGTGAGCAGTCAAATCTCTAGGGTTAGGGAAACCTTGACTAATTAATGGACTAATTAAATTAGATTGTTTCAATTCCGCAATTAGTAGTCAAATTCCTGTTATTGGGTTTTTTCGTTTACAATTAAATTGTGTGCAGATTTAGTTGTAATTTTGGTAATTGTTGAATTTGATGCCGAGAGGTAAAAATACCACAGTAAGACCACTGAATAATAGGCGGAATTAGTCTAGGCATGAGCGAGAGCCGCTAGATGAGTTTCGAGGGAGTCTAAATTCGAGAGAATTAGTGAGCCCTAATTTGATGATAATTGTGAGGTTGAACGATCTTTGTTAGTGAATCCATTAGTTGTTCTTGGTGACCTGAATGACCCTAGGCTTAATTTATTGGTTTTAATCTTCGTCATTTCCCGTAATTGATTAGTAGTTAATTAGTTGTCATTTAGTTAATCAACATTTCTCAACCAAGGCCCTTTGTACGGTTTAAGCTTTTTAGAACTAATAGAGTTCAATTGCTTCCCTGAGGATTCGATCCTTACTTCCCTAGCTACATTAGTTAGTGTTGTTTGGTTTATTTTTGATAGGTGTGCGATAGCCTCATCAAAGTTTGGCGCCGTTGCCGGGGAGGCAATTTTTAATTCTGTTAGTCGGGTTTATACTATTTTCTTTTTATTTTTCTTAGTCTTAAAGAACTATTCAGTTCTTTGGGGCTATTTCTTATCTTTGCTCGGTGTTTCTATTGTGTGCAGGTTCATAGGTTTATGCAAAACGACCACGAGCCTGATACTTTCATTTTCCCTGAGCCCGAGCGAGTGTTTCTGAAACGGTTGAGACGTAGTAGACGCCGAATTTTTCTTCCCCGNAGTAGACGCCGAATTTTTCTCCCCCGATCTGTGGAGGAAACTGTTTCTGATTTGTCTCAGTTTTTTGAGTTCACCTTCAATCCGCTGTTTGAAGGGTATTTAGAGGTTGAAATGGCTGCCGAAGGAGAAGGACAGGGTAGAGGACCACCACCTCCACCACCGCCACCTGCGGCCCGTTCGTTGAGAGACTACTCCTTGCCTGGTACGGAGTCTATGGCTTGAGGTTATTCAGTACCCGATATCGATACTGCTAACTTTGAACTGAAACCGGCTCTTGTGAATATGGTTGAACGAAATCAGTTTTCAGGGACATTGAAGGAGGATCCGAACCTACACTTACAAAATTTCCTTCAATACTGTGATACTATCAAGCAAATGAA